>JAPDPM010000018.1:21315000-21737500 GCA_032173925.1 Heritiera fomes | reverse complement strand
GAACTTGTTATTGAATTTGAAATTGGTATAATGGTTGTACACATCATAAATTGAGCATAGAACCAAAAGCTGGATCTTGGTTTTTTAATTATTTAGTGAAATTAGGAAGGCCTTTAAAATTTGTGTATGGATAGTAAATACATGATCTAAGCTTTAGTTCAATACGATTTGTGATTAAACTTTTTTTATTAATTATTATTTTTTAAAATTCCTTTTCAACTTTTTATTGATTCTGCAATGCAGATCTTGAAGATGTATACGTCAAGGAAGAAGATCCACAAAGATAAGGATGCTGAAGCAACAGAATTTGAGGAGTCAGTTGCCCAGGTTTGTACTTTGTTGCACTTGAAAAATGTAATCTTGGATATGACTTCATAATGTTTGCATGTATATTTGTAACAGGCATTCTTTGATTTGGAGAATACCAACCAGGATCTGAAAAGTGACCTTAAAGATCTCTACATTAATTCAGCAGTGTAAGAATGATTCATTGGGATGCATTAATTGTAAACTCAGTTGTGTATTTGTCCATCATGGTTGATATGAATTTGTACCTGTGCAGCCAAATTGATGTTTCTGGGAGCAGGAAAGCTGTTGTTATCCATGTCCCCTACAGATTGAGGAAAGCTTTTCGCAAGGTTCATGTTAAGCTTGTGAGGGAACTTGAAAAGAAGTTCAGTGGCAAGGTGAGAAAAAGATTTTAGTTATTCAATTCTCCTTTAGAAATTGTTCTTTCTATGTAATAAAGAATGAGATGGAGAGCAGTTTGAATGAAATTTGGATTAGGTCTTTGAGTTTACAATGCACAAACAAATTTAATTCGCATGCTTTTATAACATGCTATCATCAGTGGAATTATGCTTTCCAGATTCTGATATATTGCAGTTCCACAAGAAACAGGAGGGTTAATCATGTTTTACTGTATTATTCATTGATTGATGTCTTCGAGAATTCTTTTGCTTGATCTGGCTTTACCGTTTTATGTAAATTTCTATTTATTCTTGCAATGATGATATTTAAGTGGTTTGATTGATATGCACATGTTCCTGGCTTTTAAGTTTTAACTTAGTTTATGCATATATAATAGGATGTGATTCTTATTGCCACCCGGAGGATACTGAGACCTCCAAAGAAAGGTTCTGCTGTTCAGAGGCCACGCAGCCGCACGTTGACTGCTGTACATGAAGCAATGCTGGAAGATATTGTCTTACCTGCTGAGATTGTTGGGAAGCGCACTAGATATAGAATTGATGGATCAAAGATGATGAAGGTACAACACTGCTTTCATACAATTATTAGGTTGCCAATGAAAGTCTTAAATGATGAATGAAAGAAATGTGGTCTTGAGAAATTTGATATATGTGGTTGATTGGTTCTGTTAATCATTATTGCTGTCATCTTACATAGATCGTTAATTTTTTAGGGCTAATGTTGCTACTCTTGTTCAGGTCTTTTTGGACCCCAAGGAAAGAAACAACACTGAGTATAAGCTCGAGACCTTTTCTGCAGTTTACCGTAAGCTTGCTGGAAAGGATGTTGTGTTTGAGTTCCCAGTTACGGAGGCATAGAGAAGGCTTGTTAAGTGAATAGACACCTTCTGTCTGGTCTTTTTTCCCCGAAAACTCTTTTGTTGGGGTGTTTAAAATTTTGACATTTATGCAGTGCTAAGCAAGAAGAGAAGTGTCATGATGGATTTATGTTCTTTGTTTTGACGTATTTTGTGTTCTGTTGTATGCATTTAATGAGTTTTAAAAAGGTTTTTAGGTTTTCAAATTTACTTCTCATTCTGTTTTAATATTGTTCTTGAAGTAAAGATTATGGGTTTATGGTTGCGATTATCTAAAAATGAGTCAAGTTATGGATAACAATTCAAGAATTACTTTATTTGAAAATTTTACTTGGGGAGTTATTTAAGCTATAAATTCATCTAATTTCAAATGTTTTAACGTTTGATTCGGGTAATAGTCGAGTTTAATCCAATTTTCTTTAATATATATTTGTAATAATATATTTTTATTATACATGTAAGATTGAAAAGTGAAATTTTGAATTTATGTTGAGTTACAGTTATAATTATTAAAGTACTTTGTCACACAAATATCACAATTAAGCTGGATAACGTTTGAGTTTAAAAACTTAAGTCCAACCAATTTGTAACTTTTTTAATTGATTTTAATTTGATACTTTACACTAAGCAATCTTTTCATCCAAAAACTAGTCATCTGATAAGGTTAGATAACAAATGATAGACATGGCTTTTGTTTTTGCATAGAGCAACACATTGCTCTATGACCATGCAATACAAGCACGAGGATGGGATACTTGTTTCCATAAATCCATTTTACTGCTGACCATGCTCTATAAATTATAAATTATTTGAGTGCAGACTAAATGTTATTTTTTGACAAGCATCAAGTTAAGATTTGTTCATTTTAATGAATCATCTTCTGTTTAAGACAAGCCTGCCCTGGGGTTGGCACTTGTGATTTTTTTTAATGTGAAAACTAATTGAGGTTTTGGTGAGAGATCTATGCCAAGTAAAACCATTGAATGATGATACTAAAACATCAATGTTGAAAAAAATCACTCAGCTAGCTCATTTGAGCATGAATCTTCTGTTCCAGAAAAAGTAGACATCCCTCACCAAAACCCAGGTAATATTCAGAAAGTATAGCTTCCTACACAAAAATGGGAGACATGGAAAGAAAGTCAGCAATGTAGACATTTTAACAATTTATAAATAGGATAGAAAGCTACTTGAACTAAATGAGACTTACCTCAGGACAGTATTACAAGACCAACATACATTGCTCCACAAAGAAATAGGAAAGATATTAAACCCCTGCCATAAGAATTTTTTCAAATTCAGCACTCTAGCTTGTCACATCTTAACAAACAATTAATGCACATTAATTACTCTAACCAGATGACACCCCAGCCAACTCCATTGCAAGGACAAGGGCACACTTCTGCGAATTTTTCAGCATCACTAGAGTGAACTCTACGTGATATCAGGTCATCATATATATCTGAATCAACAAGTATGCATAATTATAAAACAGAAATGTAAATCACCAGATTCAATGTTTCTTGCTCTAAAACCATACCATACACTGAAAACAAGCTGTTCATCACACCTGCAGTAAGGAATAGCACTTTTGTATGATCATACTAAACAAGGGATAAAAAACTGGGCATGAGGTCTGATCAGACAGAAAAAGTTACAGAGGAGAACAAGACAGATTCATTTACCAATAAACAGAATAATGTACCGAAGTATACGAATCTTTGTCGTTTCTTGAAGAACCCAAACCACACCAAGAAAAAGAACAAAGCCTGACATCTCAATGCACAGGGATTAATGTTTAGATGGTATATCAACCAGATTCATTCGAGCTATCAAAAGACGTACCAATACAAAGTCCTCTTAGTGTCCACTGCCAAAACAACATTAAAAGACAATCAAGAGCTATACAAACATAGAATAACAATAGTGACAGAGTGCATGTTGATGCAGTTAAAAGTAAAAGCAAGCTAAATGTTTATAAAAAGATATAATTTTGATTTTAATAATTGCAAAGAAATCACTATTTCGTTATTGGCTAAAAAGAGTATTTCTTATTTTTGGGCTTTGTGATAATATCTCTATGTTTTACATTCAATGTTGTTTTGGCTCCATTTTATCCCTTGAATTCTTGCATTCATATTCTGAAAGCACCATGCTAAGTTCCAAACAACCTTGTAAATGCAATCTAGCATCAATGATAGACCAATAAAGTATAAAAAACAAGGCCATTCTAGGTGCTCATGAATACTCACGTTTTTAGCTACACAGAGTACAAAAAGTAATGCAACAACAAAACATCCAGCAGCAATTCTTGCACTCAGAAGATTTGTTGATGCTAGTATCAAAACCATTCCCCAGAAAGATGAACCAAGATCTGAAGTGTAACAACAAATAAAAATTCTGATAACAATGCAGGCAACCTCATCAGGAGATAATTGACAGCCAATCCAAGTTTTAAATTTTTATTTTTTTTGTAAGTATGACAGTATGCATGAATGTATTAACACATGGATGAAAAAGACAACTCAAAAAAGCACGTCAGAAGGCTGTAATTGAAGTGTAACATTGACAAAATTGTGCATCTCTGTACACGCATGCGTACATACGTGCATGTATCCGTTTTATATGCAAGCAGTCAAGGAATAAAGAAGTTACATCCAGCTGGCAAGATTAACCAGTATATGCCACCACGTGTTTGTGTGGTTCCACCTTCATCTGCATGAACCTGGATCCCTTCCACCTGCACATTTAATACTTAGAAATTGGGTTCCACATAACAGAGAATATTTCAAGGAGCAATCAACACAGCACTTCATTATTTGGAATTTCACCCTTCCAAGATGCACCAATGGGCACAGCATCACACGGGTGAAAAGCAAAGCAGTAGTTGCTCAAGCAGCATTGTGGTTACACTTAAAATGGAACTGACGTACCTAATATTTTGTCATTCATTTATCCTAACTATATGCATTATATTACATGATTCACAGATGCAAGGACCCTTAACCGTTTAGTTATCCAGTGTTTGGAAAGACAGAAAGAGTTACATGTCCTATCAAATCAAACCATTACATGAAAACAAGGATGAAACTTAGTTTGTCATGTTTCTTCTATACGAGAGAAATTCTCTCTATCTCCTACCCTCATGCCCTTGATTTAATTAATTGATAAATTTAATGATTCATTTTACATGATTACTAGCTTACTGCAAGCACTTTAGTTGATAATCGGGCCCAAAATCCGAATATGATATAGATTAAATATTTCCTCTCATATTTTGATCACTCTTTGACATACTGAATTGCAAAATTGTGAATCATGAATAGTATACACTCGAAGTGACTCATGCCAGGTTTCAACCTTAACTTGTGTGATACCATTTCGTATTATCCACAAGGCTTTGATGCCAAGATGCTTCATTTTGCTTTTTCATTTCCTTTTTGACAGTTAAGGTTTCTTTTTCTTTTCTTTTTTGGAAAGTTAAGCATGGTGAGTGGGAATTTAAGTTAGAACCTTGTTTTTGGCATTTAGGTGTGGGTACCATCAGGCTTTGGCCTGGCTAAAAAGAAAAACTGTCCTAGTACGAATAATGTGAGTCAAGTAAATATCTCCAGATGCATTACTTTGATGCATAATCGACAGGGATGGGCAATATATATGGAGTAAATGCTACTTTTTGTAAATAAAGTTGAGTACCTCTACCAATAAACTCGTAAGGTGTATATTTTCATATAGACTGCTCAAAGAGATTGAAACTTCAGAGACACTAGCCCTGAAGAGTGAAGAGTGCGTCTGACTCTACGCTGACTTTCTGACTTCATATGTATAATTTTACCAAGCAATACGTGAGTAGACAATGTCAACAAGTTCTTCATATAAAGAGTTACTGATAAAAACTAAGATGGTAAACCATAGCCACAAGCAAACTATGTTACTTGAACGTGAAAAGAATTAAAAGTCATCATTATTTAATAAAAAAGGAGATACAAAGGCCAAATAAAATTTTATTAGCAAATAGTATGATCATGAATTTTGGGAAATAACATTGTTTCTGTTAAATTGGCATCTCATGTCTATCACCCCACAACACCCCCACCCCCCCACTCTTGACAACCAAGTGTTAACAAGGGTTTACTGAGTAATTTTCTCCACAAAACTACAGAAATTCAACATGAACACTGGATGAAAATATTGCCTAAAACTGTGCAAAATAAAGCCAATGCAGTATAAACATCTAACTATCATTTACAGGAAAATGCTAATTACCGAAAGAACACTCCATCATAGTAACAAGGGTTACCACATTAAAGGTGAGCATTACTAACCAAAGCATTTGTCAAAAGTTTCTAAAAAAATTATTATGAATTCCACAAGATAGCAAGCTGGTACACAAAGAATACTTACATGACCACATGTGAGTTTACAAGCAATAGCATGGCTTGCCTCATGAAGAAATACAGTCACAAGCTTGAAAGGTGTCAAAAGTATTGTCCTCCACAGCTACGAAGATCAAATAAATATATAAACCACAAAGCAGAAGCATTGCACAATGCACATGGAGCAGAAAAACATCAAGGTAAAACATACCTATTAATAGCATATAATAAGACCTCTAATCAGCATAATATTAAAAAAAAATTCAGCACAAAGTTAATTTACAATCAAAGTAGAAATATTCTTTCTGAGTGAAAGAATTTTAAGTAAAATTAATTAAAACATAATTCTAGTAGGCTTCACTCTTTTATCTTAACATCAACAAACTTTAATGAATCAATTCCACATCCAAATTGGCTGAACTTTAGCACAATTTGAAACAGGTTGAACCTATTCTATAGCTTGCACTAAGATTACTAAATTAGTAGCACCATACACTAAAATCAATAAATTGTTATTCTTTGAGAATTCATATGTAGGCTTGCATCACACGAAAGCTTCCAAACAGACAGCACAAGATTTACTTTTCCCAAATGCCTTTTTCACTCAAAAGTGAAATCTAATTTTATATCCCTTAACCCTACAGTTATAACTTGTTGATAAGCTCACATTGAGTCTTAATTATCAGAAAGAGCAGTTATTTTGTGCAACCAGAAGCAGGCTTTCCTTTCAACAAAATGTACATTTAAAGATTCAATGACAATAAATAAATATGCATCTGCTCTTGGTAAAGTACTAGCCGCTTTACTCCAAAAAACCAAAAACTTACAGGAATTAAAACAAAACCCTTTCTCAACTCCACATTTAAACAAAAAAAAAAAGCAACTATTACCCAGATCGCCCAATGTTTCTACTTATAAATCCACAAACTATAACCCAAAAAAAAAAAAAAACCTTTGGCATTTTTTATCAGATAGGAAAAGAGGAGTGGCATAGATTTGGTAAACAAGGAAGAAGAAAGAGAAAACTGATAGACATTTACCGCAAGTATAACAACAGTGCAGACAGCGACAGTGACAAGAAATACTACTTGTTCATGGTTGCAGCAGTTTTTGAGTTCCCAGTTGGGTTTCAGTTTCAACATCTCTTTTGTTACTGAGAATGAGAATGATCCAACAACTGCAAACACTTTCCCAGTTGGATTTTCTTGTTTGAGATTCAGAGAACGAAAAGGAGAGAGTTTTGGAGTTCTGTCTTTTTGTTTCTTGATCTTCTCTTCTCAAAAAGATTGGTTGGTCACCAGTTGGCACCAAAATGATCCTTTTTTTTTTCGGTTCGTCAATTTTTTTTCTGAAATATTGTTGTTGTTGTCTATTTATAACAATGATTTTTTATGAGATACGAATCTCAATCTGCATTTGAACTTGTCTTCAAGAACTCTATGCGCGCGCACTCCAATCTTAAGTCAGACAGGATCTAAGTAGGGTTTTAATTAACAAATAAAGATTAGGATTTAAAAATGATACATGTGACATATTTATATGAGTAATATAGCGCGTAATTATGATTAAAACTCAGAGCTTAAATGAAAATCTAATGGATCTTTCATGGCCCTTTTAGTCTTCTTTCCTCTTGGGTTTAGATTACCATTAAACCCAATGTTCTTTAACATTACTTATATCAAGGCCCAATGACCTTTAATAAGACCCTCATCAATTGCTCCCTACTCTTTCACAAGATATACCCTGTGAAAGAGTATATAAATTTTTTCTTTTATATAAATCATGTCCATGCATAGCCTACTTTGTATACTTTTTGCTTCAGGCCTTTTTTTTCTTGTGCATGACTTACCTCGCGCATTTTTTGCTTCAAGTACATGTGTTGCCTGTCTCGCGCATTTTTCATTTAGGAACTTTTTTTGTTTCATCCACGGCTTACCTCACGCATTTTTCGCTTCAAGCCCTTGCACTTTTTATCTTCATGCACGACTTACATCGCACACTTTTCGCTTCAAGTCCACGCATAGCCTACTTTAAGCATTTTTCGCTTCATGCCTTTTTTTCTTGTGCGTGGCTTACTTCGCGCATTTTTCGCTTCAAGCCCTTACACTTTTTGTCTTCATGTATTACTTAGATCACACACTTTTCACTTTAAGTTCATGCGTAGCCTACATCGTGCATTTTTTGCTTCAGATTTTTTTCTTTGAGTGCCTGGCTTACCTCGCGCATTTTTCATTTTTCGCTTCAAGCTCTTGCGTAGCTTACATCGCGCACTGTTCACTTTAGGCTTACATTCATTAGCGGCTTACCTTGCACATTTTTTGCTTCATGCTCATGTGTTGCTCATCTCTCGCATTTTTCGCTTAAGGACTTTTATTTCATTCACGGCTTACCTCGTGCATTTTCGCTTCAAGCCCCTGTGTTGCTCATCTCGCGCATTTTTCGCTTAGGGACTTTTATTTCATTCACAGCTTACCTCGCGTATTTTTCGCTTCAAGCCCATATATTGTCAGTCTCGCACATTTTTCGCGTCAAGCTCATTTTATTTTCATTCACGACTTACTTCGCGCATTTTTCGCTTCAAGCCTGTATGTTGCCCGTCTCGCGCATTTTTCTCTTAAGAACTTTTTAGTTTTGTTCATGACTTACCTCGCGCATTTTTTGCTTTAAGCCCATATGTTGCCTGTCTCGCACATTTTTCGCTTAAAGACTTTTTAGTTTTCATGCATGGCTTACATCGCACACTTTTTGCTTCAAGTCCATGCATAGCCTACTTAGCGCACTTTTCGCTTCATGCCTTTTTCTTCGAGTGCGTGGCTTACCTCGCGCATTTTTTGCTTCAAGCCCTTGCACTTTTTGTCTTCATGCATGACTTACATCGCGCACTTTTCGTTTCAAGTCCATGTGTAGCCCACATCGTGTATTTTTCGCTTTAGGCTTTTTTCTTTGAGTGTTTGGCTTACCTCGGCATTTTTCGCTTCAAGCCCATACGTAGCCTACATCGCACATTTTTTGCTTCAACTTACGTTCATTCATGGCTTACCTCGTGCATTTTCTGCTTCAAGCCCATGTGTTGCCCATCTTGCGCATTTTTCGCTTATGGACTTTTATTTCATTCACCGCTTATCTCGCGCATTTTTTGCTTCAAGCCCATGTGTTGCCCATCTTATGCATTTTTCGCTTAGGGACTTTTATTTCATTCACAGCTTACCTCACGCATTTTTCGCTTCAAGCCCATATGTTGCCCGTCTTGTGCATTTTTCGCTTAGCGACTTTTTACTTTCATTCACGGCTTATTTCGCATATTTTTCGCTTTAAGCCCATATGTTGCCCGTCTCGTGCATTTTTCGCTTCAAGCTCGTATGTTACTTGTCTCACGCATTTTTCACTTAGGGATTTTTTAATTTCATGCATGGCTTGCATTATGCACTTGCTTCAAGTCCATGCATAATCTACTTCGCGCACTTTTCACTTCAGGCCTTTTTCTTCAAGTGCGTGGCTTACCTCACGCATTTTTTACTTCAAGCCCTTGCACTTTTTGTTTTCATGCATGACTTACATCGCGCACTTTTCGCTTCAAGTCCATGCATAGCCTACTCCGCGCACTTTTCACTTTAAGCCTTTTTCTTCGAGTGGTGACTCACCTCGTGCATTTTTTGCTTCAAGCCCTTGCACTTTTTGTCTTCATGCATGACTTACATCGTGCACTTTTCGCTTCAAGTCCATGCATAACCTACTTCATGCACTTTTCGCTTCAGGCTTTTTTTTTTCTTGTGCGTGGCTTACCTCGCGCATTTTTCGCTTCAAGCCCTTGCACTTTTTGTTTTCATGCATGATTTACATCGCGCACTTTTCGCTTCAAGTACATGCGTAGCCTACATCGCGCATTTTTCGCTTCAGGCCTGACATGGTTTTTGTATTCTTGTTGCAAGATATGCAATCATGATACAAAAAATAAATTATATATATATATCAAGAATTATTACCTTATTGCATACTACCAATAATCAACAACAACATGAAATATAAAGGCAAAGTGTTCCAAATAACATGTCTGATATTAATTGAAACTTTAAAATACTAAGATCTCAAATCCTCCTCATCCATCTTCATATCTGGGGGTCAATCGTGGTATGGGTTTCTCTGATCACCCCTTGCTTCATCATTCCTCCATCTATCTGCTCCCCCCTTTCTCCCGTTATTATCATATTGCTTATTCTACAACAAATTATTTCTCCAATTGCGTGGAGAATAGTGGGCTACCATTCCTCCAAAGGTATCAATTCTATTTTTCCTTCTCGAGCCAATTTCTCAAGTTGTTTCATTAGATCCCTACATTTCTCAATCGAGTGCCCATTTGTAGAATGGAAATCACAATAAGAATCTACGTCTCCTCCCATACTTCCCGTTGCTCTTTTAGGAAATTGTAGTAGTCCTGTCTCTTCTATAGCTGCAAGAATTGAGGCTCTAGGCTCATTAAGTTGAATGTAGCTATCATATTTCAATTTTAGAGCCTTGTTGGATTTATCTATACTTTTGTCAACAAATTCTCTTTCCTGTTTCCTTCCTCCTTCGAGATCGTTAGTTTGTACCATTTCCAACACCTCCTCTTGAGTGATATATTTGTTAGCTTTGGTGAATAACTCCGAGAGTGTTGTTGGCTGATCTAGAGAGAGCGACTCTTGTAGCTTCTCAGACCTAGTCCCTTGCAATATTGCTGCTATTGCGACACCGACCTATAGGTCCCTAACTTCCAAAGTTGCATCTTGGAATCGATCCACATAGTTTTTTAGTGATTCCTTACTTCCTTGTTTAAGTGTAAGCAGATAAGTAGGTTCTTTCTTCCTCTGGCTGTTAGCTATGAAGGCTTTCAGAAATTCGCTTCGTAATTGGTTGAAGGAAGTGATTGATGCCTCAGCTAGACCATTGAACCATTTCATAGCATGTCCAGTCAGGGTGAGTGAGAAAGCTCTGCGTATGATCTCGTCTTCTCACCCCTAGAGTAGCATCAATGCTTTATAATTCTGGATATGATCATAGGGGGTCTGTCTTTCTCGAGTATGCAGCCATTTGCGGCATTTTAAACTTCAGTGGTAAGGGTTTTTTCATAATAGCCGCAGAAAATGGTACTCGCCTTTTTTGACTTTCTTCTACGGATACTAGCTTCTTTTCTTCCAGCACTTGTTCTATTATCTTTTTCATGTCAATTGTGGATGTAGGATAATTTTTTCCCTTTTCTTTACTCTGAGATGCATCTTTTTGCATCATTCTTGTGTTCCAAGTAGGTCAGTCTCTAGGTCAGTCCACCGAGTACTTCCTCCGTCAAGGGTTGGTTGTGTTTGTCTAGGCCCTATCTTTCCAGCTTATCTCACACCTCGCATTGTTTCGGGTCCAGTTTGCCAAGCTGGAAGGTTGGACATACTTCGCTGCATCTTACAGGAGCTTGCTTGCCCACATCAGCTCACCCACTTGTCGCAGCCAACACGCCTCTCGCAACATGCTCGCCTATCGCAGCCTGAACGCCTCTGGCTGCCTGCATGCCTATCGCAACGTGCTTGCCTGAAATAGATCGCCTACCTGTCGCAGCCAACACGCCTCTCGCAGCATGTTCACCTATCGTAGCCAACAAGCCTGTTGCGGCCTACTCGCCTGTCGCAGCCCGCAATCTTGTCGCCGTTTGATTGCTTGTCTAGTCCGTAAGCCTATCGCAACCTACTTGCCTATCCCAGCTTGATCGCTTGTCGCCTAAGGCGATGCCCCTTTCATACAAGGTTCTGTACGGCTTGTGGCAGATTCAATTGCAGGAGGACTCCTTTGAACAGATCCACCATGACCCTCAGTGCTTTGGTCGTTTCCTCGCTCTGTCGCCTTAGAGCTTCGAATTTCTCCATAGACACTGTCGTTCTCTCCTCTTCTCTATTCACCTGTGTTCTCTGGCGAATCGATTGTTCAAGAGAACTCACAGAGTTCTCATCACTTCCATCTCTCATAGTAGTAGATCTTGTTCTCACCATCTTCAAAGTTTTTGATTGGCTTTTATTTCGTTTCCCACAGACGGCGCCAATTGTTGTTGCCTGTTCACAACAATGATTTTTTATGAGGTACGAATCTCAATCTGCGTCTTAATCTGTCTCCAAGAACTCTGCAAGAAAGAAAATGATCAGAGGGTGCAAGGGTTTTCACCTGCACGCGTACTTCGATGCTTAAGTCAGAAAGAATCTAAACAAGGTTTCATCAGCAAATAGAGATTAGGGTTTAAAAATGATACCTGTGACCTATTTATAGGAGTAATATAGCGCGTAATTACGATTAAGATCCAGAGCTTAAATGATAACCTAGTGGATCTTTCATGGCCCTTCTTAGTCCTCTTTCCTCTTGGGCTTAGACTACCATTAGGCCCAATGTTCTTCAACATGACTTATATCAATGCCCAATGACCTTTAGTAAGACCCTCATCAGTTGTAGAAAACAAAAGTGGAAAGGTCTTTCAAAAGCTTTGTACTCCTACTCCTACTCCTACCTATCCAAATTTAGAATATATATAAAAGCTTTTTTTAAGGTAATTTTTTGGCTTAATAGCCAAAAGAACACTCAAATTTTTACATAAAATAGAAATAAGCTCTTAACATTTTATTGTGTGAAAACCAGTCAATAAACTTTTATTTTACTGTAAATAAATTCCTAACATTTAAAAATCATGGAATTAAGTATATATTTATTAAATTACACTAACTACCGTTTAGACATTCTACGTGGAAGCTGACGTGGATAGCTTAGTTGGCTACCATGTGGCACGTTATGTGTGCAATACTAATAGCAGTTAGTGTCATTGTAACGTCCGATTTCCATTGAAATACCAATTAACTTTTTCTTTTTCTTATAATGGTTAAGTTGTTTGTCAATGTCATTTTCTTTCCTTCATATACTATAACTATCATTACACTAATTGCATTCTTTCACCATATGAAATAACTCCAATAAAAATAAAGTTCTAATGTAAATTTTTTCATAAATACTTTTAGGCATAACTCTATATATACACGAGTTATATAATCTCTAATTTCTATCATAATACTAATCTTATAAATTTACATCCCCAAAGGTATTTACAAATATTAAGTACTGTATAAAATGTCTGAAATATATAATAAAATACAATATACCTTCAATGGATGGCACGCGTGTCCCGAAGGAATATTGTATATCCCAAAAGATGTACTCCTCTACGATAAGCAGAATTTACTGCAAATAGTCTGGGTGAAAAAATAGGGGAGTGAGTTTATGCCCAGTAAAGAAAAGTATATAAAAGAGTGGTACTATACCACTATATGCAGTCAAAATCATAGATTTAAATTTTGTAAAGAAAAATAATGCATATTGTGTTGTGTATGCATATGCTGAAAACTCATTTATAACATAAATTGTTCATATACTTTTTCACATTCCAAATCATTTACTTCAATCTATCATCTATTTAGAAATCAATCATCTAATATGCTATATAAATCACTAGAGAAGTTAACATCCAAGAAACTCATGCATGAACTATATCCCTTCAGGGACTTGTATAGGAATTAGGCGTACCCACGTAGGGTCAGGCATCCAACCTTAGGCCGTTCTTACCTGTAACAATGGACATCATTGAAAATTTCACAGTGTGCACTGGTCAGGTGACAACTGTGGCACAAGAGAAGGTATTGGGGACTTAACAAAGGTCTCCCAACCCTAATCATCATATCATCTGTAGGCATGAATCATCAAGGAGCTAACACTCTCATAAAACTATTTCCATATATTCATAAATCATACTAAAAATCATTTCTCAGGCAAGCTATCTTCAGTCAATTCATACTCATGTATAAGAATAAATAATATATTTAACAATAGAAAATTCAAAAAAATTCTTAAGATGGAAAAAATGAAATATACATTGAAAATCTATACAATTTAATTGACATATAAAACAAATCATACCATATATTAAATAGCATAAAATAATTATAAATATTTCTTAGTTAATTTATGCAAATCAAATTATATTTTAAATTCATAAAAATAAGTTTCTTTTTTGGTTGAGGACATTGGATGGATAATTAGTCAGGATTTATTTTTTGAAATTCAACGGTATAAATGTTTATAACTCTCCTAACCCTTTTCATAAACCACAATTTTTTACTGTCTAAAATCACCCATAACCCATGCAGACACAATACATCCTACACAACTTTCATATGCTTTTCTTACCTTAATTACAATGCAGGATAACGATCCACTTGCACCGCTTTGCAGCTTTACTCCTCTAAATTAAATGCTGCAAAATAATATTAGAAATTATTAAATTTAGTATTCCAACTTATAAGATTATTCTACTTCTTCATGTTCTTTATTTAACCCAATACTTCAACATTATTACCACGAATTACTATAGTAATCATCACTATTCGGTATCCTTTACTTCAAATCAAATTTATCATTAATTTTCTTAACAAATATATATTACTTCTTAACTATAAACCATTGAAAATCTACATTAAATTCATTTCCCTATGCTTGGCCGAACACTTCTCTTTGCACAATTCTATTCCTTTCTCATTTCTAACTTTAAGTTTAGTCTTTATTAACTTCCTACATTCATCATAAACACCACATGCATCAAAATTTCATCATCTTAATCAACCCATCATCTTGGCTGAATACTCCTTATAGAGTTATCTTTATTGTTTTTCATTCCTTTCTCAATTCTTGTTTTATGAATATTTCTACTCATTTAGGACTTTCATCAAACACCTTTGACACATCAAAAACTCATCACCATTATCTAGTTCACACTATGTCCGAATGGCCCTCACCATACCACACTCATGAATTTGCAAAGCTAACATTATGGCCTAGTTCAACACATCATTTGTTACCATTTCCTACCCAACAAACATTGAAAGCACCACAATTCCCTTATCTCCCTTTCATGGCCGAAACCCTCACCTAATCCTACATTGAGTTTCTGTTCAACCTATGGCCATAAACATACTTCCTATACTCAAAACAATCTTAAGCACTAAGTGTAATTAAAGGAAACATTAACTCTTCATAGTCTTACCTTATAACAAAATCTGCTAGGTACAGACCAACCTTAAATTGTTGGATTTTAGTTTAGCAAATTGGATAATTAAATAGCTCTTGGGATAGGGAACAAGTTTTATGAAGGAAGTGTGTTGATTTGGTGAGTGAAAAGAGGGGTTTCAGTAGGTGAAATGAGAGGAAACTTAGAAAAACTTGCAGTTATAGAGGGGGTCGGCTGAAGCTTGAAGAAGGCCTCTGAATTTTTTTGATTTTTATGCCCTTTTAATATTATTTTATCAACCCATATGGAAAAAACCCAAATTGCCCCTTTAAAATTTCTATATTTACAAGTCTACCAATTGCATTATTTTATTATTTCTTGTTACAAATTTTTTTATTATATTTTATTTATTTAGGTCAATCTAGTCAAAATTGACCATTTTGACCAGCTCCCTTGCTAAAAGACCATAATACCCTTGTATAATTTCATTATTTTCAAATCTGTCCTAACATTGTTTTAATATTTATAAATTCAATTTTTATATTTTATTGTTACTATTTTTCGTATATTCAGGTCAAACATGGTCAATGGTTGACTCCCAAGGTGGTTTGATTGGCTATTGGTAGTGAAATTACCAAACTACCCTTAAATAGAGGCTTTTGGCTTTGTTCGTGTTGTTTTTAGCGTTTATGCGTAATTCAGTTCACGGGTTGAATCTACATGAAACTTCTTTATGCGAGGATTTTCCTATGATAGTCTGTGGGTCTAAAGTCAATTTAGTTTGACCGTTATTCAGAAAAGTTCTTCTGGGCCATGGACTATGTTGGCTCTATAGGCTAAACCGAGAGGGGGTGAATCGGTTCTTAGCTAACCTTATGTTCATTTTTCGATTCTTTTAAATTCTCTAACCTATATTGAAGTTTTCTAAGTTCTCTAGGGTACTCAAGTATGCAATATAAATTCAATTTAACAATCACAATATAAATGTAAATAAGTAAAGAGAGAAGGGAAAGAGAAATGTACGCAAGCAATTTATAGAGGTTCGGCAACCTTGCCTACGTCTTCTACCTTGAGACACTCCTAAGGATTTTCCCCAAATTCACTAACTTGAATTTGACTTTGCAATTTCTCTTTTTCAAGGCTAAAGAGAAACCTCCCTCTTTTTCTAAGGCTTAAGAGAAACCTCCCCTTTATAAGGTGTGAATGTGTTTACAAGGAATGTAATCAAAGAAAGGCCTCTAGGTAGGCAAGTGATTACAATGTTTAAGCACAAGGAAAATCCTATACAATATTTGTGCTATGCTATACAAAAATGATGAGTATGATAGAATATGAAGACTTTGTAGCACATGTGATTTTTTATAAGCTTGAGGAAGATGGAGAAGATGAAGAAAAATGTTGCTCAGCTATTCCTCTTGCTTCCTTGAGCTTCCAAGCCTTTATTTATAGTCCCTTGGATGGTTTCTAAATGTTGGTAAGAGCCAAAACTGAATGTAGCCGTTGTATCTCACAGAAACTAGCCGTTATGCACTGTTTTCATGAAAGGGAATCGATCCTTTGCCATAGGGGATCGATCTGTATTTTTTAGAATGCCTTCCAATGCATTCTGCCATGAAGGGATCGATCCCTTCCCTTAGGGGATCGATCCCATGCTTCCAGAAAGCATTTCCTGCACTTTTCTAGACCATTTTGGGTTAGAAATGATGTAGACTTTGATTTTAATTCATCCCAAAATATTTTAGAATTTTGTGAGAGTTTTTCTTGACTTTCTCAATTGAAAAACATAGTCCAAAAAGTCATTAAGTAATTTATAAGGGTTGTGTTCAAATATATTCTTGAAAACATTACTTAATGAAAATATTCAAAACCATTTTATAAAGTATTAAGACCAATAAGAATATATCATTAAATCATGATCTTAGACTTAAAATGGATTGAGAAAATCATGTGTGATAAAGCAAATTTACAATATGAATCAAAACAAAAAAGATCACTTAAGTTTTTGTCATTTCAAAATACATATGTCAATTTAAAGCTAACAGACTAGATCATCATTTTTGAATTTGTTGCACGTAAATTTAGGTTTGTTTAAATAAAAGAATTTCGAGAAGTGGTATGGGGAAATAGAGAATCTATAGGGTTTATAGATATTCAATGATATTAATTTTAGGGATTTAATTATTTTATTGATTTTCTGCAGTTTAGGAGTAAATTAGAGGTTGGTTGGTGATATGCATGATACCAAAAATCTGTTACGGGACTGGCGGAACATAGGGGATACTGAAAGATTTGAAAATTAACTACCTTGATTTTATAAACTGTATTGCCTTGCTAGAGGTTTTAGAATTTATACCATTACGCCTTCGCATTTTTGTAAAATATTAGTTTTTTCGCGAATTAGGCTATAATTTTAAGTAAAGCTTTAAAAATAGCAATTTTCTATGAAATTTTGTTTTGGAAAAATATTCATTTGCATGATTTGGAAATAATTATAAATTTTATCCAAATTTTTGATTTTTTGGAATTTACTATAAATATGGTATTTTAGAAAATATTTACGAATTGCATGATTTGGAAATGATTATAAATTTTATCTGAATTTTTGATATTCGAGCATTTATCGCAAATTAGTATTTTAGAAAATATTTACGAATAATTTATAAATTATCTGTTTTGGAAAGAAATTATATTTGTTTATTTGTGAACTTTTGTAAAGCTTGGAATTACTATTTTGAATTCCGAATTTTGAAAGATATATATAGATATAATTGTTTTGAGACACGACTAATTAAATCACTGCAGTATTAGAACTTTTGGACTACTGTGTGAACTTGATCCAGTCCACAATGGTATTTGTCTTTCAGACTACTATGTGACCTTGATCTAGTCCACAGTGGTATTTGACTTTCAAACTATTGTGTGACCTTGATCCAGTCTACAGTAGTATTTCGAGTTGTGTGACCTTGATCCAGTCCACGTGGGCCTAGTTGACACCTGATCAGTGCTCACTGTGGACCCCCTTTGGATTATGGCCATATGTTTATTCGACTTATTCGAACTGCATGATTATTACTTGGTCGTTAATATGTCCCCTCTGCTTGGTATGTGTATGTTTCTATGTATATATTTTTGTGTATTATATGTGATTGTTCTAAGGTAGATAAGCATGTGTATGGCATTGGATTGATGTAGAACACTTAGAAACGTGCTTATAGGGTTTCATCCTTAAGGGTTCTTAAACATAGGTTTCATGTCTTGATAATGATTTTGTGTAGGAATGGTGTAGGAGTTGTAAGAAACATGAATAGGATGATTTTGAGGCATGAATCTTAGTGTTATGTGTGAAAGGGTTTTCGGCCATATAAGGTTTCCAAGAGGGTGAAGCTTAAATTGATTAAATCTTAAGTGCACTAGTGTAAAGATTATGAAAATCAAGGTTAGGGTGCTTAAATTGAAAAAATCAAGTGAGGGAGGAGTAGGGATGATATGGCCAAGATGAGGGGAAAGGCTTACCAAGCCTAATTTGACTAAAAAATGATTCTAAAATATTTTAAAAATAAAAATAAGACTGTTAGTGAAGTCAGAATCGAAAACGGAGTTGAATTGGTAGTACTTGTAATTTTGGCGTAGGAGCAAAATAGACCGAAATTATGGTTGAATTGGGGAAATAGAAAATCTATATGGTTTATAAATATTCAATGATATTAATTTTAGGGATTTAATTATTTTATTGATTTTCTATAGTCCAGGAGTAAATTAGAGGTTGGTTGGTGATACACGCATGCTACGAAAAATCTATTACGAAACTGGTGAAACATAGCAAGTGCGACTGTTAGGTAAGGGATATATATAAGGAACGTAGGGGATATTGAAAGATTTTAAAATTAACTACCTTGGGTTTATAAACTACATTGCCTTGCTAGAGGTTTTAGAATTTATACCGTTACGCCTTCGCATTTTAGTAAAATATTAGTTTTTTCGCGAATTAGGCTATAATTTTAAGTAACGCTTTAAAAGTAGCAATTTTCTAGGAAATTCTGTTTTGGAAAAATATTCATTTGCATGATTTGGAAATAATTATAAATTTTATCCGAATTTTTTATTTTCTTGCATTTACTGTAAATATGGTATTTTAAAAAATATTTACGAATTGCATGATTTGGAAATGATTATAAATTTTATCCGAATTTCTTATTTTCGAGCATTTACCGCAAATATAGTATTTTAGAAAATATTTGCCAATAATTATAAATTATCTGTTTTTGAAAGAAATTATATTTATTTATTTGTGAATTTCTGTAAAGCTTGGAATTGCTATTTTGAATTTCGAATTTCGAATTTCGAAAGATATATATAGAAATGTTTTGAGACATGACTAGTTAAATCACTGCAGTATTAGAACTTTCAGACTACTATGTGACCTTGATCCAATCCACAATGGTATTTGACTTTTGGACTACTATGTGACCTTGATCTAGTCTACAGTAGTATTTCGAGTTGTGTGACCTTGATCTAGTCCAAAGTGAGCCCATTTGACACCTGATAAGTGCTCATGTGGACCCCTTTTAGACTATGGCCATATGTCTAGTCAACTTATTCAGACTGCATGATTATTACTTGGTCATTAATATGTCTCCACTACTTAGTATGTGTATGTTTTTATGTATATATTTTCGTGTATTATATGTGATTGTTCTAAGGTAGATAAGCATGTGTATGGCATTGGATTGATGTAGAACACTTAGAAACATGCCTATAGGGTTTCAGCCTTAAGGGTTCTTAGACAAAAGTTTCATGGCTTGATAATGATGTTGTGCAGGAATGGTGTAAGAGTTGTAAGAAACGTGAATAGGATGATTTTGAGGCATGAATCTTAGTGTTATGTGTGAAAGGGTTTTTGGCCATATAAGGTTTCCAAGAGGGTGAAGCTTAAATTGATTAAATCTTAAGTGCAATAGTGTAAAGATTATGAAAATCAAGGTTAGGGTGCTTAAATTGAAAAATCGAGTGAGGAAGGAGTAGGGATGATTCGGCCAAAATGAGGGGAAAGGCTTACCAAGCCTAATTTAACTCAAAGATGATTCTAAAATATTATAAAAATAAAAATAAGACTGTCAGAGAAGTCGGAATCGAAAACGGAGTTGAATTGGTAGTACTTGTAATTTTGGCATCAGAGCGAAATAGATCGAATTATGGTTGAATTAGGGAAATAGAAAATCTATAGGGTTTATAAATATTCAATGATATTAATTTTAGGGATTTAATTATTTTACTGATTTTTTTGCAGTTCGGGAGTAAATTGGAGATTGGTTGGTGATATGCGCAAGCTACCGAAAATTTGTTATGGAACTGGCGAAACATAGCAAGTGCGACTGTTAGATAAAGGATATATATAAGGAACATAAGAGATACTGAAAGACTTTAAAATTAACTACCTTAGGTTTACTTAAAATTATAGCCTAATTCGCGAAAAAAAAACTAATATTTTACAAAAATGCGAAGGTGTAACATTATAAATTCCAATTTTCTGACATTTACAGTAAATATGGTATTTTAGAAAATATTTACGAATTGCATGATTTGGAAATGATTATAAATTTTATCCGAAATTTCTGATTTTCAAGCATTTACCACAAATAAAGTATTTTAGAAAATATTTACAAATAATTATAAATTATCTGTTTTTGAAAGAAATTATATTTATTTGTGAATTTTTGTAAAGCTTGGAATTGCTATTTTGAATTCCGAATTTCGAAAGATATGTATAAAATTGTTTTGAGACACGACTAATTAAATCGTTACAGTATTAGAACTTTCGGACTATTATGTGACCCTAATCCAATCCACAGTTGTATTTGACTTTTGGACTACTATGTGACCTTGATCTAGTCTACAATAGTATTTCAAGCTGTGTGACCTTGATCCAGTCCACAGTGGGCCCAGTTGATACCTTATCAGTGCTCACTGCGGACCCCTTTTGGATTATGGCCATATGTCTATTTGACTTATTCGGACTACATGATTATTACTTAGTTGTTAATATGTCACCACTGCTTAGTATGTGTATGTTTTTATGTATATATTTTCGTATATGAATTTCGAACGTTTTGATATTTAAACTTCAAAACCAATATGGTTTATTTCGAATATTCATATGATAAGTACCTATAGTTTCAGACTTATGTTTCGAATTTACATGCTTTATTATAGTTTAAATGAATTACTTTCTAATGCATTGTATTAGTATGATTTGACTTTCTGAATCGTATGAATTTTCGACTCTGAATTTCCTTTAAACTTTCGTATTTAATAAATGTTTTAGAAAATTAGCATTTAGATTTCAGTATCTGTCTATTCATATATATATATATATATATATATATTTCTTATTGGGCTTTATAAGCTCACCCCCTCTTCTCCCCTCCAGATAATTTGCAATAGACTCCGCTGTACGAGGGGTATTGGACATGTCCTTCGAGGATTTTGTACCATCCTTGAAAGTATATGATGTACAATTATTTATTTTTTATTCAGACTTGTACTATAGTACTCATGTAGTATGAGAATGTAATTAATGGAAGTACATATTACCTTTACAGCTTGTAATTGATGCATGCTAAATTGACAGATATGGATTTTACTAAGTAATATAATGTTAAGGTGATTGCATGCTTAGAAATTTGAACTGCGACCAAAATGATTAAAGGATATTGATTTAGCTAATGTAAATTTAGCTTAAGAATAAATTTGGAACATTACACACAGCCCAGCCAAGAAAATGAAAAAGGAAAAATTTGGTTCGTATTTTCGATAAAAAGGGACGTTACAGTGAGTGGTAGGGATCCATTGTTCTTAAGCTTGTTTTGGTGTGAATTGTTTCGACTTAGTGGAACTTAACTTTGCCATAGTACATCCCACCATGCACAAACGGATGGACAAACAAATGTCACTAATAGAGGATTGGAACAATATTTGCGCTGCTTTGTAATGGACAATCCATCTTCTTGGATGCGGTTCTTACCATAAGCTGAATTCTCTTAGAACACATCCTAGCATTCGGCCATTGCATATACTCCCTTTGAGTTAATATATGGTCAACTGCCTCCTAAGATTGTGCCTTCCTTAAGAAATTCCATGCCAATTGAAGTTGTAGCAGACAAATTGAGGTCTCGTGATTAGCTCTTGTGACAACTCGCAATAGGAATAAAATGAGGCAATTAGCTGAAAAACACAAGCGAGATGTCACATTTGAAGAGGGAGATTTGGTTATGGTGAAATTGCAATCCTACAAGAAGACCTCCTTGTCATAGTAGCCCTACTTCAATTAAAACAAAAAGGTTTTATAGACCTTTTACCATCATCACTCAAGTTGGTAAAGTTGCCTACCGTTTAGAGCTACCCACTCATGCACAACTCCATAATGTCTTTCATGTATCTCTCTTTAAACTATACTACTGGAATCTCACCTATCATCATGCTTAGTTGCCAACTCAGTTTGTCAAGAGTCATTCTGTAATAACTACAATTTCTTAAATAGTGTTAAATGAGCCTTAAATATGTTTAGAGGCCAAATTGTGACACTTTCAGATTTTGGTGTAGGAACACAGGCTTTCGTACAGACAAGTTGGCAGGTCCCACGGGATCGCACACTCATCTAGAAACCATGTAAGTACCTTAAATTCATTATAAATGGTTTCGGGTAAGACAATTTGTTTCATGTGGTTATGATTTGGGCCTAATTTGAGAATTTGACATTAAACTGAAAATTTCAGCCTTTGGCTCATGACCAATCTGCCTTGTTTCGATTATAGCTCTTCATTGGAGTATCAAAACAATAAACCGTAAAATTCTTATGAAAGTTGACTTAAATATCTTTTATCCATAGAAAGCTCGTAATTTAATTACCTACGGATTAATACTAGAAAAATTTCGAAGTTGAACAATGTGCAATGAAACCTGTCAGTTGACACCTTTGTAAAGAATTGAGCATATCTTTTAGTAGGAAACTCCAATTAAGGCTATTCAAATTTTGTTGAAAAGCTAACTTGATAAGCTTTCCAATTATATAAGGCTTGCTACCTAATTCAATGTGGATCAACAGTAATGAATTTTTAGATTCACATCATAGTTAAGAAATTTTGACTGTGAGCAATTGATAATGAAGCGAGCATAACTTTTTGTAGAGAACTCCTATTTAAGTTATTCAAATTTAATTGAAAACCTAATTTGGAGACCGTTTCGATCATGTATGGCATGCCCTTAGAATCATTATGGATCAATACAGTTAATTATCGGAAGTTAGGCTCAAAAATTGGGTAATTAGAAGGTTTATCGAACAAAACGATTAAATTTGAAAGTTTAATTAAAAGCATGGGGTTTAGTATGATTAAAAGAAATCCGTAAGGACCTAAATGGAATAAGAATAAGATTTTATGGGGTCCAAATTTAATTCGATTAAACTACCTATATGAAATCTAAAAAAAATTTAAGGCTTAAAACATAAAATGTAATTAAATGAAAAAAAATAAATAAATAAACCCATCAGCCATCCATCAAATCGTGAAGCCCTTTTGTTTTATCTCTCAAACTAGTTTCCTTCCCTACTCTCCTCTTGAAACAAATTCCAATCTCCATTTTTTTTGGGGCAAAACCGAAACATCTCTTTTCTCTTAGAATCGACTAGGAAGTCTCTTAAACCAAGTTGAGATTTTGAAGGAGATGGAGAGAAGAGGTATCGAGGAAGCTTGAACCCTTGTTGCATGTGAGATTTCAGTCTCAATTTGAGAAGGAAAAGCTGAAAGTGAAGGAGTTGTTCTTGGTTTCAAGGTTAAGGTGAGATGTTGAAGAATTTCTGAACTTTTGTTAAGTAAATATTCATAAATGTTAAACTTATGAGATTTTGCATGTGTGAATTACACATAAGAAGGGTGAAAATTGAGAAGACAAGGGAGGTTGGCTCACAGTTTTGTTAAAGCAAATCTCAGCAAACTGAAAAACTAAGGAAAAGTAGGGAAAGCCGAGAAGTAGGACTGGACTGTTTCAATATGGCTCTTGGTTTGAAGAAGCTAACTATTGCAATTTGGGAAGTGGGTAAGATTCTAACTTTATAATCCCTGATTGTTCAATATGAATATGAAACTATAATGATTTGAGTTGAATTGCTATGAAATGGGCATGGAATGATTGGATATTGGTTTGCTGTTGAAATCTAGGTAATGATTCTATTTTGGATTGATGTTAAAATGTTCAGTTTACAAGTTATATAGTGAGAAAAATTCTAGAAAAATTATGGCAGATAGCTTTTTGAGTTAGGAATAATTCAGTTTTAGAATCACTTGATTTGGAATTCTGTAGCTTGAGATATGTGCAAATGAGTACAGGGTATTCTACCAGAAAAACGTGAATTCCAGTCTTAACTTTGACAAATTGTAGAAAATAGCCTAAATTGAGTTAGGCTGCAAGCCTTACATTTCTAGAAAGCTAATTGAGTGACGATTATTATGGTTTTGGGTTTGCACCAATTGGATATGCTGATAATTAAATATGAAGTATTTTGTGCAAGTAGGTCAGTGTAACACTGTACCTGAAAACTGCTAGAACATGGTACAACTTTGGAAATTTGCTGATGTTGATCTAGAAAGAATTAAATTATGAACCTTACATTTCTGGATAACGAAATTAATTAGCTTTTATCCAGTTTTGGAATTTTTGGATTTGGAATTATGTAGCTTAAGATATGATATATGAATGTAGGATACTCATTGCAGGGGACGAACAGCCTAGTGTCAACTTCAAAAATGCCTAGAAAATAGTCCAGGTTGAGTTTGATTGCAAACTTTACATTTCCAAAAAGGTAAATAAGTCAGGATTGATATGGTTTTAGGTTTGTACAAATTGGAAATCCCTATGTTGAAATATGAGATAGTCTGTGTACTAAGGTTAGAAATCCTAAAATGCAAAAATTGAACCAAGTAGATTATGAGAGGCTAAGTGAGCAAAATAATAATAATAATAATAATAATAATAATAATAATAATAATAATAATAATAATAAAAATAAAAAATAAATAAATAGAACTAGTTCATATTTGAATAATTCAAAATTACTCCTTGGTGTCCTTTCTTGTTGAATTGTATAACTTTTAATCCTAGCGTGTCATTGGGGGTAATGAGTAACCCGATCCGCTATGTGTTGTGTAGAGGGTAATGCTAAGGATTGAAGTTGACTAAGAGTTCACATAGCTCGTGTGGAACTTGATAGGCCAGCGAGGATTGAATCTGTATCCAATTACCTTGCATCCAACTTGTATGATGTTTTAAATTCTGATTTGGTTTTGAAACAAAATGAAATGCTGCATATGAAATCAATTTTGCTGCATATTGAAAATGCTGCACATTGGGCCTATCCTTGACTGATTGCATTAGCTTTCTGAAAATGTTTTATAAGCATGTTGTAGGCTCGCCAAATCTTTGTTTGGTTTCATGTATTTTGAGTTTTCAAACTGAACTAAGCTTTTGGTTTAATATGATTTTTTTTATTTTGTTTTATAACTTAAAGTGATTTAAAAGCTTGGTGAGCCCTTAATTGTTACCTACATATTATGCACTACAATTTTGATACGAAGTCTTGGAAAGCCGATTTGATAAGATTGATATTAGATACTGTTTTAGACCTAGGGTATTGAGACCTTAGGGCATCGTACCTTGAGAATTGTGTAGGCGTTCTTAATTGACTTAGAGCACTATGTCTCGATGACTAGCTCTCGAGAACGATCGGCTTGTCCTGTATATTACGTTTGGATAGGTCCCGGTGTCATCTGATCAATGAACCGGGGTTGATTAGTCTATGCATAGGCATCGTCCCTGTTTGGGAGATTGCTACGGTTAGCTACCGTAGATCGTTATGTTGGATTATGCCCTTAGAACCATTCATTAAATGATTGACTTTGGCATTTTTATGTATCATGACATTTTTATTTATAGTTCATTATTATATTTGTCTTATAACTGCGTAATGTAATCTTATATGATAATGTCCTTAGAATAGTAATAACACACTATTCTTAAAATATCCCTAGTCAAGTATTATTGTGAACAAGGATAACAATGATACGATAAGACTAGTATGTGGTTGACTGATGACCATTGTCATGGATATAGGATATCAAGTCATCACAGAGGTACATGTTAGAGAACTATGTACTGGATCGACCCTCAATGAGAACGCTACATGGATTGTTATATGAGTGTCATAAGCGATTCTCATAGTGATGATGGTGTATGTGATCCTTTGACTTGAGATCATCAGAGATCCCAACATAGAGAATTGCATACTTTAATGCTGCTAGATGTCATTCGTAACAAGATGGACTATAAAGGTGGTAATTGGGTATGCCTTGATCTATGTAGAGGGATGTTGAGTGATCAAGATAGGATTTATCTCTCTTATATAACAAGAGTGATGTCTTGGGACTTTTGATAGAGTGAGACTAAAAATGCATGGCCGTGCTCGAATAAGTCAATATGAGATATTGATTTTATTTGTTTAATTAGTCTACTCAGGAATCAAGAAACGCTGATTAGACTATACAAGTGTGACACATTCCATGACTTGTGTCTAATCAAAACATCAAAGGATAAAGGGATTAGACTACACGGTAACATCTATCACGAGTAAGGTTATGTCGAGTCATTGACATTCTCGTTACATGGATAGCAATG
This sequence comes from Heritiera fomes, assembly GCA_032173925.1. Taxonomy (NCBI): domain Eukaryota; kingdom Viridiplantae; phylum Streptophyta; class Magnoliopsida; order Malvales; family Malvaceae; genus Heritiera; species Heritiera fomes. The sequence continues at coordinate 21,710,778 of JAPDPM010000018.1, read as the reverse complement.
ATGTGTTGCTAGATACCGCTCATCGCCTGTGACAATTTTGTCATTGCCATTGTTTTGAGAACCTATTGGGTCGCACACTTAGAACGGATCGATGAGGAGCTTAATTAATCCTATTCTGAATTGGATTAAGGATATAATTAATCCTATTCTGAATTGGATTAAGGATATAACTAATCCTATTCTAAGTAGGATTAGAGTTCTGTTTGACAGTAAATTTTAGGGTAAAATTTACTGCCTATAAAAGGATGTTTTGTGTTTTCTAAAATAGAGCCGCACAAAAAAAACAGAAAACAAAAATATTCTTTTAATCGAAGCTAGCAATTCGGTTATAAAATGTTCAAGTAGTTTAGTTAATTAATTAGTTTAAGTTTTATTTTTATTTTATTTTTTTATTATTATTTTTATTATTTCAAGCATTTTTAAATTTAGCGTGACTTTGTTTTGTTATTTACTTTCTTGAATTTAGTTTCATGTTCTCTACATTTCAATTTCTTTTATTTTATGCTTTCATTTTATTTTCTTGCTTGTTATTATTAACTTGCAATAATTTTTTTTATTGGCTTGAATAAATCTAAAGTGACCAATTTTAGTACTTAGCTAAAACAATTTAACTAATCCTCGTGGGAACAATAATCTACTTATCACTTTATTACTTGTCGCGACCCGTGCACTTGCGGTATAGGTCTTAGAGCGCAACAATACTGAATTTATGATTGTTTGAGATAAAAAATGATATGATGATATATGTTTATAAATATATGTGTTTAAGTAAGATTGAAGTGCATGACATAAATGAATTTAATTTGATGCACTAAGGGAAATGACAGGAATCAGTTTATTAATGATTTTAAAGTTCGAGAATGGCTAAAAATGATAACCTGATAATCTAAATTTGGATGGATAATAATTATGCTAGATTTTTATGCTTCAACTATTAAAGGATAGAAAAGGGACCTTAGTGCTCAAAGGATCACTTACATCAAATGGTAGCCTACACAGTCACCTACAAACAATGAATTAAGAAAAAAAGAATTTAGCCCGCAAATTTAAGCTTCCATAAGATATTAAGAAAGACCAGATGTGTCACATTCTTTCACACAACCAACTTCAATTTTGTAGCAGCAATTTATTCAAGTCCACAATAGGCATGAGTTGCAGTTGTTGATACAGTTGGAAGGATTATAGCAAGAAGATGCTACATGGGTATCTTACTCAGAATTTTGCAGAGCTTTTCCAAACTTTGACCTTGAGGACAAGGTCAATTTGTATTGGTGGGAAATAATACAAAACCGTTGGAGAAGGTGTTAGGGAGAAGGCATTCTAGTCGCAATAGTCAAGTTCCATGTTAACAATAGGATTTCGTGACTATTCTAGTAGCTAAGAAGAATGGAGCATCTACATCCAACTGATGCTGGAGGTTAGGAAGAGGATGATAATTGTTGATTGGTGTTAGTTAGTGTTGTTTGTTTCTCTTATTGATATATTGTTTATATACACGTGTGCACGAATTCGACGTGTGCATGTATTTCTTTGGTTCTCATAGCAACCAAAGGTAATTACACTATATAGACATCTATCAACTACAAATTGGTGGTGTAGACACCCTATTTTGTCCGGGGTCTTAATTAGTATAAATAATTAAGTGGGTCAGGTGACATTTGTATTTTAATTTAACAATTTAGAATTAGGCTAGAATTAAATTAGAATTTTTAGATTTAGAATTAACATTAATTAGGAAATTAAAAAAATAGAATTTAGGAATAAAAAAAGGAAAAGAGAGAAAAGATAAAAAGAAATAAAAATAAAGTTAATTTTAGGATTAGATAATTAGGATAATTAGATTTTTAGGATAATTATTTGGATTAATATTAAATTTGATAGAGTTAGATTAGGACTAACATAATAATTAAATAGATAAAATATTTAAAAATATGAGATAATTATTAGAATAAGTATAGTTGTATTAGGACTCTAATTAATTTATGGCTATAAAAAGGATTAAAGCTTAAGATTTAAAAAGGGGGAATAAAAGAATCAAGCTTCTTGAAATCATATTATTATTCTCGTACAAAAGGCCTTAACCTAACTTTGCCGCTTACACCAACATCACCGCCATTCTTGTTCAAACACTGCCTGAACCCAGCCTAGCACCACCCTTGTGCCTTTCCACCCGAAGCAAAACCAAGATTCCCACCATCTTCCTGCCCTGCTCACTCTCCTTCATAAGCCTAACCATCCTGCTGCACCCCCGCTTGACAACCTTGCTGCCAATATACACAGCCATCATCGCCGAGCTGCTGCTGTCCCAAACGTGTCCTAACCGTCCTCTGTTTTCTACTCAGCCCAGCCATCCTTTATCATCATCCACGACCACGGACCGAGCCTTCGTTACAGCCAACACGATAGTCATCATCTTCACATCGACACCGTCATTATTGAACCAAACCACAATCCCCTTCTTGCACAACCTGCTCCTCGGTTCCGCTGGTGTTTGCTTAGCCTTGTACCGCCCTTGCTGTTGCATTGTTGCCACCGTGCCTGCAGTTCTAAGTTTGCTATGCCTACTGCCAAATTTCCCGTTGCTACCTGCATCCTCGCCCCGAAACAGCTCACTGCCTTGTTCCACCATTGTTTTCAGCCGCCCATATCCTGCTTTGCGGCAACTTCTTCTGCTACCAACCACCGCCCCTGCACCAGTTGCTCGCACGTTCTATTGCCACGTTGCCGCACCAAGTTTGCCCCACTAATCTGTTGCTGGCTGCGCCTGCCACCATATTCCATTGCTCCATCATTTGCTGAGGCGTTATCAAACCGATAAGGAAAGAAAGAATGCAGAGCTAAGTGGGATAAACAAGAAAGAAAGAAAAGCATCAGTAAAAGAGACGACAAAATCAGTAAGAGAAAAGCTTATTTTTGTTTTACTAATTATATAACAGTTAATGGATAGATTAGGATAACATCTACTTGATAATATGCAATTAAATAAATCAAGATTTAAATTAACAGGATTTAATAATTAGATTTAATTTGTAAATAGAAATTTTGTATGAGGACTAATTAATTTGGTTAACATGATTTAATAATGTAATATGACTTAATTTAATATGAGCTAACTTATGAGAATACATTTGCATGACTTGTATGATCGGATTGATTTTGCATGATTTGATTAATTTGATTTTTTTATATATATTGAATAAATAATTTGTACGTTGATATGATTTGTTTAGTTTAATTTGTATGATATTTGTATGATGTATTTTATGTTTTATATGTTTAGCATGATAGATATTAGATAAATAAAATAATAGAAAAATAAATTAAATTAAAAGATGCAAATAAGAATAAAATTGAATAAAAATTGAACAAGGAAATAATAAAGTTATATTAAGAAGATGAATGCAAATTATCCGATGATGAAATTTCAAGAAAGTCGAATGGTACTCCTTGGAAATTTCTAGGTGAAGAGTTTGCTCTAGATTGAACCAGATTGATGGAAGGTTTAGAGTAAATTTTCAATACAATAATATGTGTTTATTTTCTAAAATAGAAATAAATAAAATATAATAATAAAGACAATTGAAATAAAATAGAAATAGGATATGGAAATAATTTGAATTAAAATAAAAAAAGTAAATACGATTAAAACAATAAAAAATAGAAAATTAGTAAGGATTGGGTATAGAGCCAAGATTAGGATTTTCATAATATATTCCGACGACGGAGCCTCTTCAAGCAAGTCAATCGGTACTAATTGAATACTCCTGAGGTGAGGAGATTTACTTATTGTCTGAACTAGATTGATGGAAGGATTTTAAGTAAATTTTCAATATTTTAAGCATATCGAAATTAAATTAAAGTAAATTTAGAATGACCTATTGGGTATAGAGTCAATATTAGGGTTGTCATAATGTATTTAAATGATCCGACGACGGAGCCTCTTCAAGCAAGTCAATCGGTACTACTTGAACACTCTTGAGGTGAGGAGATTTACTTATTGTCTGAACCAGATTAATGGAAGGATTTTAAGTAAATTTCCAATATATTAAGCATATTGAAATTAACTCAAAATAAGATAAATTTAGAATGACCTAAAGTAGTTGGTACCATTTTAGGATGGGCGTTGTGGGGGTGCTAATCCTTCCCCACACGTAACCGTACTCCCGAACCCTAGATTCTTTGAACGTAGACCAAGCTTTATCTTTAGACAAGAATAGGTGACCAATCACACCTTAGGTTTGAATGGTTGGTGACGACTCCTAGAATTTTAAAGTCTAGCGGTTAGGTTCAAAAACCTAGACGTTATGACAGTTTGGCGACTCCACTGGGGAAATTAGAGAGTCAGGCCAACATATATTTTAGGTCATTAGAAATTTGCTTAGAAATAATGTTGATTTCATAATGCTTAATAATCATTTAATGCACACACACTTCACATGCATACATGCATAAGCCCTCAACCCGGGCTCTATCCTTATTAGGAGGGAGAAAAGTACCTATGCCTTCGTGAGGTGATAACCTTCGCATGGGCTGGCGAAAAACTCCCACTCAAATTGAACCTTTCCGCTTGTAACCTATAATGGGTGAGGATTGGGTGCCTTACTAGTCCAGTGTGGATGACAGTGAGGAGCAATTTGGGAACCTTTAGAACTTTAAATGATCCAGGCCCCGCATATAGGGAAACCTAAGGAGCCTAAACTTTAGATAGAGCCCTACAAAACCCTTGAAGTATTAGACTCGAATCCAAAATAGGACACAAAAAAAAAACTCATGTAAACAAAAAATAAAAAAAACATCAAAAATAAAAATGAAAATAATGACTAACATTTTTCTTGCATGTTTTAGGAGTCAGCCTCATAACAATTATTGGCAGACTTGAAATCCACATCCATGGATAACTCTAAAAGGGAAGAGTTGAAAGTAGCGGCTGATGATGTCAAGGCTAAGTCTGAAGCAACCCAATAGAGAAACGGTGATTGCCTGCCAGTTGATTATGTTTCTAACCTTCCTGAAAAGGTCCACTTGGACCTTAAGCAAAATGATCTAACTGATTTGGTCAACATATGGAAAGGATGGAAAGAAGAGAGGAGAATAGCATTCCAAGAAAAGTATGGGGATTTAGCCTTACTACTCTCTGTACCTATAGACACTGATATGATAAGGGCCATGGTGTAATTTTGGGATCCATCTTACCGATGCTTCATCTTTAATGAAGTGGATATGGTGCCGACAATTGAAGAATATGAGGTGTTGCTTCATCGCAAATTGGAGAACACTAACAAGATCTATTGGAGGAAATCTACAAGCCTTCGCAAGAAATGGGCCTCAATGACAAATATGGAAGTCCAAAGAATTGACCAACTCATCCTAATTAAAGGGGAGGGTTCATGCTTTTCTTGGGAGTCTTTGCGAGCTTGCCTTCATGAGGGAATGGATGATCAACAATGCATGAGTATACTAGCTTTAGCAATTTATGGCTTGGTGGTCTTTCCCAAAATCTTAGGGCATATTGAGATTACAGTGGTGGACTTTGTTGAACAAGTGGGGCATCAAGTTAATGCTGCCCCGACTATTCTAGCAGAAACTATCAAATCTTTGAAATATTGCAGGAAGAAAGGGAAAGGGCGTTTCTTTGGTTTGCTCAATTGTTGACTATATGGATTAAGAGTCATTTCAAATGTGAAAAATCAAAATTTGGATCAGCCTTATTAAAAACTAGTGTTCCTATTAAAGGATTCTGTGATAGTGAATGGCCAAAGACGAAGACAAAGAGAGCTTGGATTGCGTTCTTGCGTAAATTGGTGAGTCGTGATGTGGTTTGGGTGGCACCATGGATGAAACGAAAGACAATGCGGTACCAATGTGGGGATCAACCGTGGGTCACTTTGCTAGGAATTTGGGGCACCGTTAGTTATGCACCCTTAATGGTGCGAAGGCAATTAGGATATGAACAATTTGTCCCCATGACGTATGGCCTAAATTAGTGAGAATATGACTACACTGAGGCAGGCGCTTTTAGCAAAATTGGTGAAGATATCAAAGCTTGGAAGATGATGAAAAGAATAGAAAAAGGGAGATTCATAGATAAAGTCACTCTTAAGTATTCAGTATGGCATGCAAGGCGAGCAAAGGACATCAAGGTTCCACTTGAAGAAAATGAAGAAGCAGAGGTGATACCACCCCGAGACCTTGTGATAGATTTGGAGATTGCTAAAAGGAAATTAGAAGAAGAAAAAAGGGAGTTGGAACGAGAATACAAGAAGTTCAAGCATGAGACCGATAAGAGGATAGGAAAGAGAGATCACGCATATTCAAAAGTCCATCAAGAGAAGCACAAGTTGGTGGACGAGATTAGTTACTTGAAGAAAAAGCTCGCGAGGTCTGAGAATAGTCATCTGATGGAAGAAAACAAACGACTAAAGGAAGAAGCTCAGAAGAACCGGGAAGAAGTTAAGAAGAACCAAGAAGAAATTGCACGACTCAAGGAGAAAGCACAAAAGAAGGAAAGTGAGCTTGATGAAGATCAAAAGAAGATAATACGATGGAAGATTCGATTACAGGGAGTTCTCAACCAAGCCCAAAAAGATCAACAAAAGATGGCCCAAAATATGCAAACCTTAGTAGATGAATGGAAAATCTTCAAGAAGGACTCGCAACTCTTATGGACAATGTTTCATCAAATTAATTGGGTGGCTCATAGGGCCCAACAAATAGAAGATGAAATAAGGGAGATGAAGCCTGGAGTTAACCCAATAATTGAGCATGGAGAGAGGATGCTACAATTGTTAGAAGAGATAGAGGGCCATTATAGTGCTGTTAGAAGACTCATGTGGCACCATTAGATTTCTTCATGGATGTCTTAGGATTTTGGTTTTGCTAAATGATTGTTATGAGACAAATTTTTTTCTTTTTTTTTTCCTTATGCATTTAGGTTGTAAAATTCCATCTATCAATAAAATACATCTTTGAATTCTTTTAAGTCTTTGCACATTTTTTTCTTGAAAATAATTTCAACTTAATTGTGGCATTCAAGGTGTCAAAATTGAATCTGCTAAACGATCCGCTCTCCATAAATATCATACAAGGTATCAAGCACGCATGATGGAAGAGGATCAAAATAGTAGGATAGAGAAGTTGGAAAGGGAAAATACAGAGATAAGGGGGCAGTTGAGTGAAATTACCCAGTTGCTAAAAGCCATGATTAAAGGAAAGGAGAAGACGGCTAATCAAGAGGAGTCTATCCAAGAAGCTCAACAAAGTATGCGAGACAACCCCATTTTCATCCCTGAAGGAAGTATTGTCAAAGCTCCAACAACTCTACAGATACAAGTTCAAAACCCAGTAGAGGTGCCAAATTTAGATGATCCCACAGAGTTAGAAAAGTTGAAGCATAAAGAGGAATATAGCGGTACCAAAGCTCAGTTGAGTTTGATAGAGGAAAGACTAAATGCCATGGAAGGAGTTTACAATTTTGGACCCGTTGATGCTGAAAGGTTGTGTTTGGTACCTGGTGTCCTGCTTCCGCCAAAATTCAAGGTACCTGAATTTGAAAAGTTCAATGGAACATCGTGCCCAAAAGATCATCTCACCATGTACTGTAGGAAAATGGTAGCATATGTATGGGATGACAAGCTATTAATTCATGTTTTTCAAGATAGCTTAGCTGGGTCAGCTGCTAAGTGGTATAACCAATTGGAAAGGAGCAAAGTTTCCTCTTGGTCTGAGTTGGCAAGAGCTTTCATAGCTCAATACAAACATGTGTCTGATGTAGCTCCTGACCGCTTATCTCTCCAAGGTATGGAAAAGAAGAAGGACGAGAGCTTCAAAGAATATGCCCAACGGTAGAGAGATGTGGCGTCGCAAGTTCAACCTCCTTTAACTGAAAAGGAAGTCACCATGTTCTTTTTGAATACTCTCAAGGCACCTTACTATGAGCGTATGCTTAGTAGTGTGACTAAGAACTTTGCAAACATGGTGTTGACGGGTGAAGCCATTGAGAATGCCATCAAGAGTGGTAAAATTGAAGCCCCAGTGAACGATAGTAGAAAAGGTGGATTCTCAAAAAAGAAGGAAGGAGATGTACAAGCTGTCTCAAATAATTCGCGTCACCCTTATACCCCTCACCCACCTTCAATAAATTACACTTATGCTCAATCTTACCCACAAACTCACCCCCAAAACACCTATCAACCTGTTTTCCATCGACAAACTCCTACAAGATCAATAAACCTCACTTTCCAACCTAATGACCAAAGGTACACTAGACTTAGACGAAATATTGCCATAAACCCTATACCCATGACATACACTGAGCTATTCCCAAAGTTGGTGGAAGGTCATCTCATTGCCCCTATTTATATAGAACCTTTGAAACCTCCTTACCCAAAATGGTATGACCCCAATGCAAAATGTGCCTATCACAATGGTAATATTGGTCATTCTATTGAGAATTGTATGGGTTTGAAGGTGAAAGTCCAATCACTCATCAAAGCTGGACTCTTAAGTTTTGGGAAAAAGGAGGAGTCGGATGTCAATTCAAATCCATTGCCCGATCATGCTGGAGCAACGGTAAATGCGGTTGAGGATCAAATGAGAGGTACAATTAAGAGGACCGTGGCCGAATTAAAAACTCCATTGGAAAAGGTGTTTGAGGTCTTGGTGGAATCTAACTTATTACAACCAGTGGTGCTTGTCGCGAGCTCTTATAAGGGACAATATGATAAAAGAATGACTTGCAAATACCATCGTGAGGCAATAGGGCACTCTATTCAGTATTGCGAGGATTTTAGAAGGAAGTTGCAAAAATTAATTGATGAATCTCGCATAGAGTTCTATAAAGAAGCTCAAGGTGAAGAAGTTCATGCTACTAATAAAGAGTTTGTTTTGAAACCATTGAAAGTGTTTTATGAGGAGAAACCTACGCCATCAGCTCAAGGGCCCAAAGTAGTGATAGAGGTGCCAACTCCATTCCCATACAAGAGTGACAAAGCCGTGCCATTGAAATACGGGTATGATGCAGTAATCAAATATGGAGCAACTATTGGACTAATGGAGGATAGTCCTGATTCCGCCAATATAGCTGGAGTTGGAGGGATGGTACGTAGTGGACGTTGTTATACCCCTGAGATGCTACAACAGACAAGAAAAGAGAAGGCCAAAGTGGGAGAAGAGGAAGTGACACCAGTCCCAGATCCGGAGGAGAATCGACAAAGGCCTGTAACAGACGAAGATGCTTGTGAATACTTGAGACTCATTAAGCATAGTGAGTACAGTGTGGTAGAACAATTGAACAAAATACCTGCTCGAATTTCATTATTGTCTCTGCTCTTGAACTCTGAACCCTATAGGAAGGCTTGTTGAAGGTGTTGAATCAAGCTTACGTGGTGCACGATGTATCTGTAGAGAAGATAGACCACCTAGTGAGCAATTTGGTGGTAGATAATTTCATATCCTTTAGTGACGATGAAATTCCAGCTGAAGGAAGAAGGAGTACTAAAGCTCTTCATATAAGTGCAAAATGTAGAGGCACCACAATTGGTAGGGTGTTGATAGATAATGGCTGATCTATCAATATCATGCCAATGATTACTTTGACAAGGATGCCGATAGATGAATCTCACATGAAGCCAAGTAATATGGTGGTAAAGGCATTTGATGGAGCTCGTAGAGAAGTTATGGGAGATATAGAGCTTCCAATGCAGATTGGTCCATGTACTTTTAATATACAATTCCAGGTGATGGACATTACACCATCTTATAGTTGCCTTCTGGGAAGGCAATGGATTCATATGGAAGGAGCGGTTCCTTCCTCCCTTCACCAAAAGCTAAAATTTGTGGTGGATGGCCAAATAATTATTATCTTAGGAGAAGAAGACATGATGGTAGCTCAAACTTCCGCTACACCTTATGTGGACATTGGAGATGAAGCTGTGGAATGCTCGTACAGATCCTTTGAGGTGGCAAATGCTCTATATGTGGGGGAAGGGTTAAGTCTGTGTACTCCTTGCTTGTCAAATACCACTGGTATGGTTGTGAAGCAAATATTGTGGAAAGGATGGCTCCCTGGTTCTGGGTTGGGTAGAAACCTGCAAGGAATGTTGGAGCCACTAGAGATCATCGAAAACAAGGATAGATTTGGGTTAGGGTACAGACCAACAAGAATGGAAAAAATGAAGATGATGACTGAGAAGAAAGAGAAGAGAATTGTTCGTTTGCATGGCCGTGATTTTGAGTCCAAGAGACTAATCATACCACACTTATATGATTCGTTTCACTCAGCAGGGAATATTCATCCAGATTTAATGATGGTGACTGAAAATGGATTGTTGAAGGTTTTTGCAAATTTATCTGTTTTCGTGGTTGATGAAGAAGGAAGTGGAGGGTTTAACGTTGATCGGTTCGTGTACCCTTCAGACGCAGAGCTAGGAAATTGGACTGTTTATGAGATGGCAGTTGTCTATGCCACCCAAGAGTAATGGATTTTCTTTATTTTCTTATTTTCATTTGTTCTAGGTTTTCTTAGGATCACTCAGTTTCTTAAGTAAAGTAGGAGTGCTTATGCCCAAAAGCACTGAGATTTTCTTTTATGTATTGGGACAACTTTCATTCATTTTCATTTCAATAAAAGGATTAGTAAAATGCATTTTCTTCAATTCCTCAAGTGCAAATCTCGTTTTCTGTCCAAGACACAATTACCCACATTCTTCATTTTCACCAATTTTCAGGGATCCAGACAATGAAAATGATTATAACAATGACAATAATTCAGAATTTAATTTTGAGAATCTTGTTCAATTTAATGAATCTGATCATGAAGAGAACCTTGAGGATTGTATTGTGCCTTCTGAGTTATTAAGATTGCTGGATCAAGAAAAGAAACCCATTGAACCTTATCTGGAAGAAACAGAAATAATAAGTTTGGGAAAGGATGAGAATAAAAAGGAGGTTAAGGTTGGAACTTCCCTACCATCCAATGAAAGGGAGGAATTAAAGGAGCTACTTCATGAATATATAGATGTGTTCGCTTGGTCCTATCAAGATATGCCTGGGCTCGATACTAGAATTGTGGAGCACAAGTTGCCATTAAAGCCCGAATGTAAGCCTGTACAGCAGAAGTTAAGGCGCATGAAGCCTGATATGTTATTGAAGATTAGAGATGAAGTTAAGAAGCAATTTGATGCTGGTTTCTTGGAGGTGGCCAGGTACCCTGAATGGGTAGCCAATATAGTTCCAGTTCCGAAGAAAGGGGGGAAAGTGCGAATGTGTGTGGACTATAGAGACTTGAACAAAGCTAGTCCTAAGGATAATTTTCCTTTACCCCACATTGATACACTTGTGGACAATACTGCCAAATACTCCACATTTTCATTCATGGATGGATTTTCGGGCTATAATCAAATAAAAATGGCTCGCGAAGACATGGAGAAAACCACATTTGTGACAATGTGGGGAACCTTTTGTTACAAAGTTATGCCTTTTGGGCTGAAGAATGCTGGAGCTACATACCAAAGAGCAATGGTGACTCTCTTCCATGACTTGATGCATAAAAAGATAGAGGTCTACGTGGACGATATGATTGCAAAATCGCGTAAAGGGGAGAATCATGTCACTAGTCTTAGAAAACTATTTGATAGATTGAGGAAGTACCAATTGAAGCTGAATCCGGCTAAGTGTACATTCGGGGTTAAATCTGGAAAGCTATTGGGCTTTATGATCAATGAAAAAGGGATAGAAGTGGATCTAGATAAGATACAAGTTATTCAAGACCTGACTCCTCCACGCACCCAAAAGGAAGTGAGAGGATTTTTGGGTAGATTAAACTATATCTCTCGTTTCATTTCTCAACTCACCCTCAAATGTGATCCAATATTCAAGTTGCTTCGTAAGAGAAATCCCGAGGAATGGAATGAAGAATGCCAGGAAGCCTTCAACAAAATCAAAGAATATTTGTCGAACCCTCCTGTGTTGGTACCACCAGTAACTGGAAGACCTTTGATTTTGTATTTGATAGTCTACGAGAAGTCAATGGGATGTGTGTTGGGGCAAAGAGATGAATCTGGGAAGAAAGAACATGCAATTTACTATCTGAGCAAAAAATTCACAGATTATGAGTCCAAATATACCGAGTTAGAAAAAAAGCTTGGACGGCTCATAGACTCAGACAGTATATGTTGTGTCATACCACATGGTTGATCACAAAATTAGATCCTCTTAGGTACATCTTTGAAAAGCCTGCATTGTCTGGAAGGATCGCAAGGTGGCAAGTAATGCTGTCCGAATATGATATCACATATGTGGCCTAAAAAGCCATCAAAGGGAGTGCAATTGCAGAATTTATTGCTGATCGCAATACGAATGGTTATGAACCAATGAAGCTGGAGTTCCCAGATGAAGATTTGATGTTTGTAGAAGAAAAATGTGAGAAAAGACCATGGAAGATGTGTTTTGATGGGGCGTCAAATGCTCTGGGGCACGGGGTAGAAGTGATTCTTATATCTCCTGAAGGTAGTTATTATCCAATTACTGCCAAATTGGATTTTAATTGCACGAACAATGTAGCTGAGTATGAGGCATGTGTCATGGGTTTGCAGGCAGCCGTAGAAAGAAAAGTTAAGATGCTTAAGGTGTATGGTGATTCAGCTCTGGTAATTTATCAATTAAAAGGAGAATGGGAAACCAGAGATCCAAAATTAATCCAGTACCGACAGTATATCGCTGAGTTGATTGATTATTTTGAAATTATCCAGTTCGAACATTTACCATGAGAAAAAAATCAGATAGCTGACGTTTTAGCGACTCTAGCAGCAATGTTCAAGTTAGATGAAAATGCAGAGATTCAACCAATTAAGATGGAAGTGAAGAGTTCCCCAGCACACTGTTTGAGTGTTAAAGAGGAAGTAGATGGGAAGCCTTGGTATCATGATATTATGCAATACATAAAAAATCAACAGTATCCTGAGCATGCTACTGAAAATGACAAGAGAACCACAAGAAGATTAGCTATGGGATTCTTCTTAGATGGAGAAATTTTGTACAAGAGAAGTCGAGATCAAGTACTGTTAAGGTGCGTGAATTCAACTGAAGCTACTAAAATTCTTGAAGAAGTGTATGATGGAGTTTGTGGAGCTCATGCTAATGGTCACATGATGGCCCGACAAATCATGAGAGCAGGTTACTACTGGCTGACTATGGAGAGAGATTGTATTAACTATGCTCGAAAATGCCACAAGTGCCAGATCTATGCTGATAAAATTCATGCACCTCCAAATGCTTTAAATGTGTTAGCACCTCCGTGGCCTTTTTCAATGTGGGGCATGGATGTGATCGGACCAATTACTCCCAAGGCTTCAAATGGGCATAGGTTCATTTTTGTGATGATTGATTACTTTACCAAATGGGTTAAAGCTGTTTCTTATGCAACTGTGACACGAGCAGTGGTTTGCAAGTTTATCAAGAGGGAGATAATTTGTCGATACGGGCTTCCAGAAAGAATTATCTCTGATAATGCTCGAAACTTGAACAACAAGATGATGGAAGATGTGTGTACTCAGTTCAAGATCAAGCATCATAATTCAGCGCCATATCGTCCAAAGATGAATGGGGGCAGTAGAAGCAACAAATAAAAACATCAAGAGGATAGTGGAAAAAATGGTTGAGACATATAGAGATTGGCATGAGAAGTTGCCATTTGCCCTACATGCTTATAGAACATCTGTTCGCACATCTACTGGGGCAACACCATTTTCACTAGTGTTTGGGATGGAAGCTGTACTGCCTGTTGAAGTTGAAATTCCATCGTTAAGGGTCCTGATGGAAACAAAGTTAGAAGAGGCTGATTGGGTGAGAGATCGTTACGAGCAGCTCAACTTCATTGAGGAAAAAAGAATGGCAGCATTGTGTCACGGCCAACTGTATCAAAGGAGAATGATGAAAGCGCATGATAAGAAGGCTCGACCAAGAAAATTCAGAGAAGGAGAATTGGTCCTGAAGAAGATTCTCCCAAATCAACCAGACAATAGAGGAAAATGGGCTCCAAATTGGGAAGGTCCTTATGTTGTGAAAAGGGCATTCTCTGGCGGAGCATTACTTTTGGTAGATATGGATGGAGATGATTTGCCAAACCCAATAAATTCAGATGCTATGAAGAAGTATTATGCCTAAAAAAAAGAGAAAGAAAAAAAAGGAGAAAGAAAAAAAGAAAAAAAAGAAAAAGAAAAAAGAGATAAAGAAAAAGGAGGATTCAAATTGAAAACCCAAAAGGGCAGTTTGAGTCAATAGGGGGTGAATTCGAACTGAAAACCCGTAAAGGGCGGCTTGAATCAAGGAGACATATCTAAGTTGAAAACCTGAAAAGGCGACTTAGGTATGAGGAGAAAAGGCATTAAAGGGTCATGATACAGAAGCACTAATGTGATTTGATAGGACTTTACATGGTCAGGTGACTTGAAGAGAATGAGATTTTTGAATGAGAATTTTGTATTAATTGATCAGAGTCATTTGAATGTTTGCCCAAAGCCTGGTTAAATAATCCTAGAATCCTTGTTTTTCTTTCAACCTTGCTTTGCATTCACACTTGGCTACCTTTTGTAATATTTCCAGATATTGAATAATACCACTCTTTTCTTTTCACTTATCATTTCTTTGCTATATCCTTACATTGAGGGATTGAGAAATTGTGTTACATTGATCTTGAATTTAGAATGGTAATGAATGTTTGCTTGGCAAATTATGTGAAAGACTCTTATATTATTTAGGAAAATGAAAGAAAAGGAAACTTGTGAATGAATGGAAATTGGAAATCAAGAAAAACCAATGAATGAGAAAGAATGAATGATGAGGTCTCAGTAAAGATTTTAATGAGCAAATGAATGACCAGAAAGAGTGAATGAAGGTGAAAGAAAAAAAAACAAGGGATAAGATAAGATACAGAGGGCACGAAGACAAGAGCTTCATTGGGAAAGAAAATGGAAAAAGGAAAATGAGAAGAGAAATAGGAAATATAAGGACAGGATGACAAATGAAAAGAGAAGAATGCATGAGATGGACTGATATAGAAAAACCTTGTTATTGCCACAGTTAAAGTTGAAATGCTTTTCAAAGAAAACATTGCATGAATAGAATAGATTGTGTGAATAATGTTGCATGAATGTCATTACACAAATGACATTGCATAGATAGGATAGAATGCATGCGTAGTTGCATACAGATGCATTGCATGAGAAAAATTACAGACAAGGTTCTTTGAGTACAATCTATAAGACCTTCGGGCACGATTCCTCCAAATTTTTGGACAAGATTTTTAAAGTTTGACTGCCTGCCTGTTTAGGAGGAGCTTTTTGACAAGAGTTTAAAGTTTGACTGCCTGCCTGTTTAGGAGGAGCTTTTTGGACAAGATTTTTAAAGTTTAACTGCCTGCCTGTTTAGGAGGAGCTTTTAGACAAGATTTTTAAAGTTTGACTGCCTGCCTGTTTAGGAGGAGCTTTTGACAAGATTTTTAAAGTTTGACTGCCTGCCTGTTTACGAGGAGCTTTTAGACAAGATTTTAAAGTTTGACTGCCTTTATGTTTAGAGGGAGCTTTTTGAAAAAATAAAAAAAAATTTAATTAAAAAAAGAGAAGTCAGACAAAATAGGTGTTTATGTCTTTGTGCAATTACTGTTTCATAGCAAATGCACAAAGAGGGGCAGCTATAGACACCCTATTTTGTCCAGGGTCTTAATTAGTATAAATAATTAATTGGGTCGGGTGACATTTGTATTTTAATTTAACAATTTAGAATTAGGCTAGAATTAAATTAGAATTTTTAGATTTAGAATTAACATTAATTAGGAAATTAAAAATAAAATAGAATTTAGGAATAAAAAAAGGAAAAGAGAGAGAAAAGATAAAAAGAAATAAAAATAAAGTTCATTTTAGGATTATATAATTAGGATAATTAGATTTTTAGGATAATTATTTGGATTAATATTAAATTTGATAGAGTTAGATTAGGACTAACATAATAATTAAATAGATAAAATATTTAAAAATATGAGATAATTATTAGAATAAGTATAGTTGTATTAGGACTCTAACTAATTTATGACTATAAAAAGGATTAAAGCTCAAGATTTAAAAAGGGGGAAAAAAAGAATCAAGCTTCTTGAAATCATATTATTATTCTCGTACAAAAGGCCTTAACCTAACTTTGCCGCTTACACCAACATCACCGCCATTCTTGTTCAAACACTGCCTACACCCAGCCTAGCACCACCCTTGTGCCTTTCCATCCGAAGCAAAACCAAGATTCCCACCATCTTCCTGCCCTGCTCGCTCTCCTTCATAAGCCGAACCATCCTGCCGCACCCCCGCTTGACAACCTTGCTGCCAATATACATAGCCATCATCCCCGACCTGCTGCTATTCCAAACGTGTCCTAACCGTCCTCTGTTTTCTACTCAGCCCAGCCATCCTTTATCATCATCCACCACCACAGACCGAGCCTTCTTTACAGCCAACACGATAGTCATCATCTTCACATCGACACCGTCATTATTGAACCAAACCACAATCCCCTTCTTGCACAGCCTGCTCCTTGGTTCCGCTGGTGTTTGCTCAGCCTTGTACCGCTGGTGTTTGCTGCATTGTTGCCACCATGCCTGCAGTTCTAAGTTTGCTACGCCAACTGCCAAATTTCCTGCTGCTACCTGCATCCTCGCCCCGAAACAGCTCACTGCCTTGTTCCAGCATCGTTTTTAGCCGCCCATATCTTGCTTTGCGGCAACTTCTTCTGCTACCAACCACCGCCCCTGCACCAGTTGCTCACACGTTCTATTGCCGCGTTGCCGCACCAAGTTTGCCCCACTAATCTGCTGCTGGCTGCGCCCGCCACCATATTCCATTGCTCCATCATTTGCTGAGGCGTCATCAAACCAATAAGGAAAGAAAGAATGCAGAGCTACGTGGGATAAACAAGAAAGAGAGAAAAGCATCAGTAAAAGAGACGACAAAAACAGTAAGAGAAAAGCTTATTTTTGTTTTACTAATTATATAACAGTTAATGGATAGATTAGGATAACATCTACTTGATAATATGCAAATAAATAAATCAAGATTTAAATTAACAGGATTTAATAATTGGATTTAATTTGTAAATAGAAATTTTGTATGAGGACTAATTAATTTGGTTAACATGATTTAATAATGTAATATGACTTAATTTAATATGAGCTAACTTATGAGAATACATTTGCATGACTTGTATGATCGGATTGATTTTGCATGATTTGATTAATTTGATTTTTTTATATATATTGAATAAATAATTTGTACGTTGATATGATTTGTTTAGTTTAATTTGTATGATATTTGTATGATGTATTTTATGTTTTATATGTTTAGCATGATAGATATTAGATAAATAAAATAATAGAAAAATAAATTAAATTAAAAGATGCAAATAAGAATAAAATTGAATAAAAATTGAATAAGGAATTAATAAAGTTATATTAAGAAGATGAATGCAAATTATCCGATGATGAAATTTCAAGAAAGTCGAATGGTACTCCTTGGAAATTTCTAGGTGAGGAGTTTGCTCTAGACTGAACCAGATTGATGGAAGGTTTAGAGTAAATTTTCAATACAATAATATGTGTTTATTTTCTAAAATAGAAATAAATAAAATATAATAATAAAGACAATTGAAATAAAATAGAAATAGGATATGGGAATAATTTGAATTAAAATAAAAAAAGTAAATACGATTAAAACAATAAAAAATAGAAAATTAGTAAGGATTGGGTATAGAGCCAAGATTAGGATTTTCATAATATATTCCGACGACGGAGCCTCTTCAAGCAAGTCAATGGGTACTACTTGAATACTCCTGAGATGAGGAGATTTACTTATTGTCTGAACCAGATTGATGGAAGGATTTTAAGTAAATTTTCAATATTTTAAGCATATCGAAATTAAATTAAAGTAAATTTAGAATGACCTATTGGGTATAGAGTCAATATTAGGGTTGTCATCATCATCATCATCATCATCATCAGAGCCTTTATCCCAATAGAATATTATTAGGGTTGTCATAATGTATTTAAATGATCCGACGACGGAGCCTCTTCAAGCAAGTCAATCAGTACTACTTGAACACTCCTGAGGTGAGGAGATTTACTTATTGTCTGAACTAGATTGATGGAAGGATTTTAAGTAAATTTCCAATATATTAAGCATATTGAAATTAACTCAAAATAAGATAAATTTAGAATGACCTAAAGTAGTTGGTACCATTTTAGGATGGGCGTTGTGGGAGTGCTAATCCTTCCCCACACGTAACCGTACTCCCGAACCCTAGATTCTTTGAACGTAGACCAAGCCTTATTTTTAGACAAGAATAGGTGACCAATCACACCTTAGGTTTGAATGGTTGGTGGCGACTCCTAGAATTTTAAAGTCTAGCAGTTAGGTTCAAAAACCTAGACGTTATGACAGGTGGTACATTGTAAAAACAAACTTTATAAGGGTGATAATTTGAGGGTTAAAGGA
This sequence comes from Heritiera fomes, assembly GCA_032173925.1. Lineage (NCBI taxonomy): Eukaryota > Viridiplantae > Streptophyta > Magnoliopsida > Malvales > Malvaceae > Heritiera > Heritiera fomes. The sequence goes on along the minus strand of JAPDPM010000018.1, from coordinate 21,692,254 downwards.
TGAGAAATTTGCAAAACTTTCATCTCTTCCCTCTTTTGAATTTTTAGAGTTGGAGGCGATCTTGAATTGTTTCATTATTTTGAAATACAAAAATAGGATCTATCACCATTCCTCTGAACCAAATAATAAAAAAATTTCATAATTTATATTTTTATTGTGCAAATGAATAGGTGGCAACAACCATTCACTTATTTATTTGAGTTTACATATAATGCACTGACAGTGTATAAAGACTATATACTTTCAATCAACCACATAATGTCACCTCATTAGTAAGCAAGATTTAAAATTGCATAAGCTTTCAAATGTAAATATTAATGAAGTTTTTAATTTTTTTTAGTTATAATGAAGTTTTTAAATCTATATTTTAGGATCCGTGCATTTTTAAGATTTGTTCATTAATGAGATAGTATTATATAGTTGATTCATAGTGTATAATCTTTATATATTGTTAATACATTATACACATATAAACTCTATTTATTTATAATAAAAAAAAAGAAATTGCGAGGTACAAGTTGTTCTCTAATTCTAAGTGACTGACACCACGTGCGCAGCCGCAGGCCCGTGGTGGCTTATAAATATTAAGAGTCCAACTAAACAAACCCTAATTTATTCTTGACACACCCTATTTTTACACTACAAGTTACTGTTCACTAAAGGAAAAAATGGGTGTGTGAAAAAAAATAGGATGTGTTTAGTTTGTCTCAATATTAATTACTTACACTCGAAGGTAAAACAAAATTTTTTTTTAAATACCACCATCTTTTTTATCCACATAATTATTTTACTTCTTCAGCGATTTATATTTTTAATAAGATAGTAATAAGTAAAATAATGGTTGTATTTAGCAACCCTCAAAACCAACTCATTGTGGTGGAAAAGAAGCTCCGAACTTCTTCTCCTCTATTATTCTTTTTTGTTTTCTCCATTCCCAACTTTAAAAAAGTTCCATTCGGGTAACCATGAAAGAATCTCAACCCAGCCAAAATCCCAAAGTGGAATCCAAGAAATCCATCCCACCTTACTTGAAAGCCATTTCTGGGTCCTTAGGTGGTATAGTGGAAGCCTGTTGTTTACAGCCGATCGATGTGATCAAAACCAGGTTGCAATTAGATAGGACAGGTAATTACAAGGGAATCATTCACTGCGGCGCCACCGTGTCCCGAACCGAAGGGGTACGGGCTCTTTGGAAAGGTTTGACTCCCTTCGCCACTCACCTGACGCTCAAGTACGCGCTGCGGATGGGATCCAATGCGGTGTTACAGAGCGCGTTTAAGGACTCGGCGACTGGAACGTTGAGTAACCAAGGGAGGGTTTTGGCTGGGTTCGGTGCTGGGGTTCTTGAGGCTCTTGTTATCGTCACGCCTTTTGAGGTTTGTCTTATTATCTTGTTTGTTTAACAGCGTAACTTTTTTCCTGTTTAGTGGTTTTGATTTGGGTTCTTTTTATATCTTGGAAGTCAATAAATATGAAAGTCAATTGATGAAGTAATATTTTATAAAAACTGTTGAACAATTTTTCATTGTTATTTCCTTTTCATATTTGTTCCTTTCTCTTCGTCACATTGTTTTGAGGTATGAAATGAAACTTGAACCCATTTTTCCTGCAAGTGTCTGATAGATTGTTCCAAGGGGAATTACACTTTATATTTCCTCTTGATTTTTTGTTTTGGATCTATAATTGATGATTGATTAATAGATTTTACATTAAGTTGGATTTGGAACTGGATGTTTTCTTTTTATTCTTTATTTACCATAATATTGACCAAGGGGCGACTTGGTATGTATCTAAGCTTCAGACATGATAACTGTAGAGGGATGATTATTTCTGCTATCTGGGAATTTTATGGAATTTTTATTGGTCCAAAGGTGATTTGTGAGATCAAGCCCACGGCAGTGACATGGTACCATTAACCTTGCTATCCACTTTTAATATGCTTATATAAAGGGGAAAAACAGTTGGATTAATCTTGTTTGGTAATGAATTAGAATTGGATAGCAAGGTTATTATTCTGTTACAGGCAAGTAGAGAAGGTGACAGCTATTAATTTGGCTTAATGGAGTATACATATAAATTTTGCGGGATTTTGCTTTTTTTTTTTCTAATTTTTTCTCTTCTCATTCAAGGGTTTAAAAATTGCTGCTTTAACTTGTTCAATTAAAACCTACGTCCTTAAAGTTCACTATTGTCAATTGAGATGATAGGACAGCTGAGCTAGGGAAGAAAATTTTGTAGGAAGCATCCAACTAAATACACTGCCCAATTGATCGTAGGTTTGTCCCTTTGAAATGGGAATTATTCATAATCTTTGGAGAATGCAATGTCAAACAGTCCTTAATGAGTCTTCATTAATTGCATGCTGTACTTTTGAAGCCTACTCTTGGTTTTAGCATTTTTAGTTCTTTGTTGCTCTATTTCTCTCGTTCCTTCTAGAAAATGTAATTTTCATTGGTGCATTAGTGATGCACTTTTAAGCCTAATGCACTTAGAAATTTGGTCTGGTTTTTGATTGTGCAGGTGGTGAAAATTAGACTCCAGCAACAAAAAGGTCTAAGTCCAGAGCTTCTAAAGTACAAAGGGCCCATACATTGTGCTCATACAATCATGCGTGAAGAAGGCCTCTTTGGGCTTTGGGCAGGAGCTGCCCCAACCGTTATGCGTAATGGGACAAACCAAGCTGCAATGTTTACAGCCAAGAATGCTTTCGATGTAATATTGTGGAAGAAACATGAAGGTGATGGGAAAGTCCTCCAACCATGGCAATCCATGGTATCAGGGTTCCTTGCTGGAACAGCAGGTCCTGTATGTACTGGTCCTTTTGATGTTGTCAAAACTAGGTTGATGGCTCAGAGTCAAGGTGGTGGTGAGTTGAAGTACAAGGGCATGATCCATGCTATCCAAACGATATATGCTGATGAAGGGCTTCGTGCTTTGTGGAAAGGACTACTACCTCGGCTCATGAGGATACCACCTGGCCAAGCCATAATGTGGGCTGTTGCTGACCAAATAACTGGTCTTTATGAGAGAAGTTACCTTAATTGTGCAACTTTATAGATTTGAGATTTTTTTTTGGTTTTCAATAGCATTGCAACCAAAAACATCTAGGAAATTCCATTTTTCTTCTTAAATCTTAAATAGGCACCATGTTGATCTTGTGGTACTTTCTTTAACCATCTTCCAGTGGCAGAAGAGAATTTAAAATTTTTCTTAGCTTCATTTTTTGCCTTGTTTCGACTAAAGAGCAAAGTGAATGTTTAGTTGATTAGTCAATTGGTCATTTGGGCAATCCAATGTGGTGGTCAACCAATCGATTGCCTCTTTTTGTATTCGATTTTTAAATATTTTGAAATTAATTTTAGAAATAAATTAATAATTGAAGAAAGTGCATAGTAGTCGATTGTCCTAAAAGAGCAGTCAACTGCTTGCTTTTGAAATATTGCTTTGAAATTCTTATTTGGTACAAATGCGTTAGTTTACAATTCATGTGTTCCAAAAAGGGTTTTAATATGTATTGATGATTTTAAAAGTATTGGTTTGATAATAAATGTTTTGAGATTGTTGGTTCTCGTATCATACATTAAGATTGTATTGATTGTTGCTGTTTGACTTTAGTTAAGTCATTAGCTCCCACATATGTCACTTGACTAATGAATATTGTGTGATTGTTCGACAATGGCCATTAGTCACTGTATTCGTAGGATTCATTTATTATGGTTAAATCCTTAGCCTATTATGGGTACGCCATTTCCTATATTGTTTTGCATGTGCATGATTCTACTGAGATGTGGACATCTCCACTGAATGTTTGCAGTTTGACATATTATAGATTTGAATGATCTATGTTTAAAGAAATGTTGGATCGATTGAAATGTCTTATTGTGAAAAGAAAAGTTTGACTTTATTGATTTAAATATATTTGAAGTATACGTATTCTTTATAGACGTTTGCATTCATAATTAAATGATTGTTTTAAATTCAATTGTAAAGTTTCCATATCCTCAGAATGTCATATTGCTAGGACAAGATTAAAGCTAGTAAAGGGTTGGGTACTTAAGGACTCTACCTTCTTAGTTAAAGTAGCAATTTAAGAGGTCAAAGTGGAGAGTATCAAGCTCGTAGATACCAGCAACCTTCCTAAGTGCATGTCTTTCCATTAACCACTCATAATTATTTGTGGCCATCTTGTCCAGCAGGCTGTATGCTTCTTCCTCTGTCTTATACATCAAAGCTCCTCTTGTCGTAGCATAAATTATGGTCCTATTCTAACTAGTAAGATCATTATAAAAGGTTTGCACTTGAAGCCATAAGGGTAGGCCATGGTGTGGAAACTTCCAGAGTAGGTCCTTGTAGTACTCCCAAGCCTCATATAAGGACTTAGAATCAAACTGGGTAAAGGAAGAGATGTCATTTCTAAACTTTGCCATTTTAGACGTAGGGAAGAATTTGGCTAGGAATTGATAGGCCAACTCGTCCCATATAGAGATGGATCCTGGAGGAAAAGAGATCAACCAACTCTTGGCTCTATCCTTAGGTGAGAAAAGGAATAACTTAAGCCTAATTGTATCTTCAGAGACTTTGTTATGCTTGAAAGTGTCGCAGATCTCTAGGAAACTGCCTAAATGTGCATGTGGGGGTAACTCACTAAACTGCATTGAAGTCTAGATCATCTTAATAATAGCAAGCTTGATATTAAAATTGTTAGCGGGAATCGCTACCCTCCTAATCCTAGTGTAATACCCATCTAGAGTAGGGACTACGTAGACTCCTATCGTCTTGAGCTTTTTGTTATCAACCATTTGATGTTACAGTGGAGCTACTTCTTCCTTTGTTTCCCTTTTAATTTTCCCAAATGTCCTCTCAATTTTAGGTCTAAGGGTAAACATTAAAAGCTCTTGGCTTTACGCATGCAAGCATTAACAGAGTCTTGTGGTAGTTTTCTAAAGAGAAGAAAAAAATGAAAGAAAAATCTATCTAAGTGTCCTAATCTATCCTATGGCTCTAAGTGTCTAAAAACTACGTATGTATAGGCTAGGATTATACATAAGCATAATTTCTCCAATATTAACTACGTCTATGCCTAGTCTTTGGCAATGGCGCTAAAAACTTATTAACCCGAAAGGTATCTACATGCAAGTGCATGTAGTCTTTAAGTAATATGGAGGAGAATTTGAAAACTATTGTCCCTTAGAAACGGGTGTTGCGAAGCCTAGCTAAGTACTGGGTACTATTATCTAAGGTATATCCTAGCAAGTTATGAAGTTTTTAGTGTGTGTGATCTACAAGGCTTAGCAAAATAAAATAAAATAAATAAAATAAAATAAATTAAAATAATACAATAAAGCAAAAGTAAATGAAATTAAAAAGAAAAATAAGAAATACTTACAGTGGAAATGGTGAAAATAAAGTAACTGCAAAAGAAAAGAAACAAAAATGCAAATTAGTAAACGAGTGGGGTAAAAATGTAATTTTTATAAAAATATGGGTCTAAAATTCAAATAATGAAAATATGCATGAAAATCCTAAAATGAAAATAAAAATGCATGAACTAAGTAAAACTCAAATTAAATTTAATTAAAACTAGAAAATAATACATGAAATAGCTAACCTAATGGAAACCCTAATTAAGACCCTAACTAACCCTAACCATAAAAATGATCTAACCCTAAACTAATACATATTCTAATACAACGCTAATGTGATTAAATGCACGAAATCCTAATGCTGACTACTTTAATTAATCCATGTAAGAAAATATATTTTTGGAATTTTAAAGAATGACTTGAAATACAACCTAATTTAACCTTAAACCTAACTAAACCTTAATGCATGATTTAAAACCTAATTTAAACTTACATAACCTTTAAAACAGCCCCTAAATGCACCTAAAGCAGCCCACTTTTAGTACATGAAATGGAACTTAAACATAAGCTAATGCATGCAAATGTTAATGTAAATGACGTAAAGACTAATACTAACTTACCCTAACTTAAACATTTTTTTTTTGAATTTTGTTTTACAAGATATTTAAAAACTGCTTTAACACATTAAAATAGACTCTTAAAATAGTGGATAAAAAAAATACTAAAACAAATCATTTAGAAGCTTTAAAATGTAAAATAAAAATTACCAAAGAAACCTACTCTATACTAGCCCAAAATGACGCCAACTCCCTACATACCCTACTTTGAATTTTTTTTTTGTTTTACAAGTTATTTAAAAACTTTTTAACCCATTAAACGGACTCCCAAAAAAGTAGATAAAAAATACTAAAAAATCATTTATAAACTTGAAAACAGAAAATAAAAATACCTACTCTAGAGTGACCCAAAATGACACCAACTCTCTACATAACCTATTGTAAACATTTTTTGTATTTTTGTTTTGAAAAATATTTATAAAATGTTTTAACCCATTAGACTAGACTCCTAACTCAGTAGATAAAAAAAACCAAAAAATCATTTGGAAGCTTTAAGACAGAAATTAAAAATTACATATGGGACTTGTGAATCAAGCTCCCTCATAAGAGCTATGGAGATACTTTGTCAACCTCTTAAGCTCCCATGACCATGGGCTCAATAATGAACCAATTTAAGAGAAAAAGAAAGAGTAAAAGATGATTAAAATGCTAGAAATTGAAAGAAACAAAAAGCTTAAGTAAATAGTGCAAGAAAGTAGTAAATAGTAAAGAAAAACATCATCGAGATTTGTATTTAACTTATAAAAATGTAAAAAACATTAAGGAAATGAAATGGTGGCTGCTCTAGACTTGTAAAGACATAAACAAGTGCTGGAAAAAATAATAAAACTAAACCTAGGTAGCCAACCCTAGGTTAGGTCTCATAAAGTAACTTATATAGTCAGTTAGCTTACGGATTCAAAGCTAATTTTCCATCCTAGATGAGTTTAATTGCAACTTGTCTTCATGTCCTTGGCTCCTCAAAGTAGATATTTCTATGTCATTTAAGTTCCCACATCAGCCATGGGCATCTCATGCCTTCTAGCACCTTTCTTTTTGTCTTCTAATTCACATAAGCATGTAAGGTGGAAAAGGCATGTGTCCTACATTTGTTGGCCATGTGTCCTTTTTTCTTATTCACTAAAAGTGAGTAGGATGATGACATGTGGCAAGCTAGGTGTCAAGAGTGGAGAGAGAAAATAATGAGTCATGCCCCTTTGTCTTTTAGAAGTCCAGTCTCCTTTCTTGCCCATTTTCAGTTTAATTTTCACTGAAATTATCGAAAATCATCTAAAATTTATTTATTTGCAAAACATGAGGAATTTAATAAACTTAGGAGAATAATTCATAAAATCATGGGAAATTAAATATTAATTAATCAATTAAGTACTAACATAACCTTATTTTCATAGAGTTATCAGTCTACTACCACTAAAATAACAACTTTTCCTTGTGACAAAGGTAGCCCCAATATATAGTCCATCGAAATTTCCTCCTAAATAAGTTTGGAATATGTAAGGGCTGAAGGAAACCGAAACAAACACGCAGCGGAATATAAATCATTCGGCCTCCACCAGGATCGATTCGGAGAGTTGCCTGATTAGGGTTTCGAGATTTTACCTAACGTTTTCTCTGATTTTCTGTCGTTGGTCGAGTCACAAGCAACAACTTTTCGTTCCTGCCTCTATGGTATCCACACGAACGGATCTCACGACTCTTGAACATCTCACGATCAGAAGCCTTAAAGAGCGTTTTTGATTCCTTATAACCGAATTGCTAGCTTCGATTAAAAGAATAATTTTTGTTCTGTTTTTTTTTCTGTGCGGCTCTGTTTTAGAAAACATCCTTTTATAGGCAGTAAATTTTACCCTAAAATTTACTGCTAAAAAGAACTCTAATCCTACTTAGAATAGGATTAGCTATATCCTTAATCCAATTCAGAATAGGATTAGATATATCCTTAATCCAATTCAGAATAGGATTAATTAAGCTCCTCATTAATCCGTTCTAAGTCCAATAGGTTCTCAAAACAATGGCAATGACAAAATTGTCATAGGCAATGAGCGGTATCTAGCAACACATCATTGCTACCCATGTAACGAGAATGTCAATGACTCGACATAACCTTACTCGTGATAGATGTTACCGTGTAGTCTAATCCCTTTATCCTTTGATGTCTTGATTAGACACAAGTCATGGAATGTGTCACACTTGTATAGTTTAATCAGCGTTTCTTGATTCCTGAGTAGACTAATTAAACAAATAAAATCAATATCTCATATTGACTTATTCGAGCACGACCATGCATTTCTTAGTCTCACTCTATCAAAGGGCCCAAGACATCACTCTTGTTATATAAGAGGGATAAATCCTATCTTGATCACTCAACATCCCTCTACATAGATCAAGGCATACCCAATTACTACCTTTATAGTCCATCCTGTTACGAATGACATCTAGCAGCATTAAAGTATGCAATTCTCTATGTTGGGATCTCTGATGATCTCAAGTCAAAGGATCACATACACCATCATCACTATGAGAATCGCTTATGACATTCATATAACAATCCATGTAGCGTTCTCATGGAGTGTCGATCCAGTACATAGTTCTCTAACATGTACCTATGTGATGACTTGATATCCTATATCCATGACAATGGTCATCAGTCAACCACATACTAGTCTTATCGTATCATTGTTATCCTTGTTCACAATAATACTTGACTAGGGATATTTTAAGGATAGTGTGTTATTACTATTCTAAGGACATTATCATATAAGATTACATTACGCAGTTATAAGACAAATATAATAATGAACTATAAATAAAATGTCATGATACATAAAAATGCCAAAGTCAATCATCTAATGAATGGTTCTAAGGGCATAATCCAACAATCTCCCACTTGCACTAAGACCATTCACTCATGTATCTAATACCTAGTGACCTAGTGTGACGATCATGTCTCTGCTGCGTCAAAGGCTTCGTCAGTGGGTCGGCGATGTTATCGTCAGTTGGTACTTTGCATATCCTCACATCTCCTCTCTCGATGATATCTCGAATGAGATGGAAGCGCCGTAGTATATGTTTGGATCGTTGGTGAGATCTAGGTTCCTTAGCTTGTGCGATGGCTCCATTGTTTTCACAATAGAGCTCAATCGGATCTATAATGCTAGGAACAACTTCAAGCTCAGTAATGAACTTCCTGATCCAAACAGCCTCCTTAGCAGCTTCAGAGGCAGCTATATACTTAGCCTCTGTTGTAGAATCGGCCACGGTCGCCTGCTTTGAACTCTTCCAGCTCACAGCACCACCATTAAGGCAAAACACATAACCAGACTGCGATCTATAGTCATTTTTATCAGTTTGGAAGCTAGCATCAGTGTAACTTGTTACAATGAGCTCTTCCTCACCTCCATATATCAAAAATGTATCCTTAGTCTTTCTCAAGTACTTAAGAATATTCTTGACAGTGATCCAGTGACGTTCACCAGGATCAACTTGATATCTACTCATCATGCTCAAGGCATACGAGACATCGGGACGTGTGCATAACATGGCATACATAATGGATCCAATAGCAGATACATATGGAACTTTACTCATACGTTCTCTCTCTTCTTGTGTTGTAGGACACTGTTCTTTTGAGAGAGTAATGCCATGTGTCATAGGCAAGAATCCTTTCTTGGAATCTTGCATGCTAAACCTCTTTAGCACTTTATCTATGTATGCATTTTGACTTAGGCCAATTAATTTCCTTGATCTATCTCTATAGATCTTTATACCCAGTACATAGGTAGCTTCGCCCAAGTCCTTCATTGAAAAGCAATTCCCTAACCAAGTCTTTACAGACTGAAGGGTAGGGATGTCATTCCCAATGAGTAGTATGTCATCTACATACAACACCAGGAAGACAATAGTGCTCCCACTGACCTTCTTGTAGACACAAGGTTCATCTTCGTTCTTGATGAAACCAAACTCTTTGATTGCATCATCAAAACGTAGATTCCAACTTCGAGAAGCTTGCTTTAGTCCATAAATAGAACGTTGCAGCTTACAAACCTTTCCAGCATTTTTTGGATCAACAAAACCCTCAGGTTGTGTCATGTACACATCCTTGAGTAGCTTTCCATTAAGAAAAGCAGTCTTGACGTCCATTTGCCAGATTTCATAATCATGGTATGCAGCTATCGCAAGCAAGATCCTAATGGATTTGATCATCGCGACTGGTGAAAAAGTTTCATCATAGTCAATACCATGAATTTGTTTAAAACCTTTAGCAACCAATTGCCCTTTATAGGTATGAACATTTCCTTCCATGTCGGTTTTCTTCTTAAAAACCCATTTACACCCTATTGGTTTTACCCTTTCGGGTAAGTCAACCAAGGTCCAAACTTGGTTGGCATACATGGATTCCATCTCAGATCTCATGGATTCAAGCCATTTCTTAGAGTTTGGCCCTGTAATAGCCTCTTGATAGGTAGTAGGCTCATCTTGGTCCATGAGCAATACATCACCGTTCTGAGTCATTAGAAATCCATATCTCTATGGCTCATGATGTGTTCTAACTGATCTACGCAAGGCTTGTGTCTCTTGAGCAGGTGGTTGCTCCACAACGACTTATGGTTCTAGTTCCACAACAACTTGTGGTGCTTGCTCAGGCTCCATCTCAACATCGGGTACGCTATCTTGTAGCTCTTGAATTTCTTCAAGTTCTACTTTTCTCCCACTAGTTCTTCTAGAAATGAATTCTCTTTCTAGAAAGACACCTGTTCGAGCTACAAACACTTTGCGCTCAGTGGGATTGGAAAAATAATATCCTTTAGTTAGTTTAGGATATCCCACAAAATAGCACTTATCAAATTTAGGTGCAAGTTTGTTAGAGACTTGACGTTTTACATAAGCCTCACAACCCCAAATCTTCATAAAAGACATACTGGGACGTTTACCAGTCCATATCTCATATGGTGTCTTTGGAACCGATTTAGATGGAACACGGTTCAGTTTAAAAGCAGCTGTTTCTAATGCATGTCCCCCAAAGGATTCTGAAAGATCTGTATGACTCATCATTGATCGAACCATATCTAATAAAGTTTGGTTTCTCCTTTCAAATACACCATTCCATTGTGGTGTACCTGGAGGAGTGAGTTGTGAGACAATCCCACACTCTTTAAGATAGTCATAAAATTCTTGGCTTAAGTATTCACCACCTTGATCTGATCGAAGTGCCTTAATGCTCTTGCCAAGTTGGTTTTGTACTTCATTCTTGAATTCTTTGAACTTTTCAAAAGATTCTGACTTGTGTCTCATAAGATACACATAGCCATATCTACTGAAATCATTAGTAAATGTAATAACGTACATAAACCCACCTCTGGCTTGTGTGTTTAAAGGACCACATACATATGTATGTACTAAGCCCAATAAATCACTTGCCCTTTCATTATGTCCTTTGAAAGGGGCTTTAGTCATCTTACCCATCAAACAAAATTCACATGTCTCATACGATTCAAAATCAAATGAGTCCAAAATTCCATCTTTATAGAGTTTGGAAATGCGATTCTCATTTATGTGTCCCAAGCGACAATGCCAGAGATATGTTGGATTTTGATCATTAGATTTAATCTTTTTAGCATTTATGTTATAAATAGGCATATCAAGATTTAGAATGTAAAGACCATTAATTAGTTATGCACTACCATAAAAGATATCATTTAAATAAATGGAGCAACAGTTGTCCTTTATTATAAATGAAAAACCCTTCTTGTCCAAACAAGAAATAGAAATAATGTTTTTAGTGATGGAAGGCACATAATAACAATCATCTAATTCTAAAACAAGCCTTGTGGGCAATGTCAAAATATAAGTTCCTACAGCTAATGCAGCAACCCTTGCTCCATTTCCCACTCGTAGGTCAACCTCGCCCTTAGTCAACGATCTACTCCTTTTGAGTTCCTGCACACTTACACAAATGTGAGAACCACATCCAGTATCTAATACCCATGATGAAGAAGTAGATAGATTAACTTCTATAACATAAATACCTGAAGTGGAAGTCTCACTTCCTCTCTTCTTTTTTAGCTTTTCCAGGTATTTGTTGCAGTTCCTCTTCCAATGTTCGATCTCACCGCAATGGAAGCATTTCCCTTCTTTGGCAACCCCACCTTTAGGCTTCAGTGCAGTATCATTAGGCTTGAACTTGCCATTGGCTTTATTACCTTTTTTCTTGCCCTTTGCATTAGCCCTGCCCTTAGCTTTCTTAACTATTAAGACATCTTTGGGCTTGGCCTTTTTCATGTTGGATTCAGCTGTTTTCAACATGCTAAGTAACTGTGGCAGAGTCTTGTCAATTTCATTCATGTTGTAATTAACAACAAACTGACTGTAGCTGTCTGGCAACGATTGCAGAATCACATCAGTGGCCAACTCTTGGCCTAAAGGAAATCCCAATCTTTCAAGGTTTTCAATGTACCCAATCATCTTGAGCACATGAGTACCAACGGGAGTCTTCTCTGCCATCCTACACTGAAACAATGCCTTAGAGACATTGTACCTTTCTTGCCTAGCTTCCTCTTGATAGAGTTGCTTGAGATGCTCGATCATATCGAACACATCCATTTCCTCATGTTGCTTTTGAAGCTCAGGATTCATGGAGGCAAGCATAAGGCAACTAACATCCAATGCATCATCTTGATGCTTCTTATAAGCATCTCTTTCTGCCCTTGGAGCATTAGAGGGTGGTTCCTCAGGTAAGGGAATCTCAAGGACATACAACTTCTTTTCTTGCTTGAGGACTATCCTCAGGTTTCTATACCAATCCAAGAAGTTTGTCCCATTCAACTTGTCCTTCTCAAGGACAAATCGCAGTGAAAGTGTGTTATTTGTGTTTGATGCCATTATAATCTACAACAGAAATATGCAAAATATAAGTATCATGAATGCATTCATTTAATTAAATATTTATTAAATGATGCTCCCACTATTTTTATCGAATCAACAACCCTCACTATTAATTCGAAAAATTATCACATAATTTATCTACTGGGCCAAGATCTATATTTCACCTTATCTAGAGTTAGCTTTGGCTAATCGCCCAAGATTTGGCTATTTAGGTAGGCAACACTTACCAATTACATCTCATGTAACTCTTAGATAGTTGGGTGAACAACACTTGTTCTAATTCATCTCATGAATGGAAGCCCAACTTTATGCCTCTAAATTCCCAATCCTATTGAGGAAATCTAGTTAAGACAACCCAATTTATAGCCTTTGGATATCACTATTATCCCATCGCGTCTTACTAAGATAGATATGATATTTTGCTTTGGCAAACATAACAAAATTGATTCTAGCCTTGACGAGTGCTATTCATTGGTAGGCATCTATTATTGACTTAATTTAATTTGAGGGATTTTCTTAGTTTATTGAATAAGATCTCACCAATTTTACTTTTCTAAAATTATCATATGATTTTCATATCATAAACGTACAAAATAAACCATGCATCTCATGCAATTAAGCAATAAAATAAACGTGACATAGTTATAGCCCAAACTAAATGGATTTCCCAAGCCAATGAGAAACCCTAAGGGTTAAACTAAAGGTAATAACATCTTCTCCAAGTGCCTCTTTGGTTATCCTTTGCATGGTTGTCAGCTCCATTAGTGTTGATCACCATCAACTCATACTTAGCTAAATTCTAACTCTATACTACGTTACAATTACATAGTTTAAGAGAAACCTTGAGTTACATTCGAGGGGAGTAAGAAGAGAAAAGAATGTACAACTAGAATTTCAAGAACAAGGCACGACACGCAGGTCGTATTTATTAAAATTTACAACCACCAAAATAAAATCATATTGGGCTAGGGCTATAACTATGCACCATGCTCAAACAACAACCACCGTGTTATACAAACAAGTGTAATGCAATTTCAACTTTTAGTTTTATTAATGAGGCATATTTGAAAAGAATTATGACCCTGACTGCAGGATTCCCAGGGGCATTAGAACTCTTATCTAAAAGTGTTTCAATCTTATCAGGATCTTTATACACTTTCGACATTATTCTGTTTCTTCCATAACGTTTATGCAGAACAGAAACCGCCATTAATAATTCGCATCACAGATTATATCTCACATATAAGTTGAATCGAAATTGATATATATTATATATATAATTTCAACAATTCGATTTCTAGCCTCTGAATATATCATATACATTCTAATCCGTATTAATTTCATTAAAATGATTGCATGTAATCATAAACAGAAATTAACCAGAGATCATGCTTTTATCAAAACAAATCAGGGACTTCGAATCTGGCTCTGATACCAGTGAAGGAAACCGAAACAAACACGCAGCAGAATATAAATCATTCGGCCTCCACCAGGATCGATTCGGAGAGTTGCCTGATTAGGGTTTCGAGATTTTACATAACGTTTTCTCTGATTTTCTGTCGTTGGTCGAGTCACAAGCAACAACTTTTCGTTCCTGCCTCTATGGTATCCACACGAACGGATCTCACGACTCTTGAACGTCTCACGATCAGAAGCCTTAAAGAGCGTTTTTGATTCCTTATAACCGAATTGCTAGCTTCGATTAAAAGAATAATTTTTGTTCTGTTTTTTTTCTGTACGGCTCTGTTTTAGAAAACATCTTTTTATAGGAAGTAAATTTTACCCTAAAATTTACTGCCAAACAGAACTCTAATCCTACTTAGAATAGGATTAGCTATATCCTTAATCCAATTCAAAATATGATTAGATATATCCTTAATCCAATTCAGAATAGGATTAATTAAGCTCCTCATTGATCCGTTCTAAGTGTGCGACCCAATAGGTTCTCAAAACAATGGCTTACTATTCTAAGGACATTATCATATAAGATTACATTACGCAGTTATAAGACAAATATAATAATGAACTATAAATAAAATGTCATGATACATAAAAATGCCAAAGTCAATCATTTAATGAATGGTTCTAAGGGCATAATCCAACAAGGGCTACAACAATCCTTCAAGCTCTTATGTTTCAGACATGGAAACTTAACAAACAAGGCAACTATGCATAAAGTCCCTTATATCACCTTTCATGTTTGGCCAATAAAACTAAGCCATGAAGTTAGATTGCGTCATCTTGATGCTTTCATGTCTAGCACTAGTTGTACAATGGAATTGTCTCATGATGGCCACTTTGTGCTTAGAGGATTGACTCAGCACAATGCGCTCTTTAAAGAATAGCAATCCTTCTTTAAACTAATGACAAAGGTACAAATTCGGATGTTGTTACACCTTAATAACCAATTGCTGCAATTCACTTAATTGAGCAGTTTCAATCCTTAACTCGTTAATCAATAAGCAACTTACTTGTGTCAAAGTTGCTAGTGCCCCTCTTACTTGTTGCTATTTTCCTTTACCCTTATCGATATTTTTGCATATCCTAGGCCTCTATTTCAGGTTCTGACAGTGTGTCAGCCACTTTATTACTTGCATTTGGCGAACACTGAATATCAAAATCAAAAGCCAATATTTGTTCAAATGTTTGAACGACTTACTACACTAATCCCCTTATACTTTTTTGATCAATATGGACTATGAAATTTGAACCCAGTAGGTATTGTCGCCATTTGGCCATTGCTTTAGTTTTAGTTATAGTAAAGAGCTCTCTCACTAAGCACAAAAAAAGAGCTCTCTCACATATGTAGAAGCTTTCTGCATTTGGAAGTAAACGTCTTACTGAAAAATGCCAACAGCTAGGCATCTTGCATTAGTACTGCCCCTATAGCCACACCAGATGCATTATTTTCCACAAGAAAAGGCTTTGCAAAATTTGGCAAAGCCAGTACCAGAGCACTTGTTAATGCTTTCTTTAGAGCCTAAAACACCATCTCAACACTGTCTGTCAATATGAAAGCATCCTTCCCTAATATTGAAGTTAAGGGTGCAACTATGTTTGCATACCCTTTCATGAAACGCCTGTAATACCTTGCCAATCCTAAGAAACTATGGAGTTCTTAACATTCTTGGAAGTAGGCCAAGCTATAACAGTAGAGACTTTGCTGGATCAGGCGCCACCCCACCCTTATGAACTATGTGGCCTAGATACTCGATGTGGGATTACCTAAAAGCACATTTACTTTGCTTTGTTAGCAATTGATTAGAGCGTAGACACTGCAAAATGAGTCTTTGATGAGCAACATGATCCCCGAATGAGCTGTTTACACCAATATATCGTCAAATAAAATGAGAGCAAACCAGCATAGGTAAGGATTAAGAATATTATTCATAATTTCCTAAAAAGTAGAAGGAGCATTTGTTAGCCCAAAGGGCATTACAATGAACTCGTAAAGGCCCTCATGAGTGCGAAATGTCGTCTTGCATACATCCTCCTTAGCCATTTTTATTTGGTGATAGCTAGCTCGCAAGTCCATCTTCTAGAATATAGTTACCCCATACAAAAGCTCATCTACAGTTATGATAGGAGATTGATTAGGGACTATGATTTGATTCAAGGCTCTTTAATTGACATAAAAGCGCCACAAACAGTCATTTTTCTTTACCAAAAGCCTGGTGAGGAATAAAGGCTATGGCTTGTGTGAAGTACTTTAGCTTTCAACAAATCTTGCACCAATTTTTCAATGTCTGATTTCTAGAAATGAGGATATCAATAGGGACGCACATTTATTGGTTTTGAACTAGGAGTCAAGTGAATTTGTTAGTCAACATCACATTTAGGTGGCAATGTTATTGGCTCCATAAACATATCTTTATAATCATCTAGCATTTTCTGTATCTGAGGCTACATTTTGTCTTCTTCTTCTAGCTACTTACACAGTTAAGAAAAATGAAAAGGATCAACTACAAGCCTTTGCTCTACACAAAGCTAATTGGCTATTCCAAGAAAACTCCATACTAAGATATTTATAATTAGTCATCACTGGCCCCAACAATTGCATCCATAGCATGCCCAAAACAACATCTGCACCTTGAATATGTAGGACATAGCAGTCGATCTTGAATGTATAGCCTTGCATTATAATAGGCAGTTGTGAACATTTGTGTGAAGCTGCAAATTTTTTGCAACGAGTTTGTAAATAAATAAACAAATTCAATATGATATAAATGTGATTATATAGATAAAAAAATAGTAATAATAATACTAATAGTTAAACAAATGTATACATATATATAGATAAAAGTATATAGGAATAAACATATATAAGGTATAAAGAAATATATATAGGTATATAAATATATATGTATAATCTAAAAAAATGAATGAAATATATATATAGATATATATATAAAATATTTGAAGTGGAGGATTTGATGGAAAAAAATCCCACCAAACCTCCCCACCCCTATAGCACGTCTACCTAAGGCAGACCTAGGCTGCTTTAGTTTTTGAAGACAAAGAAAAAATGAAAGGAGACAGGATCCAAAAACCAACATTCTCCCATACATTTATACCAAAGGCAAAAACACATTAGCACTCCACTCTTTCACCAACATTCTTGTCATCTTACTCTTATCTCACTCGCCAATTACTTAGCCTAGACTAAGGAAGAAAAGTGTAGCACAATGAAGCAAGCAAGGCGAGGCAAATGGTTCAACCAAGAAAGTGACTAAAGCTTTAGTTGAGAATGTGAGTGACGCTTGGAAGGTGAGTGAAAAGTATAAAGCAGTGAAGGGAAATTAGTAGCAGTTCATCAAAGAGCTTTGAAGTTGATTTGTGGGTGTGGTTTGGTCTGATCAGGGCTTCAGTTAATGCTATTTTATGGTTGAGTTTAGGTGGTTTGAAGCTTGGTGTTATGGTGAGTTGAAGAGGCTGGAAACGGGAAAGGAGACAAGGAAAAATATGGCCATTTCAAGGGTTCTTAGGCACGATTCAAGGGCTGAGCAAGGAGCTTTTGGTTGATTAGTAGTTTTCTCATGGCAAAGTATCAATAACAAGGAGCTGCTGGTGTTACATGCTTGGCTGGATCAAGGTAGCAGTTCAGCTGCTAGGTTGAAGCCTCATTATGGGCCAAAGAAAAAACAATAATAAGAGCTCAACTTCTCTCGTTGTGATCGAAAAATGGAGACTAAACAAGAGACAACAGTGGAGCCCATTTTCAGTTCATAGGGGCAAGGATGAATGAAGAGAACTAAGAATGAAGAAGGTTGGATCGAGAGCCACCAAGGAAGAAAATGGTAGCTGTTACTGTCAGTTCATAAGGATGAAAAGGAGCGGAAGAAACTCCTTACACAGCTGTTGCTGGTGAAAGAACCCTAAGCTGAAAGCTATGGTAATTGAGGGCTAAACCGTGATGTTTGAGGTGGTTTGATGAGCTAAACCAAGAGCTCCTTAGTGGTTGAAAAAGTGGAAAAAAATAGAGCACTTTAAGGGTTGATTCGTGGATAAATTAGGATTGGTTTAGAGCTACTGTAAGTGGTTTTCCCAAGGTTTGAAATGCTAAATTGAAGGATGAGAAACAAGGGTAGTGACACTTGAAAACAAAGCTGTTTGGGAAAGGATTTTGGCTGTTTTAATAGGTTGTTTAATAGGCTGTGTAAAGGGAGGTTGAAGAGAGTGAAGCCCGAGGAGGTTCAAGTGGCCAGTTCAGGTGCTAGCTGAGAAAGAATAATGGAAAAGGAATGTAAAGGAAAAAAATGAAAAGAAAGAAAGAAAAGAAAGGAAAGGGAAGTTAGAAAGAAAAATAAATAAATAAATAATAAAACTAGTACCTTGGCTCGGGTTAATTGATAATTAATACCATTCACATTATTTATATATATATATTCATATATATATAAAAATATATATTTGTCATGGTAATGAGGAATTAAAATATTTTGTAGGAATTTAATAGAGGTCTTAAAGAAGTGGAGATTTAAAGCGAGCTTGAGAAAGACTTGATTTTGAGGATTTTCAAGGTAAGGATGTGTTAATGTATTTGATTTAAACTTTATAGGAGGTAATTGAGTAAATTAAGTGTGATTATGGTATTGGATTGTAGGAGATCTTTAAAGGTAGAAGGCTTAAGATTTTTTTTTTTTATATTTTTGGATTCAAATGTAAGTAATGTACCTAAATGTTGTTTGGTGTTAATTGTTATATATTGAAATTTTTGTGAAGATTAATAATGTCATAATTGGAATTGTGGATCTAAGAATATTTAAATCAATAATAAGATGATTTAATAGTAGTTGCAGTTTTAGTGCTTGATAGGAAATAGACTAAATTTCTACTGTATTAGAATTTTGAGATATCTCTAGGACTTATAAATATTATATGAAGGTAATTTTGGGAATTAAATTGTTTTAATGATTTTTTTCAGTCGGGGAGTGAGTTGGAGTCTGGGTGGTATGAAGCTCGCTACATAATTCTGATTTCCTGGACTAATTTGGATAAGTTGCATTTCGATTACTAGGTAAGGAATATATATAAGGAACGTAGGAGATACTGAAGTGGTTTTAAAATCAATTGCATTAGGTTTTATAAATATGCATTTGCTTCGTAGGAGGTTCTAGAAAATTTATACTGTTATACTACCGAATTTTCGTAAAAATATTGGTTACTTTGAGTTAGGCTAGAAAGTTAAGAAACGCTTTAATAATAAATATTTCCTAAGGAATTCAGTTTCGAAAATATTAAATTTCATGATTTTGGAATATTCATGAATTTTTAACTTAAATTTTATTTTATGGAAATTACCAAATTTTAGTATTTTAGAAATATTTATGAAAAGATACGAAATTTTTGGATTATTGCAATACCTTGTATTTTAATTGATTTTGGAACCTCTATGAGTTTTGAAAATGTTGTTTCCGAATTTGGATTTATAAAGCTCTTCAATAGCATGGATTTTCTAATGAATTCAATTTTTGTTGGAAGCTTATTTAATAGCATGATTTTAAAGATTTGTGGCTTTTCTATTTTAAATTTTTTATGCGAACTGAATTACACGAAAGTGTCAAAAACAACGCGAATGAAACCGAAAGCATTTGTTCAGGGGTAGTTTAGTAATTTCACTACCCATACTTGGTCAAACCATCTTGAGAGTCAATAATTGACCAAGTTTGACATAAATAAATAAAATATAATTAAAATAAAATATAAAATCTGATATGGAATTGTTGATGGCAGAATTAGTAAATAACAAAAATAAAAGGGGCATTTTTGGTGACATTGATTTATGGGTAGGTTTTTATAATATAAAATATTTTAAAATTTTATTAAATAAGACAATTTAGAGCTTTCTTTTTCCTTCTCCAACCGACATACTGTTTGTCAAGGCCTCGCTCGTTTATCTGCCGTCGGCGAGCATCCCCTAGGTGCCCTCGCCCTAGGTTTGGCTTGACCTGTGAGGTAGACGGTCGCCCACTCACTTAACGTATTGTCCGTTTTGGGTGGTCGCCCCCCTCATGGCTTTGTCTCAAGGTGCTTGGAGTACCTCCCAGGACATTTAACACCTTGATCAAGTTCCACGTGTTTCGATCCCTTAACCACTTGGGAAAGTTGAAACACGCTAACTATTTGTCCTAGGCCTAATGGTTAACATGTTTCAACATTCCCAAGTGGTTAAGGGATCGAAACACGCGAAACACGCTCAAGGTGTTAAATGTCCTAGGAGGTACTCTAGGCACCTTGAGACAAAGCCATGACCGCCCAAAGAGGACAATACGTTGAGTGAGTGGACGACCGCCTACCTCATAAGTCAAGGCAAACTTGGGGTGAGGGCACTTAGGGGATGCTCACTGAAAGTAGATAAATGGGCGGGGCCTTGACATTAAAAACGCGGGTTTTTATGTCAAGGCCCCGCTCGTTTATTTGCCATCGGCGAGCATCTCCTAGGTGCCCTCGCCCTAGGTTTGCCTTGACCTGTGAGGTAGGCAGTCGCCCACTCACTTAACGTATTTTTCGTTTTGGGCGGTCGCCCTCCTCACGGCTTTGTCTCAAGGTGCCTAGAGTACCTCCCAAGACATTTAACACCTTGAGCGTGTTCCACGTGTTTTGATCCCTTAACCACTTGGGAATGTTGAAACACGCTAGCCATTTGTCCTTGAGGAGCAATTCTTATAAAGGATGTTTGTTGATTGGATGAGTGTAAAGGGATGTTTACTTAGGCCAAAACAGGAAAACATGGAAAAATGGAGGAAAACGCTCGGTAACAGTGTCAAGGCCTCGCCTATTTATCTGCCGTCGGTGAGCATCCCAAATTCCTAGCCAAAACTGAACAAAATCAAGCTGTCCTTCTGCTGGTAGAACCGATCATTGTATAGGTAAAGGAAGAAATTAATTTCATGCAATTTTATGTAGTGTTTATGTTGGTATTAGATGAGTAGATGATGTTTGTGACCATGGTTGAAATAAAAATTTGGTAGGGTGTTTCATAGGGTGTTCGGCCATGGCTGGATTTCAAGGAAATTATATTGTTTTCCATGCATCATAACAGTGAAATGATAGAGAATGATGAGTAGAAATAGATTGGAACATGATTGTAAAGATAATTCGTAAAACATGGGAAATGGTGTGGTGATGGGTACACGGCCATAGTGTGAGCTGAAGGATGGCGATTAAATTTCAATGAATTTAAGGTATTTGATGAAAATCCTAAGTGAAAGGAAAGATATCGATAAATTTGGTTGAGTAAAGAATGAAAAACTCATGAAGAAGAAATGTATGGGAACTCTCGACCATGAGGGAATTTGATGAAGATGGTGAAATGTTGATGTTGGAAAGGTGTTTGAGGTAGGCATTTAGTGAAGTGGAAAAATATTCATAAAGATAAAATTTAGAAAAAAATGAAAATTAAAAAGGATTAAGCTAATGGAACTATTCGGTTTGTGAAGAAAGAGTTAGTGTAGAGGTAACATAATGTAAGATGATTATAAAACTAATAGAATGATGAACAAAGTTAAATTGTAAATTTTGAATTAAAAAGAGATGAGTTTTAGCAAAGGGTGATTCGGCCAAGTGCAATTGGTATGGAGACCATGCAAAATTCTATGATTCAATAGGTAGAAAATAATGAATTAAGATTAATAAAATTGCTAGTGAAATTGGAATTATATTTTGCTACCTGGTAGAAATTAAATTAAATCAAATAAATTGTTGGAATTAGTACAATGAAAGATGAGAAATTTGAGAGTATCCATATTGTAGCATTTGGTAGAAAATAACTTAATTGTTGGAATTAATAAAATAGACAATAGAAATTAAGAGAAAATTTAATTAAGGATTAATGGGGCTATTAGTGAAGCTAAATTAGCAAGAGGTTACAATTTAAGTACGGTTATATTTTGGTAATTGATAGGAAATTAAATAAATTAAAAATATTAAAATTTTAATGAAATTAAAATTAGAAAAATAAGTCAATTTAAATTATAGAAAATTTTTGTTGTTTAATAAGAAATAAAACAAATTACCATGGCTAGTGATAAAAATAGAAAATAAGAATTAATAGAATAATTATTAGAGTTGAAATGTGGATTATTGGTAATATCGAATTTAGAGAAAGAATGAAATTTAACAATAGTTAACTATAATTACAATTGTGGTAATTAATAGAAATAAAAAAAATTTAATTTATCATGAGAAGTGACAAAATAAAAGACAAGAATTTCTAGAATATTTATTAGAATTAAAATATGGGATTTTAAATATAATTTGGGATTATTGTGCAGTGTTAGGAAATTGAAAGATAATGATGCGTAATGGCGCTACTGGATTTATACTGCACAGAAGTAGAGGTAAAGAATATGTATGAGAGTTGTATAAAAAACGTTTTATTTGCATTCGTATATTTTCGAGAACCAAATCGTAACCGTTTCGTACCCAAATCTTCTAAACAAGGAAATAGAACTTTATTTTATATTCATACAAGTCTAAATATGATTTTATTTACAGAAGATATATTGTTATTATTATTATATATGAAATGATTTACATGAATTGCATTACATGAAATGATTTATATGAAATGATTTACAAGAAATGATTTACTTGAAATAATTTACATGAATTGATTTATATGATAAATTACAAGAAATGTTTAAATTGCATAAAATGAAATTTATTATTATTTTACATGAAATGGTTTATTATTTATGTTTAAATATGATAGTTGAATATTAAAGATTTACATTGATAGTTTAAATGAATTTTATTGCTGTCAAATAAAATAAGTATTGTTTTACTAGATTTTGAACTGACGGAAGATAATTGCTATTTGAAATGATTTTTACTATTGAATTATATGATTTATGAAAATATTTTGAGACTGTTACTCCTTGAGGATCATGCACTTATTGTATTGTATCATATTGGCTATAATACCCTAGTCAAGTTTGCAACACCCACACTAAGGCACCTGACTAGTGAGGATTGTGGTTTATTGCACAATGGCCATTGTTTATTATATTGTTAAATAGGAATGGCTTAAGGATTGATACCTGGCTTGTTCGCGGATATGCTAGTTCCTATATTGATTATCGGCATGTGACTTTTGGATGCTAACTGTCTCCACTGAATTGATTATAAATGATTTCAATACTGATTTACTGATTTGATTGAAAGATAGAATGATTAAAATTGAATAATTGATAGTGATAATTTTAAATGAATTGTTTTACTGTACTAGTTGAGGATACGAAAAATACCGTTTATATCGTGATTTGAAATGTTACTGTTCTAGTTATTGATATTTTCACTAAAATTGCTTTATAGATCTATTTAAATAAATTGTTTTATATATATTGATATCAATTTGAAATTGCATTGCATAAATTGTTAAATGTTTTATATTGATTAATGATTTGAAACTGCATTGCATAAATTTCTAAATATTTTATACTGATATCGATTTGAAATTGCATAGCATAAATTATTAAATGTTTTATATTGATTAATGATTTGAATTTGTATCGCATAAACTACTAAATGTTTCATATTGATTAAAGAATTCGTAGTCAACTGTTTACTCCCTATAATCGCAACTAGAGACCGGAACATACAGGTACTTCAAAGTACCTCCCATACTTTGCCCGGTTATTGTTGTGCTCTAAGACCTATACCGCAAGTGCACGGGTCACGACAAGTAATACAGAGTGAGTAAAGTATCGTTACCATGAGGATTAGTTAGATTTTGCTTTAGCTAAGTACCAAAATTGGTCACCCTAGATTTATTTAAGCAATAAAAATTTTCTTAAGTGAATTAACTACTAAGCTCAATTAAATTAAAATTAAATGCATAAAAAAATTAAACAAATATAAAATAAAGAAGAAATTAAAGATAATAATTAAATAAAAGTAATAATTAAAACTTAAATTATCTAAAAAAAATTAATTCTAACTAGTTAAAATCTAATGAACTAAAAAACTAAAATTTAATTAAATTCACTAATAAACTAGTTTAATAAACTAAAATAATGTAAACTAATTTAATAAAATAACCAAATCATTAAACTACTAATTCACCATTAAATCAAACAAACTTTAAAAGCTTTTAAGTTAAAACTTGGCAAATATGTATAGTTAACACCAACACCGATTCTACCTTGCACAACCACGTCGCTATTGGCTATTCAAGCCTCTAACTCGCACTTGCTACTCACACATCCCTTTCCCAACCTTATATATGCGCAGCAGCAGACTATAGCCCTTGTTTCGCACCTCTTCAGCTATGCATCTGTCCAGCTTTCCAGCACCAACAAGCTTACTTGTCCTAAAACAGAGCACACGGCAGCAGCGGCAAGGAATCACGCCAAAGCTTTACCAAGTAAAGACCAGCAGAGTAGGAACACACAGGAAATTTGAACACTTATAACAACTAAACTAAATCAGACCCTAAATTTTAAACACACTTAAAGTAATTAAAACATGAAATAAATGGAAACAGTGAAATAGTAAATGAGAAAGAGCAAAGCACGAAAGTGAAGAAGCAGAACTTAAATTTTCTTGAATGTAAAATGAGAAATAAAGTTGGAGATTTAAAACATTTAAATAAACTAATTAAAATCCAAACTAAAAACCTAACGTAATCTAAGAGAAACAAGTAAAAATTGCAGCAATGGTGAGAAGATTTTGAGCTGTTGTCACCAGCCAATCTCCCCTCTTTTTAAGCCTATTTTATTGCTGAAAATTAAAACTTAAAACAACTAATCCTAAACTAAAGAAAGCAGTAACTAAATTTGCTATAATGGTTGAAGAAGAATGCTGCTGTCACCAGCCTCCTCTCCCCTCTTTCTCTTGCGGCAGCTTGCTCTTTTTATTTCCTTAGGGCTCACTTTTCTCTTTCCTTGGCAGCAACTTTCTTTGGACTGGATCCTTTGCCATGTTCTTGGGCTAGACATTTCCAACAAATAAAGATAATGGTCCATACTTGTGGGTTGGATTTGGAGTGTTTTATTTTGGCTTATAAATTTTTGGAATTTAAGGTGGGTTAAGTGTATTTGGGATTTATGTGACAATGGGTTTAAATGGGTTATGGTAAGAAAGGTTTAAAAGTTTTCAAGTTATCTTAAGGTTTAAAAGAGGTTTAAGGTAAATATATATATTTGTGTTAGGGTTAATGTTTAGGATTCAAACACCAAATCCAACCATTTCCCCTTGATTTCCTTGCCATTTTCTTGATTTCTTCATTATTCTCGAATTTCCTATACATAAAGACAATTTAATTAAATTGGGAATAAAATACATTAAAATTCCAAAATTCAATCAAAATTGATGCAATAAAATACTCTAAAAAGTGTATATTTTAGAGACTTATCAGTTACATAGCTAACTATAGTATCCTTCCTATACTGTTTCTTAGTGTACCATTACGAAATAAATATTTTTATGCATTTTAATATGATATTTAATATGCTTTTCATAATTAGTAAAACAAGTTATTTTTACCTAACTACACATAGATGCGCTTTTATATGTGTTTCTTACTGGGCTTTCCCCAAAGCTCACCCCCTTACTCACCATCCTAGATATAGTCCATCAGTGTACGTGCTGCCAGCTACTTCCTAGTCAGTTAAAGAAGATTGTTAGAAGTTTATATTATGGAGTAGACAGGTACATGTTAATTTTATATTTATATTCAAACTAGTAAATGCACAACAGATGTACTTATGATGGGATGTAAATAGTGTAATGTTAATTTAATTAAATGTACACGAATTAGTGGAATGTAAATTACATGGAATTGTTATAAATAAATTTATAGATATTGTGTAATAGATTTTATTCTGATTTCTTATTTATTATTTATAGATTAATTAATTTAATGGTATAAAGATTTAATTGAAATGGAAATGGTAGATTAAACTTACATCAACACCAAACACAAATCGATTGATACCGAATGTTGAATTAGAAAGATAGTAATAAAAATGAAAAAGTAAGTTCAAAATTTTATAATTTTGGACGTTACAAAAGTGGTATCAGAGCAAAGTTTACCTAGTATGTGTCGGTGTAAGTAAGTTAGAATTGATTTACATCTCTCACTGTTGTGCATTGTCTGAATATAAATTGTGAGGAGTGGTTAGAAAATGGGACGAAATGTTAATTGGTAGAGGAATAGTGATGGATGATGGAAAGAATGAGAATGATAGTTATGAATGTGTAGGAAAGTGTTATGAAAATGAATATTGGAGGATTGAGAATAATTAATGGAATTAGGTTTAGTTAGAATGATAAGAAGTGATTGATGGTTTTTATTTAATGGGAGATGATAGAGTGATTGTAGTGGAGATAAATAATATACATAGAAATGAGAATTGCTAATGAATAATATAGATATTATATGAAAGTATGAATACAAAAAAATGAGATAGGTATAGAATGATCGAAAATGATTGATAAGATTGTGATTGATTGGAGACGATAGAATGATCGTGATGGATATAATAGATATAGGAATTGAAGAGAACAGAAGGACAACAATAGGATAGTTAATGAATGGAATAGATAGTTAATGAATGGTATAGATATTGTATGTAAAGATTGAGAATCAGCATGAATGAATGAGATGGATATTGAATGATCAAGAATAATTTATTGAGGTATGTTTGGGTAATAAAATGATTTTATAAGATATGATTGATGTGGAAATTGATATGGATCATAAAGATAAGAGGATTGTTAGTAAATGGTGTAGATATTGTATAGAAGTATTGATAGGAATAAGTCTTAAGGCACATGTTGGCTCTATAAGCTAAATCGAGAAAGGGATGAATCGGTTCTTAGCTAACCTTATGTTCGTTTTTCAATTCTTTTAAATTCTCTTGCGTATATTGAAGTTTTCCTAGTTCTCTAGGCTATGCAAGCATGCAATCCAAATTCAATACAATAAACACAAATATAATTGCAAGTAAATAAAGAGAGAAGGGAAAAAGAAATATACGTAAGCGATTTATAGAGGTTCGGCAACTGTAACGCCCTCGGAAGCCGGGATTTTCGGGCTAACTTTTTCTCTCACTTCCTATGTTTGTCTCTCGCTTAGTGTAGCTAAAACCTAATGAGTAGAGTCCCACTCCTATAGTTATTTAAGACTAGTTGTCTAAGGTCCCATTATAGTCTTCTCGTAAGACGTGTCGAAAACGACACTGAAAAACTTCCGTCCCTATTTCATTCCATCATCCATTCTCATACTAAGTACATCATCGTTTTAACCTATAGCAATTCCACATCTCAATATAATTTCTAAAATACTTAGCATCCATGTGATTCAATATATGAACATATTGAGATTAAAACTTAACTACGAATCACAGTGGGTTTACAGATTCGATATCTCCTAGTACTTACATCCCGAATCCTATACATTGTGTGCACAAAAGAATTTAATCTGGGATATAAACAAAAGAACAAAAGATTATACCTTGGCTCAACTTTTTGCAGCTCGACAAAAAGACTCTCAGTGCACCACGCTTGTGTCGAGTCTACCTGAAATAATCTGAGGTGGAAGGGGATGAGCTTTAGGGAAAGCCCAGTAAGAAAGCATACGTTAAATGATGTTAGGTTTCTACTATGTTTAATGCATGTGTATGCGTGAATGAATGTGCCAAAACTCATTCTTAAAGATGTTTTATCGGAAATAATACCAAATTGATAAACCATAGTTTATAAGCTATAAAATGTTATGCCAAGTAATTTCAAAACAGATTAGTACTCAAGCATTCACAAAATCAAGATATAGTAGTAGTAGAAATGCTACATTCGCTCATCTTTGTAACAGTATCGTAATATACATTTAAAACATTTTCACGAGACGAGCATTATGAGATTCGGTAACATAACGGGGATCTTTGGAAATATAACCAAGAAGCTTTCTATGAAAGCATCCACTGTAGCTAGCAGTGGTCGGTGTCCCATACCAGGGCTCTATCCATGATCATGAATCATCCCAGCACCAGTGATCATCTAGTAGCTGAGGTACAAGTCACGACTAGTTGTCGGACAATCATACGTAATCACCGCTACCCATTTGCCACACAGGCGGGATCCATGACGCAATTACGTATACGGCGCCTCAATGCCACACAGGCTTACTGAATGCCACACAAACATAATAAAACGCCACACAGGCGAGTGCCACATAGGCATTTCCAAGTGCCACACAGGCATTTCCAAGTGCCACACAGGCATTTCCAAATGCCACACAGGCATTATACATCATCACATGTATCATGAGTCAAAACTCGTTTAGAAATATATCTTACAAAATAGGTTGAGTACTAAAGGCATAAACCGTTCCACATACTTATAGTTTTAAAAATCTAATCGTACGAAGTCTCGATAACAAATAGCAGTGATTAATATGCATGAGGTTTTAAAGGCATTTAATAAATCCAATTTAATACCAAGAAACTTATTTAGACAATTTCTAACGAAATTTCGACATTATAACGGCATAGGTAGAACACTACCCAACGTCATAACCACAACTCAGATACCTGTAGAAAACTCAATCAAGCAATATATCTTCAATACACCAATTTCCAATACACATCCAAATCCAAATCCAACTCCGAATCCAAGTCCAAATCCAAAACATTATGCATTTAAAATTCAATCCAACGTATTTGGACAATTAACCAAAAATGCATTTAAATCCATAAATATTAAATAACATTAATTTAAACATGCATAAGCATAGTAGACTGACAGGCATTTACCGTATATTCCCTTACCTTAGTTAACTTACTAACAGAAATCCTCCTTTCTTTATTCCTTTACTGTGCATGTCCACCGAGTAGCCTCTATATAGCACCACGCTTAATGTTTAGCAACGCCTCGCTTGTGTTTGGGGCTGATTGCTGCTTCCTTGCTCTGTTTCTACACATAACACCCAACACTTACACTATATAAATATATATTCTCTTACCCACACCCACTCATGAATCCTCAATGCTCAACACAATCTTTACATTATACTTTTAACATTATAGGTAACAATATGGCACTATCACTAACTAAGTATATATCTCTATGCAAGTGCATTTCTAATCAGATTATGAACTCAACTCCATCCGATACTCAATCACCATATTTAACTCAAGTCACCTTCATCCCTAATCACATATTTAATATGTCAAAAGAGATCAGACTTCGCATACATACTCATTTTTATTTATTTGCGTCGAGTCCAAGAGCACATTATAAAATATATATGACATCCAACTTAATTCATATTCCTTACCATTTATACCACAACCTTTATTCATAGAATTATTTGGATAATTTCCTCAGTCTCAGTGTTATCACAACCTTCAAAACCACATAAATAAGTCACATATATATAACCTAACCTTATTCCCCCTATTCAAAATTTCTCAACAATCATATAATAATTATATATCTACCTCAAATATACATCTAACATTAATATGGCACCAACAAGCAGCTTAGTATATATCTCCCTTAAATTATCAAACAATAATACAAACATAGCAACTTTTTGTATGTAGTTTCTTACCATTGAAGTACTATGCTAACCGACTCTTACTTCACGTTTGCCTCAATGATTTACGCTATCCACTTATTTTCCCTTGTGTGCCAAACCTACTACTCCATTTCTTTCAACCTTTGGCTATTGCTTTTCATCTCCAATTAGCAGTTCTTGATAGCTTATTTATTATTCTCCGGGTAGGAAATAAAGTAGATTTAAGAGGGGTTTCATCTTCCTTCTCCTTTTTCTCTTTATATAGATATATACATTGGGTTCAGCACCCATGCATTTTCCTGTTTGT
Organism: Heritiera fomes; assembly: GCA_032173925.1. Lineage (NCBI taxonomy): Eukaryota > Viridiplantae > Streptophyta > Magnoliopsida > Malvales > Malvaceae > Heritiera > Heritiera fomes. The sequence goes on along the minus strand of JAPDPM010000018.1, from coordinate 21,662,062 downwards.
GTCGAGAGGTTGCTGCCCCTTTCTCTTCAATTTGGTGTTGCTGTAGCTCACCACAGCAGCTGTACACAGGTGAGGATATAGGGGTTTGAGCAAGTAAATAACCTTTCCTTCTTGCTTAAATCTTCCCTGCAGCGCCTTTGTCCAACCGCTAACAATAACCCCTGTTTCCTCCTAGATCAGCCTCTATAGTCTTTGTTTTTAATACCTGAAAACCCACTCGATTCTAGTTAGCTTCGCTAACCCTCTTTTACTCTGCACCTATTCTGTTCCAGCCCTTGTTTATTGATCTGAACCAATCCTAACTTCCCCTGCCCGACCAGCCTTTACAATAGCCTTCTCAATGCCTAAACCCAGCCATCCAAGACTCCTAAAATGCCCTTGTGCTAGCCTCCATTCTAGAGCCTCTTCTAGCCTTTATCTGCTGCTATATTCAAGCTCTGAAGCACGCCATTTCCAGCATCTAAAATCGGCAATTTCTGACCTTCCTTTAGCCCCATTCTCGGCCTCCAACAGCAAGGCCAACCCCTGATTCTTTTGGTCTCTCCTAGCCTTGGATCTAACTTCTAGTATACGCCCAAAACCCAGCCTTCAAACCTCGTTTCTGCATTGATTCAGACCAAGTTTCAGCCTTTACTTCAGCAGCCTCTCACTCTCAGGTTCACTCTTCGTTTCTTTTCTTTTCACAATTTTCCTTTGCCGCTACTTCACTTATCCCACTTTCTAGCCATACCCAGTAGCGTTTAGCCCCTCATTTTCTTTTCTGTCTCTCGATCTTCACTACCGACCCAAAAGAATTGGCTTTCCCTTCTCCCCTTTGATTTACCGAAAATGTGAGTGGAGGAGAGAGAGTTGGTGAAGTGAGAATGGCTTCTTGAGGAAGCCATTCTTGTTTTTATATTATTATTTCCGTTTACTGCATAGTGTATACATCTAATATATAATATATTAATTTATAGGGGTTATAAGTTTGGTATATCAGTATTTTATTATTCTTGTGTTTTTTTTTTTGTTTTATGCTCAAGTGCTAATATTAATATTAGCACATGGTTTATATATTTTATTAGCCTTACATATGTGTGTAAAAAAGTATGATATTATATATACAAATGTACATATATATATGTATATGCATATATTCAATATTTCTACATTATTTAGGCCTAAATAAAAATTATAAACCTTGGGCTTACAATTTTGTATTATTAGTAGCATATGTTATATTTAAATTCTACCACACTCATTTACTTACTAATTAGGATGATATCTTATGTACTTATATAGATTTATTTAGCAAATCAAATTTAATTGATTCTATATCTTAATTAAGTTCAATTAGCTAAGATAATAATTTTACTTAGCTAAGTCAATTTATTTAATTTAGCTAACATAGTCCAATTATGCTACTAAAACTCTCTCATGAATGAGTATTGTAGTTATTATTATTATTATTATTATTATTATTATTATTATTTGAGTGTAGAAAATTCATAGTTATTACATTCTCCCCACCTTAAAGAATTTGGTCCTCCAAATTCGATCAAGGTACTCTTAAAATTGTGAGGATATTTATTCCTGTCTTAATCTTATTCCAAACTTTCACTTCAAAATATAACTTAGTCGACTACTCAACTGTCACGGATCCCTTTGCTAGTAGTACTTTAATACAACATATATATATATATGCCTTAATGCTCAATCCTGGTTGAATTTCCTATCATGCATAGTGTATACAATTAACCGTGTGAGGCTATTATTATTTAAACAACAGCTTGTACTTAATAGCTCACTCTTGACTTCCGTAACCGAAGTAAAACATCAATTGCTGAATCCATCTCTATCGAAAAGTTCTTAACCTTATACCTTAGCTTTTCTTATCTAAAACAAACGCATGATTGCTATTGTTGTAAGCAAATTCAACCTCTAAACTTTAGTAACCCATCTTTGCCAACTCTAAAATGAAATTTACTCCAACTAAAACTCGTACTTACTATACTTAGTATAAAGTTCTTTTTCTCTAAGTGTCTGGGGAGACAATCTGTAAGTACTGAGCATGTTCTTACAAGGTTCTAGTTAAGTTGAATTCTAACGAGCCTTCAGTAACATAACCTTTTAGAAAATGGGATCTCTTTGCAGGTAGTTTACCATAAATCACAATCCAATTTCAACAACTTAAATCCACAATAGTCCCAAATAAATTTTTTAAATTCGTAAATCAATATTTAACATTGTTTAAAATCCACAAATAATTCCAAAATAGTTTTAATTCACAAATTAATCCTCAATGGTGTTTAAAATCCACAACTAATCATAAATCACAAATGCTCAATACATTTTGTAATATAGCACTATCACCAACTTAGTATAGATTTCTTACACATATCCAACATATTTCCAATCTCAAATAATTCATGCTTTGTATTCCAATCCAAGCATACTTTAAAATTCTTCAAGGAGTCAATCTAAGTGTAAAATCATTGACTCAATTCACCACAGTCCAATTACTCTTTATGATCATGTAAAAGAATATATTTACTTATATATAAGTACATATATTTATATATGAATTATGCTTAGAGAAATAAAATAATAACATGGCAAAAGACTACCAACTTGGCACGAAATTCTCATCAACATTTCTCATCACATCCACAATTACCCAAAATATTTCCTTCAATCATTGATATATATATATATATATATTTATCCACATAGCATATTCAAAACCTTGAAAAATTCAATACATTAAATAAAACAATTTCATTGACCACATTTAAAATTTCTCAAAGTCATATGATTTATATTTACCCAATGTATATGTAATGTGTGGTACCAATATGGCCAACCACAACTTAATAATGATTTTCTTACCTCTTTATGCCAAAGCTTAGTGCTTTGCAACACCACATATTTACTTGACAAATTGTCACTTCCTTGTTTCCTTTTTCGAGAATTACCTCTAGGTCGTGAACCTTTATAAGCTCCCTTGTGTTTTTCTCCACTTTGGAATAGCTATATCAACTCACTTTCCTTAGTGTTTCTCTACAGTTAAATACCAATTATCAATCATTTCTCTAATATACATACATATGTATATATAAATAGATCAATGTAAAAGAATTATTTTTTTTTTTTACTCTTAAACCTTAGCTTAGCCGTACCATTTTACCAAATCTCCACCATGCTTTTCAGCAAATCTTACACCATATCTTATTTTTATTTCAGCATGTCATCACTATTTCATTACATGTATTTATATATATATATATTTTCACTTTAGATAACCTTTACTATTATTCCTTATAGTGGTCGAACCTCATGCTTCTTGTTTCCTTTAATCTTTTGGTTACGACCACACCTCCAAAACAATGGCCAATTTTCAAGTTTCTCTAGCCAGTTATCATCACACAACATCTTAGCCATAATCCGTAACACCTACATGTATTACTCTTAGGCTAAAAGGATAAGACCTAACCTTGATTTCTTACAGTAGTAAAATCTATCCCCTTGTTTAGTATTTTTTTTTTTAGCTGCTGTTCTGTTTTAGTTTCCAACGGCAAGGGTCGACACTTTCAGCTCCCTTTCCTTGTTGTTTCTGCTTCAGTCGCAACTCCATCAAGTTCTTTCCTCCTCCTCCTTTCCTTTTCTTCTCCCCTTCTCCCCTAATGCTCAGGTTTCAACTAGTTGCTGTAAGCCCCTGACCTAGCTCTAAACAACACCAATTTGGAGACCTCTCTCAATACTCGAATCTGCATTCTATCAACACCACAAGAGGACAACCTTCAACCGTCGGCTTTCGCTTGATTTTCCATAACCAATGTAAAAGCACCACTAATTGTGACTCTCTATGTTCGGCAATTCTTGGCCTTATGGTTTACCTTTCCACACTTAAAATAAGCACTTGTCTTTAAGTAGCTAAACTTAATCCCATGATACTTACTACAACACGGGGAGGGCTTAGATCCCGATGTAGTAACAAGCTCAAAACTCAAGTTGAGGAGTTACAATTCTCTGCCTCCTCCTGGGGCATTATTCTTAATAGACTTCCTGTTTCTAAGCCACATACTTTTTTCCTTGTCTTATCAACCACCTTACTAGCTCATGGAGGTGATACAATTTGAGGTTAAGGCAATTACAAAGGAGAAAGTAGTGGCAGTAAGGTACTCGTGGGTGTCAAGAGTTGTAACCAAAATGCCAAATAGACATGGCATTAACAACATTATATTCATGCTGTAAATGGGTCAATCAAGTATTGAAACTATCATGTCATATGAGTAGGTTTTGAGGTGAAGACGGGGTCCACCAGTCCCACTTATCTTAATTTAGGTTTTCTTACATCGAAAATGACCACCGTAGTGCGCTTCCAAACACTATTCGTAGTTTATATCCAGACAATACACAATGTTTTGGGATGTAAGTCTACTTCTAACCTATCTACACTGACACGAGACTAGACAAACTAGGTTCTGATACCATTCTGTAACGCCCTCGGAAGCCGGGATTTTCGGGCTAACTTTTTCTCTCACTTCCTATATTTGTCTCTCGCTCAGTGTAGCTAAAACCTAATGAGTAGAGTCCCACTCCTATAGTTATTTAAGACTAGTTGTCTAAGGTCCCATTATAGTCTTCTCGTAAGACGTGTCGAAAACGACACTGAAAAACTTCCGTCCCTATTTCATTCCATCATCCATTCTCATACTAAGTACATCATCATTTTAACCTATAGCAATTCCACATCTCAATATAATTTCTAAAATACTTAGCATCCATGTGATTCAATATATGAACATATTGAGATTACAACTTAACTACGAATCACAGTGGGTTTACAGATTCGATATCTCCTAGTACTTACATCCCGAATCCTATACATTGTGTGCACAAAAGAATTTAGTCTGGGATATAAGCAAAAGAACAAAAGATTATACCTTGGCTCAACTTTTTGCAGCTCGACAAAAAGACTCTCAGTGCACCACGCTCGTGTCGAGTCTACCTGAAATAATCTGAGGTGGAAGGGGATGAGCTTTGGGGAAAGCCTAGTAAGAAAGCATACGCTAAATGATGTTAGGTTTCTACTATGTTTAATGCATGTGTATGCGTGAATGAATGTGCCAAAACTCATGCTTAAAGATGTTTTAGCGGAAATAATACCAAATTGATAAACCATAGTTTATAAGCTATAAAATGTTATGCCAAGTAATTTCAAAACAAATTAGTACTCAAGCATTCACAAAATCAAGATATAGTAGTAGTAGAAATGCTACATTCGCTCATCTTTGTAACAGTATCGTAATATACATTTAAAACATTTTCACGAGACGAGCATTATGAGATTCGGTAACATAACGGGGATCTTTGGAAATATAACCAAGAAGCTTTCTATGAAAGCATCCACTGTAGCTAGCAGTGGTCGGTGTCCCATACCAGGGCTCTATCCATGATCATGAATCATCCCAGCACCAGTTATCATCTAGTAGCTGAGGTACAAGTCACGACTAGTTGTCGGACAATCATACGTAATCACCGCTACCCATTTGCCACACAGGCGGGATCCATGACGCAATTACGTATACGGCGCCTCAATGCCACACAGGCTTACTGAATGCCACACAAACATAATAAAACACCACACAGGCGAGTGCCACATAGGCATTTCCAAGTGCCACACAGGCATTTCCAAGTGCCACACAGGCATTTCCAAATGCCACACAGGCAATTCCAAATGCCACACAGGCATTATACATCATCACATGTATCATGAGTCAAAACTCGTTTAGAAATATATCTTACAAAATAGGTTGAGTACTAAAGGCATAAACCGTTCCACATACTTATAGTTTTAAAAATCTAATCGTACGAAGTCTCGATAACAAATAGCAGTGATTAATATGCATGAGGTTTTAAAGGCATTTAATAAATCCAATTTAATACCAAGAAACTTATTTAGACAATTTCTAACGAAATTTCGACATTATAACGGCATAGGTAGAACACTACCCAACGTCATAACCACAACTCAGATACCTGTAGAAAACTCAATCAAGCAATATATCTTCAATACACCAATTTCCAATACACATCCAAATCCAAATCCAACTCCGAATCCAAGTCCAAATCCAAAACATTATGCATTTAAAATTCAATCCAACGTATTTGGACAATTAACCAAAAATGCATTTAAATCCATAAATATTAAATAACATTAATTTAAACATGTATAAGCATAGTAGACTGACAGGCATTTACCGTATATTCCCTTACCTTAGTTAACTTACTAACAGAAATCCTCCTTTCTTTATTCCTTTACTGTGCATGTCCACCGAGTAGCCTCTATATAGCACCACGCTTAATGTTTAGCAACGCCTCGCTTGTGTTTGGGGCTGATTGCTGCTTCCTTGCTCTGTTTCTACACATAACACCCAACACTTACACTATATAAATATATATTCTCTTACCCACACCCACTCATGAATCCTCAATGCTCAACACAATCTTTACATTATACTTTTAACATTATAGGTAACAATATGGCACTATCACTAACTAAGTATATATCTCTATGCAAGTGCATTTCTAATCAGATTATGAACTCAACTCCATCCGATACTCAATCACCATATTTAACTCAAGTCACCTTCATCCCTAATCACATATTTAATATGTCAAAAGAGATCAGACTTCGCATACATACTCATTTTTATTTATTTGCGTCGAGTCCAAGAGCACATTATAAAATATATATGACATCCAACTTAATTCATATTCCTTACCATTTATACCACAACCTTTATTCATAGAATTATTTGGATAATTTCCTCAGTCTCAATGTTATCACAACCTTCAAAACCACATAAATAAGTCACATATATATAACCTAACCTTATTCCCCCTATTCAAAATTTCTCAACAATCATATAATAATTATATATCTACCTCATATATACATCTAACATTAATATGGCACCAACAAGCAGCTTAGTATATATCTCCCTTAAATTATCAAACAATAATACAAACATAGCAACTTTTTGTATGTAGTTTCTTACCATTGAAGTACTATGCTAACCGACTCTTACTTCACGTTTGCCTCAATGATTTACGCTATCCACTTATTTTCCCTTGTGTGCCAAACCTACTACTCCATTTCTTTCAACCTTTGGCTATTGCTTTTCATCTCCAATTAGCAGTTCTTGATAGCTTATTTATTATTCTCCGGGTAGGAAATAAAGTAGATTTAAGAGGGGTTTCATCTTCCTTCTCCTTTTTCTCTTTATATAGATATATACATTGGGTTCAGCACCCATGCATTTTCCTGTTTGTGTCGAGAGGTTGCTGCCCCTTTCTCTTCAATTTGGTGTTGCTGTAGCTCACCACAGCAGCTGTACACAGGTGAGGATATAGGGGTTTGAGCAAGTAAATAACCTTTCCTTCTTACTTAAATCTTCCCTGCAGCGCCTTTGTCCAACCGCTAACAATAACCCCTGTTTCCTCCTAGATCAGCCTCTATAGTCTTTGTTTTTAATACCTGAAAACCCACTCGATTCTAGTTAGCTTCGCTAACCCTCTTTTACTCTGCACCTATTCTGTTCCAGCCCTTGTTTATTAATCTGAACCAATCCTAACTTCCCCTGCCCGACCAGCCTTTACAATAGCCTTCTCAATGCCTAAACCCAGCCATCCAAGACTCCTAAAATGCCCTTGTGCTAGCCTCCATTCTAGAGCCTCTTCTAGCCTTTATCTGCTGCTATATTCAAGCTCTGAAGCACGCCATTTCCAGCATCTAAAATCGGCAATTTCTGACCTTCCTTTAGCCCCATTCTCGGCCTCCAACAGCAAGGCCAACCCCTGATTCTTTCGGTCTCTCCTAGCCTTGGATCTAACTTCTAGTATACGCCCAAAACCCAGCCTTCAAACCTCGTTTCTGCATTGATTCAGACCAAGTTTCAGCCTTTCCTTCAGCAGCCTCTCACTCTCGGGTTCACTCTTCGTTTCTTTTCTTTTCACAATTTTCCTTTGCCGCTACTTCACTTATCCCACTTTCTAGCCATACCCAGTAGCGTTTAGCCCCTCATTTTCTTTTCTGTCTCTCGATCTTCACTACCGACCCAAAAGAAATGGCTTTCCCTTCTCCCCTTTGATTTACCGAAAATGTGAGTGGAGGAGAGAGAGTTGGTGAAGTGAGAATGGCTTCTTGAGGAAGCCATTCTTGTTTTTATATTATTATTTCTGTTTACTGCATAGTGTATACATCTAATATATAATATATTAATTTATAGGGGTTATAAGTTTGGTATATCAGTATTTTATTATTCTTGTGTTTTTTTTTTGTTTTATGCTCAAGTGCTAATATTAATATTTGCACATGGTTTATATATTTTATTAGCCTTACATATGTGTGTAAAAAAGTATGATATTATATATACAAATGTACATATATATATATATATATGTATATGCATATATTCAATATTTCTACATTATTTAGGCCTAAATAAAAATTATAAACCTTAGGCTTACAATTTTGTATTATTAGTAGCATATGTTATATTTAAATTCTACCACACTCATTTACTTACTAATTAGGATGATATCTTATGTACTTATATAGATTTATTTAGCAAATCAAATTTAATTGATTCTATATCTTAATTAAGTTCAATTAGCTAAGATAATAATTTTACTTAGCTAAGTCAATTTATTTAATTTAGCTAACATAGTCCAATTATGCTACTAAAACTCTCTCATGAATGAGTACTGTAGTTATTATTATTATTATTATTATTATTATTATTTGAGTGTAGAAAATTCATAGTTATTACAGCAACCTTGCCTACGTCCTCTACCTTGAGACACTCCCAAGGATTTTTCCCAAATTCACTAACTTGAATTTGTTTTTACAATCCCCCTTTTTCAAGGTTCAAGAGAAACCTTCCTCTTTTTCTAAAGCTAAAGAGAAACCTCCCCTTTACAAGGTATGATTTGGTTTACAATGGATGTAATCAAAGAAAGCCTCTAAATAGACAAATGATTACAAATATTAAGCACAAAGAAAAGCTTATACAATATTTGTGCTAGGTTATACAAAGATGAAGAGTATGATAGAATATGAAGACTTTGTAGCACTTGTGATTTTGATAGGCTAGAGGAAGATGGAGAAGATCAAGAAAAATGTTGCTCAACTATTCCTCTTGCTTTCTTGAGCTTCCAAGCCTTTATATATAGTCCATTGGATGGTTTCTAAACGTTGGTAGGAGCCAAAACTGAATGTAGCCGTTGTATCTCACAGAAACTAGCCGTTGTGCACTGTTTTCGTGAAAAGGATCAATCCTTTGCCATAGGGGATCGGTCCGTATTTTTTAGAATGCCTTCTAATGCATTCTGTCATGAAAGGATCGATCCCTTCCCTTAGGGGATCGACCCATGCTTCCAGAGAGCATTTCCTGCACTTTTCTAGACCATTTTGGGTTAGAAATGACGCAGACTTTGATTTTAATTCATCCCAAAACATTTTAGAATTTTGTAGGAGTTTTTCTTGACTTTCTCAATTGAAAAACATAGTCCAAAAAGTCATTAAGTAATTTATAAAGGTTGTGTTCAAATATATTCTTGAAAACATTACTTAATGAAAATATTCAAAACCATTTTATAAAGTATTAAGACTAATAAGAATATATCATTAAATCATGATCTTAGACTTAAAGTTGTTTGAGAAAATCATGTGTGATAAAGAAAATTTACAATATGAATCAAAACATAAAAGATCACTTAAGTTTTTGTCATTTCAAAATACATATGTCAATTTAAAGCTAACAATCTACCTCTTTTTGGTATGACAAAACTTAAGGTAAATTTGCTTTGAAAATTTTTTGATAAAATACTCCCCCTCGAATAAAGCATGATTTTGTAAAGCTCCCCCTTAATATATAAGCATGGTTTTCAAAAACACATTTTCAAGCCCTATTATTTCTCCCCTTTTTTTGTCATAGCAAAAAGAAGGAAAAACAAATTAAAGCTCCCCCTAAAAGTATGGCTTAAAGAAATGTGAGAACAAAGAAATACACTGCATCTAACAAGAAACATGTTAATACATGGGACTCATAGCACAAATAAATAAGTCAATGTCCATAAAGAGTATGAAATATTTGTGCATGCAAAGAACATGACTTATGATCCTATACCAATTATTTATAAATAATTTTGCAAGAAGTTCCCAATTGGTAAATAATGAAGCAAGTTGTTTATAAATTATCTACTAAGTCCTATAACTTGCTTATTTCAATTCTATCAAGCACATAAATATATCAATTGTTCTCTAAGGTCCAACTAAGGTGCATGGCAATTCATCTTGATTATGAGCTGAAATTAGATGACATCTCATATGCATGAGCTCATAAATCATTTTCAAGAAAGAATGTGCATAGAATTAAATCACACATCAATTAACCACAAATTCTAGCACAGTATTGTCTCATGCAAAAGTGTCTTATATTAATTCTTACATATTTGTCATTTCAATCTAAAGAGCATGAGAAGAATTGTCAATTTAAAGCTCATACCAATTATTACCAATGGTTGACTTAACCATTTTGCATGAATTCAAATGTTAAGTGTGGTGTGTTCATGTCAAAATAATAATCAAATCAAACACTCGAGAACATAATCACACTTCCATTAAACAAGCACAAATCTAATCATATGGAAGATTCAAGAATTTGAGTCATTCAAGCACACATATTTTCTTCCATAAAAACACAAAATCCTATGCTCATTTTTTAATTCAAGATCTTCACCAATTATGAGCAAGGAAATATTCAAAATTACCATTTTAATCAATTCAAAGCAATATCCCTAGTTAAAGTTCCAAAGGGTATATGCTATTTTCACTAAAATGGATTTGCCTAAATAAATCAATATCATGCTTAAGTATATTTTAACAATAAAATCCATAATCTATGAGTGAAGTCAAACACATAATATCATGAAAACAACTATTCTCATCTCATAGGCATGATCATTGATTCAACTTAAGTAATCATGTAAGTTCAACATCAAAACAATCAAGCTTCAATGCATGAATATCAATCAAAGTACATTTGTTCAAGTTTGCATTTATTCTTGAATGTTGATGTTGTCATTAAAGCTTACGTTCTTTAGAAACTTTTCCACAAGAAAATTCTAATTTCAAGGATGACAAATTTTCATACATTTGAATATTTAATATCCATTTATCATCACAAAATGTAGGCTAAGGATAATTATGACTTTAGGTAAAATCTTTAGTATCTCAAGTGTTTCATTCACCTAAGTCATATTTGAATTCCATCATTAAGGTCAAGTTTTATTCATTTTATCATTTAAGTATATATATTGACCATAATTATTCATATTCCACTAGATGTATAATTATCATGAAACCTAGTGTGGAATAGATGAGTCAAGCCAAGAGACATAATCCTAGAAGCATGCTTGACTAAGATGAACCAAAGGAAATTAATATGTTTATCAATCATTAGTTCATCAAATTCTCAAATATATATATACACAAATCATTGAAATAATTCTTGAAATAATGTTTAAACATTCATTGAAAGTAATTCAAGATTATTCAAGATTTATGCAGATCAAGAGTGTTTTTAACAGGAAAAATGATTTTGCACTTTTAAGTTCAATGAGAAAGCTATTGATTATTGAAAGTAATGCCAATTGTTGAAGTTGAGGCATGAATCCAATGAAAAATGATTTTTCATATTGAAAAGATCATCTAAACGAGGTTAAAACAATGAATTTTAAGTTGTGAAGAAAGAAGGTATCAAGAAAATTAAGAAAACTTCTCAGTTTTTGCTTAAAACCCCGAAATAAGCATATTTTGCCTAGAGGGATCGATCCCAAGAGTAAGGGGATCGATATTTTAATTCCAGAATGCAAATTTTCTGAATTTTGTCCAAGGGGATAGATCCTTTATGTGGAGGGATTGATTCCTCATCCATTTTCTGCAGAATTTTGATAGAAAATTCAACTTTTGAGGTGCCAAAACTTCGTTTTTGAGTATTTTAAGTCCAAGTAAAAATTTAAACATTTGTGTAACATGATTTTGGACTTGTATGAATGAAAAAAATGAATGAAAAACCATTTAACAACAGATTTTGCAATTTTGAAACAATTTTCACCATAAAGTGCATTTTTGGTCTCAAAAGAGGTCATTTTGAAAGTTATGCATATTTTGACAAAACCAAAGCATTTGAAAACACAAATATGCCAAAACAAACATGTTCACATAGAATTTAAGCACACATATCACCATATCACCACATTTGTGAACATTATGCCATAATTTTCATATGCATATTTCTTATTGATGCTCATGACATGGCATTTTGCATGAATGATATATTTGATAGTTTTAGAGCAAATAAATATATTATCAACATATCTCATACTTCCTCAAATCACACAAGAACATTTCAAAATCATTTAAACATGTTTTTCATTCAATCATTCAATGCCTCAAGAACTATCCATCAAACAATCAAAAATCATTTATCATGCCTATTATTGATTCATTCAACTCATAATGTATCAAAAATCCTCAATCAAACATTCTCATCAAGGCATTAATGATTTAATCAAATAGAAGTTTTAAGGCATAAAGAATTAAGCTTACAAACTCATTTGCATGAGAGTGCTTTGTCATGATTTGTTGGATCCACCATTAGCCATTCTTTGAGAAATTGTTGTCACCTTGCTAAGAATGGATTTCCAAGATCTTCCTCATTTTTATTGGTATAAGAAAACTCCATGCAGGTGTGTAGAGCATTCAAACTCCACTGTTTCATTGTATTCCCATGCTTTAACACTCCTACATCAAACAAATTCAAGCATGCTTTGGTACCCAAATTTTCTTGGGTCCATGAGAGTTAGTGCAAAGAATTTTTGATCCTTTTTGGATCCATTTCAAGATCAATTCATTGTTAGTTATAACATGCTTTGGCACCCACATTTTCTTAACTACTCTTCCTCTAAATGTGGTTTTTCTATAAGTGCATGCTTGTGAGGTGTGGCATATCCTATTGCATAGTGAGCATATGAGAGATGTATCATGCATAGAATTTTTGCTCACTAGGAAATTCTTATGATGAGTTTCTTTTTGTTTTGCATTAAAGCCTAACTCATCTTTGTCAAAGAAAGCTCTTTGGGTCTCTAACATATGATTAGCTTTTGTTGACCCATGTAGAATCTAGAAAATGAATTATGCAAATTTGAGTTCTTTTTATTCAACTCATTTATCTCTAGGTTAGCCTCTTTTAATTTCTTCTCTAGTTCTAGCTTAGCATTTGTCAAGGCTTCCTTTTCTATTTTCAAATTAGCAATGATTTTGTTATATTTAGAGTTCATGTATTGAAATTCATTTGTTAATTCATTAAAGGCATTTTGTAGTTCATCAAATGTATAAATATTATCTTCACTAGAACTACAACTAGCCTCATCATCACTAATAGCCATAAAGCATAAGTAGCCTAACTCATCATCTATGTTTTCCTCATCGAAGCTATCACTATTGCTGTATGCAGCCACAAATGCTTTCTTCTTAGGTTTCCTATCCTTTTCTTTCCTAAGTAAGGGACAATCTAATCTAGTATGCCCCGGTTCATCACACTCATAACACACTAATGGATCCTTTTATCCTCTACTTGACTCTCCTCTTTGATGTCTCCTATTATTTTCTCTCTTCTCCATTCTCATGAACCTATTAAATCTTTTGGCAAACATTGCCATTTCCTTTTCTTTCTCATTTCCACTCTTATCTCTATCATCTCTAATGTTCTCATGAGTGGAAGACTTAAGTGCTACCCCTACTTTCTTTGAAGGCTCTTCATTTCTTTTTAGTTTCATTTCATATGTAAGTAGGGAGCTCATAAGCTCATCTAAAGACAAGGTATTAGGATCCTTAACTCTTCTATTGCGGTTACCTTTGCCTCCCAAGATTTTGGCAAGCTATTCAAAATTTTCTTAACCATTTCTACATTGGAATAGGTCTTGCCTAAAGCCTTAAGTCCATTGATAATGTCATTAAACCTAGTAAACATATCACTCATGGACTCATCTTCTTTCATCCTAAAAAGCTCATAATCATGTGTGAGCATTCCTACTTTGGTTTCTCTAACTTGATTGGTCCCTTCATGTGTAATGGCCAATTTGTCCCATATTTGTTTAGCATTCTCACATATAGAGACTCTATTGTATTCATTTGGGCCTAATGCACAAAAGAGAGTGTGCATAGTCTTGGCATTTAATTGTGCCAATCTCATATTGTTTGAGTCCCACTCATCCTCACTCTTAGGGACACCTTTCCATCCACTTTCTTCATTGAAATTTTGGGACCATTAACTATAACTCTCCACACTTCATAATCATTTGATTGTACAAACAACATCATTCTTGTTTTCTAATATGAGTAATTTTCTCTATTAAAAAGTGGAGGTCTAACTAATGAGTGTCCCTCTTCTGCTAGGGGTGTACCTATGTTCAAATGAGCCATTTTTGTTCATTTTACTTGATAGATGTTAATCCAAATCAATCTCGAGCCCAAGCTCTGATACCAATTATTAGCTCTATAGGCTAAACCGAGAGGGGAGTGAATCGGTTCTTAGCTAACCTTATGTTTGTTTTTCGATTCTTTTAAATTCTCTAGCCTATATTGAAGTTTTCTGAGTTTTCTAAGCTATGAAAGCATGCAATCCAAATTCAATACAATAAACACAAATATAATTGCAAGTAAATAAAGAGAGAAGGGAAAGAGAAATGTACGCAAGCGATTTATAGAGGTTCGGCAACCTTGCCTACGTCCTCTATCTTGAGACGCTCCCAAGGATTTTCCCCAAATTCACTAACTTGAATTTGTCTTTACAATCCCCCTTTTTCAAGGCTCAAGAGAAACCTCTCTCTTTTTCTAGACTCAAGAGAAATCTCTCTCTTTTTCTAGACTCAAGAGAAACCTCCCTCTTTTTCCAAGGCTAAAGAGAAACCTCCCTTTTACAAGGTATGATTTGGTTTACAATGGATGTAATCAAAGAAGGCCTCTAAATAGGCAAATGATTACAAAGATTAAGCACAAAGAAAAGCTTATACAATCTTTGTGCTAGGCTATACAAAGATGAAGAGTATGATAGAATATGAAGACTTTGTAGCACTCGTGATTTTGATAGGCTTGAGGAAGATGGAAAAGATCAAGAAAAATGTTTCTTAACTATTCCTCTTGCTTCCTTGAGCTTCCAAGCCTTTATTTATATTCCCTTGGATGGTTTCTAAACGTTGGTAGGAGCCAAAACTGAATGTAGTTGTTGTATCTCACAGAAACTAGCCGTTGGGCACTATTTTCGTGAAAAGGGATCGATCCTTTGCGATAGGGGATCGATCCGTATTTTTTAGAATGCCTTCCAATGCATTTTGCCATGAAGGGATCGATCCCTTCCCTTAGGGGATCGACCTATGCTTCCAGAGAGCATTTCTTGCACTTTTCTGAACCATTTTGAGTTAGAAATGATGTAGACTTTGATTTTAATTCATCCTAAAACATTTTAGAATTTTGTGGGGGTTTTTCTTGACTTTCTCAATTAAAAAACATAGTCCAAAAACTCATTAAGTGATTCATAAAGGTTGTGTTCAAATATTTTCTTGAAAACATTACTTAATGAAGATATTCATAACCATTTTATAAAGTATTAAGACCAATAAAAATATATCATTAAATCATGATCTTAGACTTAAAATGGTTTGAGAAAATCATGTGTGATAAAGCAAATTTACAATATGAATCAAAACATAAAAGATCACTTAAGTTTTTGTCATTTCAAAAAACATATGTCGATTTAAAGTTAACAGCACTGAATTTCAAAAGTACTTACGTTGAATTTGGAGGACCAAATTCCTTAAAGGTGGGTAGGATGTGAGAGCCCGAATTTCTCTATTCTCCCTATACTTATTGGAAATGTTGAACGAGAATATTATGTAAAATTATGGAAATTAATTTTCATATATGGTGCAATTACCGAAAAAATTATCAAGTGGGCCCCACAGGGCAATCTATAACTTGGATGTCCTCCGAAGTGGCAAAATATTAAAATTGGAGCCGAAATATCTAAAGGTCAAGAAGACCATTTTTCTGATTTCCTTAAGATGAGTATACTTCAGTTTATATACAATAAATCTGAAAATGAGGATCGTGTCCATAGCCTGAAAGAATTTTTTTGAATAGCGGTCAAACCAAATTGACTTTGAACCCACAAACTATCATGGGAGAATCCTTGCATAAAGAAGTTTCACATGGATTTAGCCCGTGAACTGAATTACGTGAAAGTGTAAAAAACAACATGAATGAAACCGAAATCATTTGTTCAGGGGTTGTTTAGTAATTTCACTACCCATACTTAGTCAAACCACCTTGAGAGTCAATAATTGACCAAGTTTGACCTAAATAAATAAAATATAATAAAAATAAAATATAAAATCTGATCCAGAATTGTTGATGGCAGAATTAGTAAATAACAAAAATAAAAAGGGGCATTTTGGTCACATTGATTTTTGGGCAGATTTTTATAATATAAAATAAATAAGATAATTTAGAGCTTTCTTCTTCCTTCTCCAACCGACATACTGCTGCTAATCTTTTTTCTTCCATTTTTTCATGTTCTTCACGTTTTGAACTAAGGAAACATCCCTTTACACTCATCCAATCAACAAACCTCCTTCATAAGAATTGTTCCTCATCATTAGAGCTTCTTAACCATCCCAAATTCCTAGCCAAAATTGAACAAAATTTAGCTATCCTGTTGCTGGCAAAACCGACATTGTACGGGTAAAGGAAGAAATTAATTTCATGCAATTTTATCTAGTGTTTATGTTGGTATTGGATGAATAGATGATGTTTGTGACCATGGTTGAAACAAAAATTTGGTAGAGTATTTCATAAGGTGTTTGGCCATGGCTGGATTTTAAGGAAATTATATTGTTTTCAATGCATAATAAGAGTGAAATGATAGAGAATGATGAGTGGAAATAGACTGGAACATGATTGTAGAGATCATTTGTAAAACATGGGAAACGGTGTGGTGATGGGTACACGGCCATAATGTGACTTGAAGGATGGTGATTAATGTTCAATGAATTTAAGGTATTTGATGAAAATCTTAAGTGAAAGGAAAGATATCCATAAATTAGGTTGAGTAAAGAATGAAAAACTCATAAAGATGAAATGTATGGGAACTCTCGGCCATGAGGGAATTTGATGAAGATGGTGAAACGTTGATGTAAGAAAGGTGTTTGAGGTAGGCATTTAGTGAGGTGGAAGAATATTCATAAAGATAAAATTGAGAAAAAGATGAAAAATAATTAGGATTAAGCTAATGGAACTATTTGATTTGTGAAGAAACAGTTAGTGTAGAGGTAACATAATGTAAGATGATTATAAAACTAATATAAGGATGAACAAAGTTAAATTGCAAAATTTGAATTAAAAAGAGATGAGTTTTAGCAAATGGTGATTCGGCCAAGTGTAATTGGTATGGGGTTCCATGCAAAATTCTATGATTAATTGGGTAGAAAAAAATGAATTAAGATTAATAAAATGGCTTGTGAAATTGGAATTATATTTTGTTACTTTGTAGAAAATAAATTAAATCAAATAAATTGTTGGAATTAGTAAAATGAGAGATGGGAAACTTGAGAGTATCCATATTGTAGCATTTGGTAGAAAATAACTTAATTGTTGGAATTAAAAAAATAGACAATAGAAATTAAGAGAAAATTTAATTAAGGATTAATGGGGTTATTAGTGAAGCTAAATTAGCAAGAGGTTACAATTTAAGTATGGTTATATTTTGGTAATTGATAGGAAATTAAATAAATTAAAAATATTAAAATTTTAATGAAATTAAAATTAGGAAAATAAGTCGATGTAAATTATAGCAAAATTTTGGTGTTTAATAAGAAATAAAACAAATTACCTTGGCTAGTGATAAAAATAGAAAATAAGAATTAATAGAGTAATTATTAGAGTTGAAATGTGGATTATTGGTAATATTGAATTTAGAGAAAGAATGAAATTTAACTATAGTTAACTATAATTACAATTGTGATAATAATAGAAATAAAATAAATTTAAGTTATCATGGGAAGTGACAAAATAGAAGACAAGAATTTCTAGAATATTTATTAGAATTAAAATATGGGATTTTAAATGTAATTTGGGATTATTGTGTAGTGCTTGGAAATTGAAAGATAAAGATGCGAGAAAACGCTATTAGATTTATACTGCACAGAAATAGAGGTAAGGAACATGTATGAGAGTTACATAGAAAACATTTTATTTGGATTCGTAAATTATTGGAAATCAAATCATAATCGTTTCGCACTCAATTCTCCTAAACAATGAAATAGAAATTTATTTTATATTCATACAGATCTAAATATGATTTTATTTACCAGAGATATATTATTGTTATTATTATTATTATTATTATGAAAAGATTTATATGAATTGCATTACATGAAATAATTTACATGACTTAATTTACATGAAATAATTTACATGAATTGATTTATATGAGATAAATTACATGAAATGTTTAAATTGCATAAAATGAAATTTATTATTATTTTACATGAAATGGTTTTTCATTTATGTTTAAATATGATAGTTGAATATTGAAGATTTACATTGATAGTTTTAATGAATTTTATTATTGTCAAATAAAATAAGTATTGTTTTACAATATTTTGAACTAACTGAAGATAATTACTATTTGAAATGATTTCTATTGTTGAATTATATGATTTATGAAAATGTTTTGAGACTGTTACTCCCTGAGGATCAAGCACTTATCTTATTGGCTACGAGAACCCAGTTAAATCTGTAGCACCTACAGTAAGGCACCTGACTGGTGAGGATTGTGGTTTATTGCACAAGAGCCATTGTTTATTGTATTATTAAATAGGAATGGCTTAGGGATGGATACCTGGCTCGTACGTAAGTATGCTAATTCCTATATTGATTATCGGCATGTGACTCTTGGATGCTAATTGTCTCCACTAAATATATTATGAATGATTTGAATACTGATTTACTGATTTGATTGAAAGAAATAATGATTAAAATTGAATAATTGATAGTGATAATTTTAAATGAACTATTTTATTGTCCTAGTTGAGAATACGAAAAGTATCGTTTATATAGTGATTTGAAATGTTACTGTTCTAGTTACTGATATTTTCACTAAAATTGCTTTATAGAACAGTTTAAATGAATTGTTATATATATATATATATATATATTGATATCAATTTGAAATTGCACTGCATAAATTATTAAATGTTTTATATTGATTAATGATTTGAAACTGCATTGCATAAATTTCTAAATGTTTTATACTGATATCAATATGAAATTACATAGCATAAATTATTAAATGTTTTATATTGATTGATGATTTGAATTTGCATCGCATAAACTACTAAATGTTTCATACTGATTAAAGAATTCATAATCAACTGTTTACTCTTTATAGTTGCAACTAGGGATCGGAACATGACAGGTACTTCAAAGTACCTCCCATACTCTACCTGGTTACCTAACTGACTATAGTATCCTTCCTATACTATTCCCTAGTGTACCGTTAGGAAATAAATAGTTTTATGCATTTTAATATGATATTTAATATACTTTTTCATAATTAGTAAAATAAGTTATTTGTACTTAACTGCATATAGTACCTGCTTTTATATGTGTTTCTTACTGGGCTTTCTCCAAAGCTCACCCCGTTACTCACCATCCCATATATAGTCCAGTAGTGTACGTGCCGCTAGCTACTTCCCGGTCAATTAAAGAAGATCGTTAGAAGTTTATATTATGGAGTAGACAGGTACATGTTAATTTTTTATTTATATTCAAACTAGTAAATGTACATCAGATGGACTTATGATTAGATGTAAATAGTGTAATGTTAATTTAAATATACATGAATTAGTGGGATGTAAATTACATGGAATTGTTATAAATAGATTTATAGATATTGTGTTATAGATTTTATTCTGATTTCTTATTTATGGATTAATTAATTTAATGGTATAAAGATTTAATTGAAATGGAAAAGGTTTATTGAACTTACATCGACACTAAATGCAAACCGATTGATATCGAATGGTTGAATGAGAATGATAGTAATAAAAAGGAAAAAGTTATTTCAAAATTTTAAAATTCCGGACGTTACATCGTATCATAATACCGATACTAAGACCCCTACCACCAGTATGGTCCTCTTAGTATTTCTCACCATTATTTAAACAATATACCATAACAAAATCATCTATGTACTAGATTCATGCAAATATCAATGTTACCATTTTTGAAAATACTCTACAATCAAGAATCCGAAATTATTTGATTCCAAGATCATCACTACCCATCAATTTAATTCCAAGAATACACAATTTAAAGTTCGACTATATAATTACCAACTTAATATTCAATTTCATACTATATTGTATCATTATCCAATTTAATAATTCTATATGGCCTATACAATATAAATCTACCGCTGGCTTATATAAAAGTCTTACTGACTCCTATGCTTGAAGCTAGTGTGTCAAGCCTATTCTAGCTTGATTGTCTCCTTATCGCTGCGTTACACCTTTAAACATGATTGTAGTAGATGAGTGCCAATTTACAAGAGTCATTTTTCAATTTAATTTTATAATATGAGGCACTTCGGAGTTTCTTACCGATTTAAAGCTTAGCGTGCACGTAATCCGAGCTTTCTATGCATGCACTGAGTTTCATGCGTACACCGAGCTTGTCGCGCGTACATCTTCACACGTCGATAATTTATTTAGTACGAATTTACCAAAAATTCAATATATGTGTATATATATATTTTTAACGGTATTTGTTTACCTATAAAATATGAGCCAAGGAATATAAATTTATATATTTTTTCTTTTCTTTTTCTTTCTTTCCTTTCCTTTCTATCTTTCCTTGGCCTGAGCAGTCTTGGTAGCTCGTCCTTCCTTGGTTACACCCTCTTAAGTCTTTGATATTGCACCCGAACGGCCACCAAACCAATGCCCAACTCCACCTTTTGACACCCCTGTTCAGTGTCCAAACATCACTGTAACAGCCTTGTAAAATTGCCTTTAACAGCTTTGAAAACTTCTGTTACAATAGCCTAAATATTCATCCGTTCCAACCATCTCAATAGTCCTTATTTCAGTCTCGTTAAAACAGCTCCAAACCTACACGAACCAACACCTGATCAATTTGTAAATAACCTTGTTCGGTGCCCAAATGCACCACCCAAACAGCCAAGAATCAATGCACACCTTAGCACCTGTACCAATAACTGCTAAGCCTTTATACTTCTTGGTTTCACTCGTGCATCACCAACGCTGCAGCTTGTCTCCACTGCAGGTGATCTTCTTCGCAAGTCATTGCTGTTTCAGCCACCATTCGCAACCTAATACCAAGACCAAGAAGCCATCGTTTCCATCGTTTCTGGCCTTCAAAAGCCATCGTTTCTACCCTTCAAAAGCCATCGTTTCTGGCCTTCAAGTGCTACACAACTTAGTCACCCGTAGCCCTTGTTTCAGGTTGTTCCAGCCTCCATAGAACTTACAAGATCTACCCTGCCTTTTCAGCCTTGGTTCTCCCATCCATAACCGAATGTAACTCAACTAACTTCCTTACATATGCCTTGTTTTCCTCAACCCCTGTTTATTGCTCCAACCCGAATCGGCCTTAAAAGGCAGCTTGTCGCCTCCCCCATCACACCTCTGCCTCACTGTTCTTTTGCTTCCTGTCTTTAGCCCTGTACAGCACCAAAGTCCCTTGATTCCAGCCCTTACACAGTCACTAATAATGCCTCAAAACCCAGCATTCTTTAGCCCCAATAAATGCCTAACACCGTTGCTTGACAACTGCTTCTTCTTCTACTCTTCTTCTCTAGCTAAGCAAAGCCTTACTCTTTCTCAGGTCTCTTCTCTTACGGCCAGTGACAGCAAAAAGCATCAACGGTAGTAAGGCTCTCCCTTTTCTCTCTTTTCACATCCGCCTATCCTTTCCTCTCTCTCTCGTGTTTCCATTTTTCCAGTGGATAGGCTTCCTCTATTTTCATCAAGCAAACTGCTCCCATGTTAGTGGGAGTAGTTTGCTCACTGATAGGCTTCCTCCAATCGGTGATTTGATTCTTACATATATATATATATATATATATATATATATATATATATATATATCCTTATGACATATATGTTAAATTGTTTGATACCCATATATATATATATTCACAATCTCTTTAAATTTTCTTAATATATAAATACATACTTTAGGTATTATATGTAATTATATATATTCTCTTTTTTTTTTCAATAAATAAATAAATATACTACATATACATTTATTAATTTTTTAAAGTATACTTGTCGTATACACTAAAACTAAATCCATAACCTCATCACTTAATAATTATCAAAATTCCCAGATATATATATTTAATACTTGATTTACTTTAATTATGCATCTATTTACATGTCCGTTATCGAGAACTGCTTGTTATCACATCCGTCCATTTTAGCGAATTTGGTCCTCCAAATTGATCCAAGTCATTTAGACTAGGTAATATTCTTCTGTTTCATCAAACTCTTTAATTCCCCATGTAAACTCTTCTGAAGAGTGATGTAGCCAAAGCACCTTTACCAAAGGGATTGTCTTAGGCTGTAGTATCTTATCCTTAATGTTGTCTCAAGGACATCTTCCCTTTCGATTCTCAATTGAAGATATGCTGATCTCAAATCAATCTTAGAAACTACTTGGACACTTTTTTTTAATACATCTTGTAAGTCGTCAGTCGTAGGCGATGGTATTTATTCTTAATTGTCCCCTTATTTACAGCTTATAATTTATATACAACCCCAAACTATCATTTATCTTTTTCATTAACAATATTGGAGCCTTTAGGAGGACACACTTGGGCATGTAAAACCCTTGTCTAGCAACTCTTGTAATTGCTGCTTTTTTATAAGCTCTTCCAACACTAATCAATGTCATCCCAATATATGGTGGTGTTTTTTTTTATCATCATTTTTTTTCTATTTCCATATCATCTCAAGGTTCGATAAATTTCAAGATCAGGTTTCCATATTATCACTTATTTTAAAGATAGTATCGTTCCCATATTAATTTCAAAGTTCAACACTTGATAAGTCCACCTAATCGACGTATCTCGTTAGTTCACATCTTGTGACCATTCATCCTCTTATAATTTAGAAACTATCAAACTAGGTCAAGATCAATGCCAAGACATGATGAGCTAAGTGTCTTATTTCACGCAATCTTAACTTCCATATCAATTTGTTACTTGCATAACATGCCTTAATAACCTCTAATATTTGGTAAGGATTTAAAGTCTATAGCATGCCTTGTTCAATCCTAACTCTATCAATAAAGCATTTAAAGAGTCCTTTTGTTTTCAAATTCCCTTAGTTTAGAACCATAAGGTTCAAATTATTGAGCTTTCAAGGTTCATGTAGCTCAAAGCGGTATATTCCCAAAGTCAAATAATTTCGAAATCTGTGTAGTCTCCAATTCATATATTCTCTAAATCACATGGTTTTTTGAAGCCCAGACACTTGTCAAGTATACAGGATTGTATACGTCTTTAAAATGCATAAGGGGTTAGGCAATTATTCCTCTAGAAGCATCTTAATAAAGTTCATTCCTTGCCATACATGGTGGACAATTTCTTAGAAATTTCCCACCACTATCATAAGCAGGCCTAAAATCCTACTGATCCACTCCAATAGGCCTAATTGAACCATACTTTATTAAAGCTCATTATGGATGTCTAATCTCTCAAAATTCAAAACTTTCATATTTTGACATCAATTTCCATTTCCAACAGTTTTCAAAACAAGCCTGGATCCTGCATTCAATCAAATCTTGTACCTTTTAGGTATAACAAGTTCATTAACATAAAGTCATTTAATCCTCTCTTCTTGTTTCACACCTGAGGCTTCATAAAGCAACACTTGTCAAAGTCTAAACGTATCGCTTAAACTCCAAGCTATAGCTTAACCTCATTTTTAGGTCAACTAAGCTATGTCACTCCACAATCATTTCTATCACACAAAATTTTAAGCCTCGTTCATAAGCTGTGATAAGTATACCATATCAATATCCATAACTCAATATTCAATATAAGCTATTGTGCCTTTTCTAATCTCGTTGCAATTCACAATACCTTATTAAGGCTTCAAACCATCTAGAACTTAAAGGTCTTCTTTACCTTGTTATCATTTAATTTTTATACAAAAAAACATGCATTCAGAACAGTTTTTTGCACTTATTGAGCACATAACATTCATACATTTACTATTTGACTTATCTGCACTTATGGGATGTAAACTATTTTGACTTATCTACACTGACACATACTAGGATAATTGGTTAGGAGTAACTTGACACTTGAGAAAGTCAAGGGTTCGAGTCGCTCTGGACGCGAATTGGAGTTGTGCCTAATTGGCACACTTCGACAAACCCGTGCGGAGCGATGGCCCAACGGGGTGCAGTCCAGAGTGGACAATACAATTAAGTCAAGGTAAACCCGGGGCAAAGTACCAAGGGGATGCTAGCCGACGGCCTATTAAAACAAGTTGGGCCTTGATAGAACTCCTATGAATATCTGTATGATTTGACTTACTGATTTGAACTCTTAATTATGAAACCTTATGTTTTAAGACACTAGCTAATCGTCATCTTGTAGTATCTAAACTTCTATATATTTTGGATCGAGCAGTATTTGGCTGTAGTGTGACCTTTGGGGCTTACAGTATCTAGCTATAGTGTGACCTTTGAGGCCTATAGTATCTGGCTATAGTGAAACCTTAGGGCTTATAGTATCTTATCTGATATGTATTCTGCGTGCTTTAGTGCTGTGTGATTTGATCCAGTCCATAGCGGTCACAGATGACACTTGATCAGTGTTCACTGTAGACCACTTGGACCATGGCCAATTGTCTATTTGTTTATTATCCTTATGGGATATCTTTACTGCTTGACGTATATCGGGTTACTGCCATGCCTCCACTTTCTGTTATTTCTAATTTCTGTACAATTTTCTGATCTTCTATTATCCGAACTTTGAATCTGAAATGTTTTGATACGGATTTATATGATTTGATTTGAACTAGAATATAATTTTTGAATTTGACTGTTTTACATTATCTGCATAGCATGGCTTTATTAATTGAATTTCTGTTATACTGATTTGATTTACATCTGATTTTCCAAATACATGAAATCCTTCTCTGATGAAATTCTTCAACTTCTCTATGGCTTAGGTGTTAGGAAAAAGGGATAAGTGAGGTGCTTTAAAGCGTCCTTCCTAACTCATCCTTAAACCCCAACGAGCTGTAGAGGAAATTCTTTCGATTCTCTCCTTTTGAAATATCCCTTACGTTTTAGTACTTATTAATCATTTACAGTATTTGTATCTTTATATGTATTTCTTACTGGGCTTTAAAAGGTCACCTCCCTCTTTTCCCTTCCAAATTATTTGCAGTAGACTTAGCTAGTTGAAGGTTTTGATTCAATTTCCTCTAAGGCTTTTGTCACCTCTCTTGAAGGTATAGATTGTACAGTTGCTCATCTTATATTCAAATGTATTGTACAGGACTCATGTTAATGTATGAGGATGTAACTAAAAAGAATTGAAAATTATATTTAAAGTCTTTTGGATGCATGTACAAAGACTTATTAATTGAAATGGTTATATATGAGATTGCATGCATTAATATCTAAATTGGGACCAACTGAGTTAATGGATATTGATTTAGCTAATGTAAATAGCTTAACTTAGAATTTATTACACTAAGCACAGTGTAACCAACTATAAGAAAAAGGAAAAAAGTTATTCTGAATTTTAGAAAATCAAGACATTACAAAAGTTAGTATCAGAGCAAGGTTGATTTGATGTGCATTACTGTCTATAAGTTAAGCATTGCTTACATCCCTAAAACATCCCTAAAGTACTGTACATGTCTGAATATATACTACACATATCTGTTTAAGATAGTACTAAATGTGTTTATTCTATAGACTCACGAATGAGGAATAAAGTTGTGTTTGATAGATATGATTGTGGAATAATCTATTATAGTTGGTCTAAGATCTTTAGTTTTGAGATTTTTGGAATTTGAAATTTTGATTTCGAATTATGGAATTTTGAATTTCAGAGATTAGGTCTTCTTAGTGAAACTCCATAAAGTATTATTTGAGTAAATCTACTAGAATTGACCAGTAAGAGTTTAGATTTGTCCCCCACGCGAGACAGGAAGTGAACTTTTTGATATGTTTCCAAGAGGAATTAATACCTAATCTTCCTTCCAACTTGAAAAATGTATTGAATCATGTGTATTTTGAAAAAGTATTTTTCAGAAGTCCATATACTTTGAAAACTATGTGACCCTGAAAACCATGGAATTAAGAAGTAATTGGTCTAGAAACAATATAGACCCTTGTAATTGTACAGTTTGAACAACAATGATTTTGAAAGCTCAACAATTTAAAATATATAGTTTTGAATTGTTGTGGATTTGAGGACCAAAGGTGTGAGAGCCCAAGTTTCTCTAATCTTCCTATACCCATTAAAGGTGAAGAATTGAAATAATAAGTAAAGCTTCGGGAACTAATTATTTTACGTTATGGAATTATCGGGGAAAACTATCAAGTGGGCCCCACAGGGCAATTCGTAACCCGGATGCCCTCCGAAGTGGCAAAATATTAAAATTAGGCCCGAAATACCTAAAGGCCAAGAAGACTATTTTCTAGAATTCTTTAAGATGAGTGCACCTAGGTTTAAGTGCAACAAATTCAAAAATGACGATCATGTCCATGCCCTAGAAGAATCTTTCTGAATAGCAGTCAAACCAAATTGGCTTTGAATCAATAGACTGTCATAAACTGATTCTCGTGTAAAGAAGTTTCACGTGGATCTAGCTCATGAACTGAATTATACAGAAGTGCCGAAAACAATGCAAACGAAATCGAAAGTATTTGTTCAAGGGTAGTTTAGTAATTTCACTACCCATACTTGGTCCAACCACCTTGAAAGTCAATATTTGACCAAGTTTGACCTAAATATATGAAGAATAATAAAAATAAAATATTAAATCTAAATTTAAAAAAATATTAAAATAATGTTATGACATAAATGTAAATAATGGAATTGTACAATGGTATTATGGTTATTAACATGGGGGCTGGTCAGAATTAATAAAGGTTGACTAGGATTTGACTAAATAAATTAAAATTAATTAAAATGAGATTAAAAATTTGAAACTAGAAAATAATAAAATATTGGTTGTGGCATAGTGGTAAAAAATGAAATTGTATAGGGGTATTTTAATCTTTTATCAGTAGCTGGTCAAATTGGCCAACCTTTGGCTTAAATTGACCCAAAATAATTAAAATTAAATAAAAACAAAAATTTAAAAACCTAATTTGAAAATAATAAAATATTACTAAGGTATAGGGATGTAAACGGGTCGGGTACCCGCTAAATTTGGGATACCCGAACCCGATTAACTTTAATAATACCCTAACCCGATTAACTACTCGATTATTTTTATTTATGCTACCTGAACTCTAACCCTAACCCTATAAAATATAAATACCTGTTTAACTACCCGAACCCGTTTAACTACCCGTTTATTAAATCAAAGTTTGATTTTTAAATTTAAAATTAATTTTAGAATAACTTAATTAAAACATTATATTAATAAATTTAATTTAACTCATAAAAATAAATTAAAGTTAAAAATCATAATTATAATATATAATGATTTAATTTAATTAAATAAAACATTAATAATAAATAATTGATATATAAAAAATATAAGTATTGTATTAATTAATTATTATTTATAATCGGGTTCGGGTAGTGGGTACCATATGATAACTACCCGAACCCTACCCTAACCCGTGACGGGTAGTAATTTCACTACCCGAACCCTATCCGAACCAGATTATACACTACCATAATCCTACTTAAACGGGTCGGGTAGCACCGGGTACCCGTTTATAGGGTACCCATTGCCATCCTTACTAAGGTATAAGTGTAAATAATGAAAACTTTACGGGGTAAAACAATCTTTTTAAATAGGGCAGATTTTTATATATTAAAATAATATAAATTAAGGCTGAAAACAGGCATCTTCAACCTCCAACAGCACCGACTTCCCCCGTGGTTTTTTCTTTACTCCATTTTGCTTCTCGTTCCTTCATTTTCCTTAGTAAATTCACCATTTTTCATCACTAAAACACCAAACACATGCTACAAAAGCTGTCCTGCACATCAAAAACACCTAAAAAAACCAAAAAATTGAAGAGCAGAATTTAACGTTTGAAGGCTGTTAGGGGTGCTGTATTGTTTGGTTCTTAAAGGAGGTAAGTGAAGAAAATGAATTCAATCAATTTTACTTATTAATTATGGTTGTATTAGGTGAGTAGAATATATTTCTAGTTTTGGTTGGAATAGAATTAAGTGCAGAAAAATATGGGTTTCGGCCAGGGAGGGTAGGAAGGAAAACTATGATAATTTTGTTGTATGATGAGTGTAGCATGGCTGTAGGTGATGAATGGAATGTAGATATAAAGCTGGAAAATTGTAAAAACATGATTGGAAGAGTAAGGGAAGCAATCGGCCATGATAGAGCAAAAATGATGATGATGAGCTTTCACGTAGGAATGGTCATTGAGGAAATTCTAAGTGGATAGGAAATGTTTATAATATAAGAGTTAAGAAAAAGAATGAAAAAATCATGAAGCTAGAATTATGGGAGTTTCAGTTATGGCTATTAAGGGATGATAAGAGAAGAAAAACCAAGAAAATATGGAAATGGAAGACTCATGGCAAGGGAGAAGAATAGGTGACGTTGGGGTTGATTTGATTAAATGATGATTTTAATATTTATATGGAAATAAATAAGGTTTAGTAATAAAGTTAAATTGAAGAAATATAAATTAAGTACATAAATATGTGTTTGATTTATGCTTGGAAATGGGAATCTCATAGTAATTTACATGGTTTGAAAATTTAAGAACAAAATATAGATGTCAATGAAATTATTTGAAGAATTAAATTTGGAAGAGATTTCTATTTAGTGTAATTGAATCATGGTATTTGATAGGAAATTAAATAAATTAATTGTTAAAAAAAAGGTTAATCAATTGAGAGATAAGAATTTAAAAGAAAATTCATTAAAGTGGAATGATGGAACTAGTTGGGAGAAGAATGTTATTTGAAAATAACAATATTATGAATCACTAGTATTAAATTGGGTTTATGATTTTAATAAGTTAAAATGGAAAATATGAATTATAGGTGAAATTAGATTTGGAAAAGAAAAAATGTTAATTGTAATTATGTTATATTATTTAAGAGAAAATAAAATACATTAATTGGTGAAATTAATAAAATAGAAAATAATGAATTTGGGGGGTTAATAAAATTATTGGTGAAATTGGATTTTGAAGAAGAATATGATTTAATTGTAAACATGTGTTAACAATTGATAGATGTGAGACCTCGAATTTTTTAGTACGGTTTAAATATAATTAAATAATTGAGAATTTTGGAATAATTATAATTAATAAATATTTGATTTTATTTTAGGTTTTACTATTAACTAGTAGGTGGGTCCCACCAATTCTTGGAGATCTAGATGAAGGTGAAACTTTAGGGACTCGATGTTCGAAGTTGAAAAATATTATGATAAGAATATTAGTCCCAATCTCAATTATTTTTGCATATTTCTAAAAATGTGTAACAACTTAAAAAATGACAGTTTAGTCCATAGACCGTCAGAATTTTCGAAAATAACAGTAAAATTAAGAGGACTTAGGACCTATGGATTTTATCAAAAAATTGCTCATAAAATATAGTTTTAGAATATCTAGGTGGATGGTGGAAACTATATGTGAAGACAGAAATTTACGCGATTTTATGATTAGGGGTATTTTAATAATTTCACCTAAACCACTAACGTAACTTCAATACCAAACATTAGAGCAAGTTAAATAGAGTTGAATTATGATTAAATAAAATATTTTGGAGTTTAGACAGACTGTTTTCAACCGAGTCAAAGTTTTGGAAGAAATGTTTACCATTTTGCCCATAAAAATCAGAATTTAATCATCTTCTCCAACCATTTCTCATCCATTTCTAGTGGAAATAGGCCCCAAAAAGAAAACTCCACTAAATCCATGTTGGAAGAGAGACAAAGTGAAGAAAACATAAGGAAAATCTCATTAAAATAAAAAACCACCTTCATCAAACTTGTCTTACTCAACTTGCTCTTCAATTTGATGCCTAAATCAAGAGCTAAATAATCAAAAATCAGACCCCAAGCTCCCTTATACCATTCGGTCAAGGTAAGAATTTATGGAAGTTTAGAAATTTCATGGTTTTCTACTTAGTTACTACATGATTATGGTGTTTTCTTGTTGATTTCCACTTGAATCATGTTAGTAGTATAAATTGGTTACATGAAGGTTTCGGCTCACATATATGGAGTGTGAATATGATGAGTTTTGATAGAATTGAATGTGGGAAAGTAAGGTAAACATCATGAAAAATATGGAATTTAGCTTGAATTAAGTTAAATAAAAGAAAATCAATATGTTGGGTATTAAGAGGGGTTCAACCATGGCAAAAAGGATGAGGAATTGATGCCAATTCATGCCAAAATTATGTGGAAATGGTGTAGGAAATTGGAAGAATTAATTTAGATTTAAAAAGGAAATTTTATTTTTAAGAATAAAAATTTTACAATGGAAGAAGCAATCGACCTTGATGAAGGGGAGACTGAAATTGTGCCTATTTTAAAGTAAATTATCTTAAAATAATATGAAAATTATTTTGAGAATTTAGGCACAATCATAATTGAAATTGGACTTATGTAACAAAAGTTAGAGTTTTGCACTGGTAGAAATTGGACTACATTTAGTAAATTATACTGACAATTCATTAGCATTTATATTATCAAAGAATAGTGAATTTATCAATTTTGAATAATCATTTGCAGCCTCTAAGCTCGAGAGTACTATCGGTGCCGAAGATTCGGATATCGATAAGCTAAAAGGTAAGAGATGTTTGTATGAAGCGTAGAGATATAGCGTTGCATATTTTGATGAGAATTAAAAATTGTGGAATTTAAATAAATATTTTGGATTGAATTTTGGAACTGTGAACTATGGTTTGAAAGTTAGATTTTTATGCAAAAGGGATTAGGTTTGAATAAATTATTATGCTGCCTGAATTTTATGTGCTAACCAAAATTTATGAAATTCATGCTTTAGTATGAAATTTTGAAATATAGACAGAATTAATTTTAGATATCCAAATTTTAAATATTTGAATATGATTTAATAAATATTAAATCACAAATTCATTAATTAAAATGATTTTGGTAGTATTTTATCTATTTTTGTATATTTGAAAATGTTGATGTATTTTATGGAATTTAAATAAATAAATAAGAATGATTAAATATTGTTTTAAGTTTTATTATATTTTATATGTTTGAATTTATTAATTTTATGAAATTAATTTTTATGAATACATCTGTGAGATATTTTAATACATTCATCTCTGTAAACCGTTCTAAAAATATTTATTTAAATGTTTTAGAGACTGTTGGCCCTTAGCTACCTTATGGTACATGCATTTTCGTTCTGTTTTGATTGCTGTTGACTTTAGCCCAGTCTTCTAGTTCCCACAAGTGACACCTGGCTAGTGCTCACACTGTGGTCCCTTGACTATGGCAATTCATCTATTATAGTGCATGTGTCTATTGGGTGTAGCCTAGTCTCCATTAAAATTATAATAGGGTGGTAAATCTCTGGTTAACTTAGATCTAGGCACTCCCAGTTTGATTTATAATTCTGGGTTTGATTTATTCGTATAATATGTTTACTGATATGAATGATACGTTTTGTGAGATTATTTACTTGATTAACTAATGAAAATTTATAAAAATATGATTTAAAATGTTTACGAAGAATTTATTTAATTTATGATGTTTCATATTATATTTTGCAATGTATTGAATTTGTGATTTAATTCAATCCAACAAATTCCTTATAGTAGCTTTGGATACCAGAACATGACAGGTACTCCAAAGTACCTCTCATACTTTACCTAGTTAACCAACTCACTATAGTATCCTTCCTATTTAATCGTGCCACAATTTATTCATGTTTTAAATTCATGTTTTCCTATAAATATCTGTTTTATGAAATTGCATATATGATACGTTATATCACCTTTTGTATAGATGTTTCTTACTGAGCACGTTTCGCTCACTCCTTTATTTTTCTCTCCCAAATTATTTGCAGTGAGTATGGGTCTGCTATTTCAGGACGACCTAATTCTAGTATTCCTTTGGCGATTTCTCGAATTCCTCAAGGTATACGAATTTTATTTTATGTATTCAAATTTTTGTACAGTACTACTTTTGTGTACCTTAAACTTGTGATGTAAATATGAATATTATGTTGATGTAAATAAATTTTCAGATCTTGGGATTATCTATAAATAAATAAATAGCTCTGAATGGTGCAACAAGCTACTGCGTTTTTGAGTTATCTGAGGTAAGGAATATGTAGAACGGACGTAGGGTGACTATGTTTGCATGTGGTTGAATGGTTGGATATCAAATTAAGCTGTTTTATAAGTGCAGGGGGTTTGAATCTTGGTTTTACTCCTAGTTTCGATTTGGACAAGGGGCAGCCGACTGCCTTTAAAGGTAGTTGACTACCCAAAAATAGCTGTGACCTACTTATTTCTGAAACCGACTTATAGTAGTCGACCACCCTATATAGCAGTCGATTGCCATCTTTCCAGAAGCATTTTGTTTGTGCACCAATCGACTACCATAGAGCCAGTCGACTGCATTTTCTCGAAAAACATTCTGTTTGGATACTAGTTGACTGCCCTATTTGACCAGTCGACTGCCCTACTTGCATCCGAATTTTCAAATATTTTAAATCTAAAAAGAAAATAAATTTATTAAATTTATATATGTTATAGCAATCGCTGCCCTAAAAGAGCAGTCAACTGCCCCCTCTTTAAAGCAGTGGTCTAAGCCTATTTTGTATAAAGGTATTTTGATTTCCATTAAAGTATATAAGAATGTTTATGATTATCAATGGTTTTCAAAAAGTAATAATTTGATAACAAATATTTTGAGATTGTTAACTCCTTTGGTGATCATGCATACTTATGTGCTTATTATTTGTATTTGGCTGTGGGACCTTAGTCAAGTCCTCAGCACCACAGTTGTCATCTGACTAGTGTTCATTGTGGACTATCGACGATGGCCATTTGTCTCTTATATGTGTTTGGCTTAAGGGAGGAGCCCTGGACCATACGTGGGTACTCCACTTTATATGTGAATCCCTTACGAGATTTCTTTGGTGCATGATTCTATTGGGTGTTAACCATCTCTTCAAATTATTGGAAGTTTATTTGCATACTTGATTCATATGATTTAATGCATAAGTATTTGATTTACTTGAAATATATGTAAGTGATTTATAAGATTGGATTATATGTTTACATGGTATTTGATGAACTCGTATTTTAATTGGCATCTGTTTTATAACGGTTCCAATTTGTATTTGTGAATATACGGTAAATCCCTATAGCCGAAAGTAAGACCTGAGACATGTGAGGTGCTTTAAAGCTTCTTTCATACTCACCTGGCAATCCTTATTAGCTATAACAATTCCTTCCTTTTGAACTATCAGTGTTATTAAGGATCCTACATGACATAATAGAGCCAACTAGGAACTTGCATATAGGGGCATAGTACGTACTTTTATATATATTCCTTATTGAACGTAAACTAACTCCCTTATTTTTTCAGCCATACTTTTTGCAGTGATTTTTCGCTCTCAGTAGAGGAGCTGGCATTTTGGATTGTATAATATTCCTTCGAGGCACACTTCCAATTCATTGAAGGTATATTCATTTTGTTATGTATTTCAAACTATGGTACAGTACTATGATGTATATTAGACCATTTTAGGGATGTAAATTGTTAAAGGAATTATTATGCACTTGAAAGAAAGTTTTAAACCTATTTGTAAAATGACTTATGTATATGTATAAGAAATAATTTTTCATTGAAATTGATATCGACATGTTAAGCGATTAAATATAAAGTATAAGAAAAGGGAAGGATGACCCGACAACAGACTAACTAATCTTAAGTGAAAGAAAAAGTTAGTTGGTATTTGAATTAAAAGAGGACGTTACATGTTTTCTTTTTTTAAGCTTTTGGCTATGGTGGACGTGAGTGGGAGGTAGAAGATGGGAAAATAGTGACCAGCTGCAACTTATGAAGAATAATTTAGAAGGTTCTTTTGGGGCTAAAATGACCAAAATGACCTTTATTATGAAATTTTAGGACAAAAATGCTCTTAAGTATGATAACCGAAAATTTTCCTATTTTTGGTATTAATTACCCGAAAATAAATAAATAAAGTTATTTATGAGGATTGGAATATGTTGAATTTCGGAAATTGATGAAGTGATGAATGGGAGGAAATTACTTTGGATATTAAGAGATCCAAAATAATAAGGAATAAAATGGGTATATTTATATTTATATAAATATAATTATAGTGTATTTATATATATTTCTAAATATAAATATATATAAAAAACAGAAGGAAAAGGAAAAATAGGAATCGGGATACACTCGATTTCCCTATTTTTCTCCTTTGTACAATAGAGGAGAAACCCAAAAGAGGGAGCCAACCCCCGTCAACTGAGAGAGAGAGAGAGAGAGAGAGAGAGAGAGAGAGAGATGGACTGCCGTCGACGAAAGAAGGAAGAGGAAGGGCCGGTGAAGGTGAACGACAAAAAAGAACAGGAAAGAAAGAAAAGAGAAAGGAAAGAGGCAATGTTGGCCGATCTAGACGCCGCCATCGCTGCGTTCGACGTCAGTGAGGTCAGGCCAAGTGAAAGGAACAGCCGACGGTGAAAGGAGGAAGAGAAATGGGGGAGAAAAGAGGGAGGAAGGAGACTGAAACCCACCTCCAGATCCGCCACCACAACCGTCACCACTCGGGAAAAGGAGGCCAGATCCAGCCTTGTCACCACCCCAGTAAGCTTCGGAGTGGCTGAATCGCCAAAAATGGTGGCCGCCAGTGGCTAAACTAGCCGAGCAGAGGTGAACCGACTGAACCGGCCTGAACCGGTCCGATTCGGTTCAGGCCAAAAAAAAAGAAAAGAAAAGGAAAAAGAAAAAGAAAAAAAAGAAAAGAAATGAGAAAGAAAAAGAAGGAAAGGAGAAAGAAAAAGAAAAGAAAAAGAAGAAAAGAAAAAGAAGAAAAGAAAAGAAAAAGAAAAAGGAAAAAGAAGAAGAAGGAGAAGAAGAAGAAATGGGTAAGGAAAATTAAAAAGATTTTGCTATATTTCTATGAAATTTATTAGAAATTGTTGGATTATTTTCTAAAAGAAAATATGTGTCAATTATTGAAATTGTAGCAAAACGGAAATGAGACGAATGGTGGAGTTCGGCTAGGCTCGAAATTCGGAAAACGCGCTAAGCTTTGGTGAATAGGTAAGATACTCTTATAAAGTAGTGGTAGTGTTATATTGTATGTTTTGGAATTGTGATCCTGATGATGAATGATTATTGAAATGATTTTTTTTTAAATGCTAAGAGGACCTACAATTGGTGGTAGGGGTCTTAGTAAGAAATAAATAAATGATGAGAATCAATGGCTGTGTGGTTATAAACTGTATTTCCTTGTAAGAGGTTCTGATAAAAATTAAGCCGTTATGCTGTCGAAATTTATATGAAAATGTTTGATGAAAAAGGTTAAGTTTTCTCGTGTAAATGGAATTTTGGAAAGATTTATCGAAAGATAAGTTTTGAAAGGACTTTATCATGTTGCCAGAAAACTTGATTTTTGAAATAGCTGAGAAGGTAAATGATTGAGTGTGATAACATGATGAGTTACATGATGTAAGCCTTATAGAATCGATAAATGGATTTATCTTAATATCACGAGTTGGTTATCAAGTCGAGATTGAGGTGGAACATCGATTAGTCAGATCATTGATAAAAGTAACGAGGATTATATGATATAGCTTGGAAGAGAATATCGAGGTTGTAATTTAGATGGTTGAACAATTGAATTGTGGAATTATTGACGTAGCGACGATTTTAGAATCAATTGATTTCGATTTCTTGATATTGGAGTAGTTTCGAACGTGATAACACGGACATTGCAAGAGGTCAATGTTGAGATGATTTTATTATATTACATCGTATTTTCAAATATACGTGAGATAATAAGTGGACCTACACTTGTGGTAGGGGTCTTAGTATCAACATTGTGGTATACGATGAATAGTTGTGATATCGATGTTATAACAAATGTATGACTTATGCATACATAATCTTGTTGAAATTGAGGTCGAATTACGATATGATCCAATCATTGATAGATTCAAATAAATGAGTGTCAAACATGTGATTATATGATTTCGGTTATAACTTTGGAATAAGTCTTGAATAATAAGATCGGCAATTGTATAAGTTCGATATTCTGATATAAGATGTTTTGGAAACACTGTTTGATAGTGGAAATTGACCAAATCTCTTAAGTGGGTAAACTGCTAAACTAAGATTGATTTGATAATACCTTTATAGATAATTCTAGCATGGTATTATATTATACAAGTCATATGAAAATTGATCTGAAAACCGTGATTTGATTTGGTGATAGTGGATGAAATTAGGCATCAAGTCGGAATAATGAACGAGTGCCAATATGTTAAACCATAGATGGATTGATAGACGACTATTGATCTTGTGATTTTATATCCTCGGTGTTGACTCTAGAATAGGTCCTGAGTGATGATATCAGTAATTGCATAATTTCAGTATCTTAATGGCTATATAGAAATGTGACATTTAAATATTTAGAGATACTAAGAGGACTCATACTGATAATAGTGGTCCTAGTATTGAATGATGAAATGTACGAGTGATTTTTATAGTCGATAATTATTGCGAAATGATATTAAATATCGAGGAACCACAGTGAATATCGAAATTACCTATGAGGTATGATTCGATTGAAATTAAAAGAACCTATGGGGTATGATTCGATTGAAATCAGAAGGATAGAAATGAGGAATTTGGATTATAGTTAACACTATAATTAAATGATATATTTCACAAAAATGATAATTCATTGTTTTGAACTCATGATTGAATTTGCATTACATTTAAGCATGCCTTGTTACAACTTGAAACATTACAATAATGTTTATATGAATACTATAAAGTATTGATTAGTTTTGAAAGGAAAGTATATGGTAGATATATATATTTTATATATAAAGTATTTATATGAATACTATAAAGTACATGATCTTTGACAAGAAAAGCTAAAATTTTAAATGTTTTATGAGACTGTAGGCACCCTAAAGAATTAAATTCAATAAAACATAGTGAAAACCGCCTAATTGGAGATTACTCATTAGGTAGAGATGCTTGTCCGACAATAGTCATGGACAGGGCTCAGTCAAACCTGATCCGTGGGGTTGAGAGAGATGAGGTCTATGACCATAGATAGCGCCCTAGTTGGTTTCCAAGGGACGATGATATGATTTCAGTGCAAACTACAGTGATCTAAGTCTTTATTGATAAAGCATTAGGGATCTAGCCTAGTCTCAAACCGATATGATATGCAGTTTAGAGTATGCTTTTAAATTGATATGAACTCTAAACTATATGATTTCACAGTATATGAAATGTGTTTCGATATTGTACTTGATTACACATGATATGAAAAGAGAAATGTGCACGTTTTGATTTGAAATGATATGAAAAGTCATGTTTTGAATTGACATGATATGAAAAGAGAAATGTGCACGTTTTGATTTGAAATTATATGAAAAGACATGTTTTGAATTGACATGATATGAAAAGTGAAAAGACATGTTTTGAATTGATATGATATGAAAAGAGAAATATGCACGTTTTGATTTGAAATGATATGAAAAGACATGTTTTAAATTGACATGATATGAAAAGAGAAATGTACACGTTTTGATTTGAAACGATATGAAAAGACATGTTTTGATTTGACATGATATAAAAAGAGAATTATGCATGCTTTCAACCTTGTCTTAAAGGTAAATATGAAATGAATTGAGAATCGACGTGTTGGAACATGCTCTAAAAGTACATGAAACATGATTTGAAATGATAGTTATCTTACATAGTGAAGCTTGCATAAGTTTTGCATGCTGAGTCATGACATAACAACATTCTAACTATATGATATCATGATATTATACGGTACATAAACATAAGACTGATATAAAGAGAATTATGACCTTACACTTTCGTGATCATGATTTCTCACATGAAAAGTGATATGAGTTGATGTAATACAAAAGTATAATTATTGACAGCAAAGTGACTTGATATGATATCTCAATTGAACATAATATATTATGAGATTGATGTGAGCATGAATTAATAGTATATGATATTCAAGTTATACGAGATGTATTGTTGTACGATACATTGTAGTATAAGAACAAGAAGGTTATGAGTGATTTAATAGATTTGTTTAGAGGTTTGAATAATGGATAGATGTCGGGAATGGAGATAATAAGGTACTTCAAATTTCTTTACATCAATACTCCAAAACCCTCGAACACTTACAGTCCTTAAGACATGATCTTGTTGTAAGTATGAGATGTTGTCGATTGAGATGGTGAATTGTAATTGCAAACTTGCAGATTTTATGCATGGCAGTTAAGACAGTATAATTCTACTCTTGCATTTATATTAATATCTTACTGAGCCGTGGTTTTTCTCACCCTACTTAATTTCATCTCTTTTCAGATTATTAAGTTAAACTCTGCCATGAGGACTTTTAAGTGGGCCTCCGAATACGGTATCTAAGCTTGGTACTAGCCTTTTGAGGTATACATTCTTTATAAAACGCTTGTTTATATATAAGACTTTAATTGATGCACAGTACATATTTTGTTAAATAAGTCAGGATGTAACTTAGAACTGTTTCCTTGCTAGTGTAATATTTAAATGAAATGACTATAGTTCACCTAGATATTATAGTAACTATACTAACACCGAATACAAACCGTAAGATGAAAAGGAAAATTTTAGTCCATAAATTTGTAGATTAAGAAAAATTTGAGTATCAAGTGAACGTCGTGGCCTTCGGGTCGTGACATTAAGTTTCAGTAATTTTTATAACTATGTAATTGTACTCCAAAATTCAAATTCCATCACTTTTCTATACTTGTTTTGTCTAAGTGCAATACAGTGAATTTTATTTCGGGACGTTAACTCTCTCGCCTATTTTTATCCCGTTACCCAGATTAAATACCTGTATAAAACTCATAAGTAATATCCAGCTCATAATTCCCACAATGGCAGTTGATTTATATTCTAGCAATACTATGACCAAGTTCACCATAATTCTTTCTTTTAAAGAGTCTGAACTTTCTTCATAACTTAAGTCCATTTCCAATTTATAATATATCATCTTATGGTTCGTATATTCTTACTTGGTCACTTGTTCATGCCATTCAATGATATATCCATGCTCATGCAAAGATCATGTGATAACCGTAAAATTTTCACTGTTTAATATTGGAAATTCAGTGAAATAAATAAATGAATTAATTATGACATCAGAATATTGTGAAAATTTCGAAAATGGAGGAAGTGACGGAATTGGAAAATTCGAGTGAAAGAAATTAAGTTGGAAATAAAATAAGGAATAGAGGAAATTTAATTTGGATAAATAGAAATCCAAATTAAATAAAAAAATGACGAAGAAAATATATATATTGTAAATACAATATATATAGTATTATTTCATTTATATCAAAATATATAAATGTAATTTAAGTTAAAAGTATGTAGATATATATTAAATATATATCTATAAAATATTATATAGTATGTACTATATAATATAATATTAATATTATATTTATAAAGTAAATTATAAATATAATATATAACAAAAATTAAATAAGAAAAAAAAAGGAAAACAAAATTGGAAAGGAAGAATCGGGGGAGGACCCGACCTTCCCAACTGAAGGACCGTCGGCAGCAACCACTATCGCCATCAGCGAGAGAAGGCCAGAGAGAGGCAGAGGACGCCACCGGCCAGAAGGGGGAAGTGGTTGCCGACATCAAAAGGAAGAAACGAAAACGGAAAAGAGGCAAACCGGAGGAAAACCGAAAAGAGAAAAGAGAAAATGGATCTGGCGGTGTTGGCCAAACCGGCTACCGCCACTGCAACCACACCACTACTGGAGGAAGAGGAAGACGTGGGAAGCCACCGGTGAGGCGAGGAACGACGGAGGAAGGCTGACGGAGGAGGAGAAGAAATCGAAGGTAAATCGAGTAGATCAGTCGCCGTGCCATCGATCCAGGCCG
The DNA here is from genome assembly GCA_032173925.1 of Heritiera fomes. Classification (NCBI taxonomy): domain Eukaryota; kingdom Viridiplantae; phylum Streptophyta; class Magnoliopsida; order Malvales; family Malvaceae; genus Heritiera; species Heritiera fomes. Next base: position 21,621,505 of record JAPDPM010000018.1, on the reverse strand, counting down.
AGTTGAGGCCACCGGCAAGTTCGTCTCAATGTCGGCCGCCGGCGTGGAACCGGCAACGAAGGAGGCAGACCGGTCTGGTCGGGAAAAAGGAGAAAAAGGAAAAAGAAAAAGAAAAAGAAAAGAAAAAGGAAAAAGAAAAAGAAAAGAAAAGAAAAGAGAAAAAAAAGAAGAAGGAAGAAAAGAAGAAAGAGAAAAGAAAAAAAGAATTTCATGAATTTGGAAAATTCTCGAGAATTCAAAAATTACGGGAAATCTCGAGAATTAGGGAATCGGTAAGAAATCCTGAAAAGTATTAAATTATTTAAATAATTATGGAAAAATTCTAAATTTTAGAATTTAAATTCCAAAAAATTCTCTCGATGACCAAGCCGATGAAATCGAACGAGGTGAATACGAGCGCGACCTTCGAGAGGCAGTCGCCGACCCGAGACAAGTAAGGGAGACATGTGCCACCTGTAAGGATATTCGGCCAAATGTTTTAAATTATGCATTTAATTTATAAATGCAATTTATAATAATTAGTTTTGAAAATTATGGTGATTTACCGGGTTCAAATTGTGGTGAAATACCAGTTGAAAAATATAAACTGTATTTTCCGTGCAGGAGATTAGCCAAATCGGCAGCCGTTATACTGCAGAAAAATTATTAAAAAATTATTGACATTTACCGAAAATCACCGAAAACCAAAATAAAAGATTTGATTTCACGTGAATCGATTTTCGGGTACGAAAATCGAGAAATTAAGTAAATTTTATAAAACATGAATATAGTTATATTTAATTTTAAAATATTCATGTTTTCGAGAATGGTGAAAAGGAAATCACCGAAAATTCACCCAGTAGGTGATATTTCACGTGAAACGAGATGAAAATGAAAAAGCGACTGAAGTGAATATTTTTATAAATATTCTTAAATATTCACTTGATTTTACATAAAACATTTATGATTTTAATTATGGAAATAATTAATTATGAAAATTTCATAAAGGTTAAGAAATGAAGAAAAACTATGAATTCGAGACTAGAGGTTTCTATACGTGTTTTTAGAAGAAAACATGGTGATGCAAATTTAAAGATAGAAAATAAATAATTTATTTTCATAAATTATAAAAAATGATTTGTTTGAAATTCCGATAATTATAAAACCATGTTTTCAATTGAATGCACGGAAAAGTGTGCATATGTGTTTTACTGTGGAAAAAGACAGTTTTTGTCACAGCCCGTGACCCTATTTTTCACCTTATTCTATACATCTTATATGGTTGGGCTGTCTGCGATACTTTACTTTTTCTTTTACATATAAACAATTTAATAAAAATTTACCATATGAATTACATCCCCTATCTTATTTCATAAGAAAGTAGTATTGTGAATATGTATAAATACAGAAAATAAATGATCATACCTCATTTCATAAGTCAGGCTGTCGCATCGTCCCCAAATGCGCAGCCGAAATCCTTTAAGTGTTAGAATCTCAATCTTCGAAAACCTGAAATGTTAAAATTAAGGTGTGAGCAAACCACGGCTCAGTAAGGAAATTATATGCATACTTGATATTCAGCTATCCTACATGCTGAAAAACTTTTTCATTTTTCCTATGGGCTCTAGGCACACATGTAGGAAGGATACTACAGTCGGCTAGGGATCCGGATGGAGTAAGGTAGGTATTTTGAAATACCTATCTTGTCCCGGAACCTAGAAGCAACTGTAGAGAGTAATAAATTTCATTTTGTTTGAAATTCAAATCCTTTTACCTTTTTATTTCATATCGTTCTCATATTCTTTTCAAAATAATGCTTTTATGAAATAAAGCAATTAAATAAAATAACTTATATTCATATATTCTTTGAAAAGAATATAGTTAAATCATCATCATTTTCATTCCAAACTCATTTCATATTTTACTGTACAACCATAATTAGTACAGTACTTTAAATAGCAAAATCAGCTATTAAATCCTTTTCGTATAACATATATATCATTTAATAATCCAATATTCAATTTAAAAACTAAAATAAGAATATTAGATTTATTTTCCTCCTCTTTCCTTTTTGGAAAACATATCATATATTCATATCACATATAGTCTAATATTCAATTAAAAATCATAGTAAGAATATTAGACTTATAACCTCTTTTTCCTTTTGAAAACATATTACATATTCATATCACATATCATATGAAATCATTTCGTAGTACTAAAATCAGTACTGGAATAAGCATTTTGTAAAATGCTTTAAATCTCTTTCATTTACATTTCACATATCATGTAAAACATTTACATTTCACATATCACATATCATATAAAATATTTTCATATATGGAGACTTAGGCACACACGCCCAGCCCGTCCATTGGGTCGTTACTCATATCATGCTATAGACCCCGAAGGGTAGGAATAATCATGTCAGATCTATGGCCATAGTCTATAATTGTCCTCGGCGGATCACTGATCAGGTGTCGGCCGGAACTACATATCACATATTACATATCACATGTCACATATCACATATCACATATCAGCATGATAAGGTTGCCATCTAGTCTCAAAATAGTATTTTTCATCATCAGAAAACCTTTATGGAATTTATAAAAATAATAATTTCATAATTAAAACCATAAAGGTTATATAATAAATCAAGTGAATATTTAAGAAAATATTTATAAAATATTCACTATATCCCTTTTTCATCTTTCATCTTTCATTTCATATCACGTATAATTCGTATATCGAGAGAATATTTAGAAAACTTTTATAAAATATTCTCTTTATCCCTTTTTCATTTTCCATTTCATATCACATATAGTTCATATATCGAGAGAATTTTCGATGATCTCATTATCACTAATTTCGAAAACATGAATATTTTAAAATGAATTTCGTTATATTCATGTTTTATGAAAAATAATTATTTTCTCGATTTTCGTGGTTGAAAATCATTTCTCATGAAATAAAATCATTTATTATGATTTTATAAATTTTTATAGAATTTTTCGATAATTTTCGATAATTTTTCGGCAGTATAACGGCTTCCGATTGGCTAGCCTCATGCACGGAAAATACAGTTTAAAATCCGGCCAGTGCATCACCACAAATTTCCAACCAATCATTCATCGCAACATTTTCATAAAATATTTCATAATTAAAATCATGCAGACTGAATATCCTTACAGTGCTGCACATGCACCCCTTACCTGTTTCGGGTCGTCGACCGCCTCATTCGTCGCGCCCGTGTTCACCTCGCCCGATTCCATCAACTCAGTCATCGAGGAAATTTTCTGGAAATTAAAATTCTAAATTTTAGAATTTTAACGTAATTATTTAAATAAATAAATTATTTAAATAATTTATCACTTTTCGGAATTTCTTACCGATTCCCGAGATTCTCGAGTTCCCAAGAATTTTTTGAATTCCCGAAAATTTTCCTTTTTCCCCTTTTTCTTTCTTTTTCCTCTTTCTTTCTTCCTTTTTCTTTTTCTTTCTTTTTCTTTTCTTTTCTTTTTCTTTTTTTTCTTTTTCTTTTTTTTTCTTCTCCTTTTCCTCTTTTCTGGTCTGAACCGATTCGGACCGGTTCAGACCGATTTGGCACTCACTGGCCGGTTCCGACTCCGGCGGCAGGTTCTTCACCGTTTCGACACTTCATCGGCTGGCAGAGATGGCCACGATGCTGGATCCGCCCTCCGTTTCTCCAGATCGACGATGATGGCGCCGGATCTAGGAGCGACGCCGGCGGCTCTTCTCTTCCTCTTTTCTCCTTCCTCTGCCGGTTTCCTCTTCACTAACGGCTACCTTTCCTCTCCCCTTACCTTCGCCAACGTCGAGGTTGCGATGGCGGTGCCTGGATCGGCGTCACCGCCGATCTCTCCTTCCTTTCTCCTTTCGGTTTTCGCCTCTGTTTTCCTTCCTTCGATTTTTTCCGTTTCTACTTCCGTTTTCGTTTTTCGTCACCGGTTGCTTCTTCCCTTCATGTCGCCGGCGTCGTCTCCTCTTCCTTCTTCCGCTTCTAGTTCTCTTCTCGATAGAAACGGGTCTTGATTCTCGTTTCTGTTTTTCTATTTCGTTTTTTTGTATATATTTATTTATTTCTCTTAATTATATATATAATTATAAATATATATTTATATACTTTTATTTAAAATAATAAGGTATATATATTTTATATATATATACACATATTTATAATTATATAAATATATATTTTATAATTTACACATGTATTTATTTAAGACAAAATAGTATATATTTCATTTTATAATATATACTATATTTCATATATACATATGTATTTATATAACAACATATCAAGATATATTTATATAATCTAATTACATAAATATATAATATACACATTTTATTTCATTTAATTTGGATTTTCTTAATATCCAATTATTTTCTCTTTTTTTTTCAATTCTTATTTAATTTAGATTTCCATTTATCCAAATTAAATTCCTCAATTTCCTCACTTCCTTAATTTCGGAAATTTCAACGATAGCCTATCTCGTAAATAAATTTTATTTTTTTTACTTTAATTTATTTATTTCCTCTTATCTATTTTCTTAAATATTAATTTTCAAAAATCAAAAATTTACCGTTATAACAGTTTTGTCCTTTTATACTTTCAGTGATGATTTTTCAAACTGTCTTCATCGTATGAAAAACAGGATATATACCTTTATGAAATAATTTAAAAAATGTTATTTATTTTATAAATTTCATAAAGGTGATTATATTTACATGTGAGCCTAATGGATATTTGATTTACGGTATTTGAAATCCATAAAGGTTAAGGTACGGTTTTTACACTGTTTTGAGACTTAGGCCTTGAGTTTCATGCATCACATATACTGTTACTGTCACGTGGCTGATTGACCAACTAGTTATCAGCGTCCAAGATGTCACCTGGCAAGTGTACACCGAGGACACCATATAGATCATGGCCATAGATCTCACTGTTATATTGTTACTGTGTCCCTTCGGGGATGATGATTACTGTTCCATTATTGGACGATGATAGCATGATTTAATTGTAGGGTGATGCCTAGTCTCACATGCTGTTACTATTTACTGAAAGGATTTGCAGAATCCTATTTATAGTACTGTACTGTACTGTTTACTGAACTGTACTATTTACTGAAATGGTAGCCACTGATTACTGTTTCACTGAAGTAAAAGCTACCATTTACTGTTTACTGAATTGAAAGCTACCGTATACTATTTACTGAATGGGTAGCTACTGCTTATTGTTACTGATTGAACCGTATCGAGATACTGTTTTACTGAATACTGAATATACTGTTTTACTGAACTGTAAGATACGGTTACTAATTTGAAAAGAGAAATAAATGTTTATTCTAAAAGAATAACATAAGAATTATTTCGAAGATAAAAATAATCGCAAAAGTACTTATCCAATGATTGGATATTTGCGAACCACTGTACTGTCACGTGTTTTACTGTACTGAAGAGAAGAGAAGTAAACCACTATTTTATTACTGAACTGCCACGTGTTTTAAGGTATCTTGGATGTGAAAAGAAATAGTGGTTTACTCCGTGGAAAAACGAAAATTATATCGTTTTGAAAACAACGGAAATAGTACTCTCTACAGTTGCTTCTAGATTCCGGAACAAGTCAGGTATTTCAAAATACCTGCCTTACTCTATCTGGATCCCTAGCCGACTGTAGTATCCTTCCTACATGTGTGCCTAGAGCCAGCTAGGAAGATTTTAAAGAAAATAAAAAAAATTATTTTCAACATATAGATAGCTGAATATCAAGTGTGACATATAACTCTCTTACTGAGCCGTGGTTTGCTCACTCCCCAATTTTAACATTTCAGGTTTGGATGATGGTGAGATCCAATATTTGTGGATTACGACTGCACATAATGGACAATGTGACAGATCGACTAAGATATATGAGGTACGGTCATTTATTTTCTGTATTTAGACATGTCTACAGTACTACATATTTGTAAATAAGATAAGGGATGTGTATAACATTAACAATATTTTATTAAATTGTTTAACATCAAGTGTAAAGTGAAGTATCACAAACAGCCCAACTAGATAGCTTAGTTAGCTGCCACGTGGCATGCCACGTATGCAAAACTAACGACAGTTAGTTCATTTAACAGATTTGGTCTATTTCCACTGAAATAAAAGTTTATGGACTGAATTTTATGCAATAAAACGTTGAGGGCTGAATTCCATTTTGGACTAAAGGTTGAGGGCTTATTTGGCTATTAAGCCTATATATTATATAAATATAATATAGTATATTATATTATATATAAAAAAAGAAACAGAAAGAAAAAGAAGAGAAGGAATCGGGACAGAGCCCGATCCTTCCTCCAACTGAGGCCGCCGGTAGTAGAGTTGCCGCCGCCGGCGATGAGAAGAGAGAGGAAGGGAGGAGATGTTGCTGGCGAAGTGAAGGGAGGAGGTCGGTGACAGAGAGAAGACGCGAAACGAGCGGGAGCCGAGAGAGAAAATCGGAAGAAAAGGAAAAATGGCAGACGGCGGTGCCGATCGATTTGGCCACCGCCATTGCCACCGAAGCACCGCCAGAGGAAGAGGAAGAGGGAGGATGCCACCCAAGACGCGGTGAACGACGAAGGAGGGCCGGCGAAGAGGCGGAAGAAATTGAAGTAAAATCGACTCGATCTGTCGTCGTGCCGTCGATCCAGGGCAAACGGAGGGCACCGGTAGCTTCGTCGTGGTGTCGGCCAGCTGAAGGGTGCCTGAACCGTCGGAGAACCAGCCGCCGGTAAGGAACCGGCTAGGAAGGAGGCAGACCGGTCTGACCAAAAAAGAAGAGGAAAAAGAAAAAGAAAAAGAAAAAGAAAAGAAAGAGAAAGAAAAGAAAAGAGAAAAAGGAAGAAAGAAAAGAGGGAAAGAAGAAAGAGAGAGAAAAAGGAGAATTTCGAGAATTCGAAAGATTCCCAGGAAGTTGACAACTCGAAAATTACGAAAATTCGGTAAGAATTTCAGAAAATGATTTCGAGTAAAAATTTAATAAATTATTTATGAAAATTCTAAAATTTAGAATTTTAATTTCCAGAAATTATTCTCGGCAATCGAGATAAGGATCGAGAGAGATGGAGTACGAGCGCGACCGATAAGAGGAACTCGCCGACCCGGAAAAGATAAGGGATGCATGTGCAGCACTGTAAGGATATTCAGTTTGCATGATTTTAATTATAAAATATTTTATGAAAATATTTATGAAAATATTGCGATGAATGATTGGTTGGAAAATTGTGGTGAAGTACCGGTTAAAATTATAAACTGTATTTTTCGTGCAGGAGGCTAGCCAATCGGCAGCCGTTATACTACCGAAAAATTATCGAAAATTTCTAGAAAATTTCATAAAATCATAATAAATGATTTTATTTCACAAGAAATAATTTTCAACCACGAAAATCAAGAAAATGAATACTTTCCATAAAAACATGAATAAAATGAAAGTGATTTTAAAATATTCATGTTTTCGAGAATGGTGATAATGAAATCACCGAAAATTCTCCTGATATGTAAATTACACGTAATACGAGATGAAAAGAAATAAAGTGAATATTTTTATATATATTTCTTAAATATTCAATAAATGGTTTTATAACCTTTATGGTTTCAAATTAAGAAATTATATATTTTTATAAATTCCATTAAGGTCTATTGATGATGAAAAATACGGTTTTGAGACTAGATGACATCCTATCATGCTGATATGTGACATGTGATATGTGATATGTGATATGTAGTACGAGCCGACACCTGATCAGTGATCCGTCGAGGACAATTATAGACTATGGTCATAGATCTGACATGATTATTTATACCCTTCGAGGTCTATAGCATGATATGAGTAACGACCCAGTGGACGGGCTGGGCGTGCATGCCTAAGTTTCCATACATGAGAAACGTTTTATATGATATGTTAAATGTTAAATGTAAACGTTTTACATGATATGTGATAAGTTAAATGAAAGTGATTTACAGCATTTTACATAATGCTTATTTCAGTACCGATTTTAGTACTACGAGATGATCTTCATATGACATGTGATATGAACATGTAATATGTTTTCAAAAGGAAAAAGAGTTTATAAGTCTAATATTCTTACTATGATTTTAAATTGAATATTAGACTATATGTGACATGAATATGTGATATGTTTTCAAAAAAGGAAAGAGAAGGAAAATAAATCTAATATTCTTATTTTAATTTTTAAATTGAATATTAGATTTAAATGATATATATGTTATATGAAAAGGATTTAATAGCTGATTTTGCTATTTAAAGTACTGTACTAATTATGGTTGTACAGTAAAACATGAAATAAGTTTTAAATGAGAATGATTAGAATTTAACTAATATTCTTTTCAAAGAATATATGAATATTAGTTACTTTATTTAAATGCTTTATTTTATAAGAGCATTATTTTGAAAAGAATATGAAAATGATATGGAATAAAAAGGAAAAGGATTTAAATTTCAAACGAAAAGAAATTTATTGTTCTCTACAGTTGCTTCTAGGTTCCGGGATAAGATAGGTATTTCAAAATACCTGCCTTACTCCATCCGGATCCTTAGCCGACTGTAGTATCCTTCCTACATGCGAGCTTAGAGCCCCATAGGAAAAATGAAAAAGAGTTTCAACATATAGGAAGCTGAATATCAAGTATGCATATAATTCCCTTACTGAGCCGTGGTTTGCTCACCCCTTAATTTTAACATTTCAGGTTTTCGAAGACTGAGAGTCTAGCACTTAGAGGATTTTCGACTGCGCATTTGGGGACGATGCGACAGGTCGATTTATTTAATAAGGTATGATCATTTATTTTTTGTATTTAGACTTATCGATAGTAATACTTTCTTATGAAGTAAAAATCGAAGATGTAATTCATATTATAATTTAATATGAAATTGTGTATACGTAAAAGAAAAGTAAAGTATCGCAGACAGCCCAACCAAATAAGATGTATAGAAAAAGGTTAAAAATAGGGTCACAGGCTGTGACAGAATGGGTAGCTACTGCTTACTGTTACTGATTGAACCGTATCGAGATACTGTTTTACTGAATACTGAATATACTGTTTTACTAAACTGTACGATATAGTTATTGATTTGAAAAGAGAAATAAATGTTTATTCTAAAAGACTAACATAAGAATTATTTCTAAGATAAAAATAATCGCAAAAGTACTTATCCAATGATTGGATATTTGCGAACCACTGTACTGTCACGTGTTTTACTGTACTGAAGAGAAGAGAAGTAAACCACTATTTTATTACTGAACTGCCATGTGAAAAGAAATAGTGGTTTACTCCGTGGAAAAACGAAAATTATATCGTTTTGAAAACAACGGAAATAGTACTCTCTACAGTTGCTTTTAGGTTCCGGAACAAGTAAGGTATTTCAAAATACCTGCCTTACTCTATTTGGATCCCTAGCCGACTGTAGTATCCTTCCTACATGTGTGCCTAGAGCCAGCTAGGAAGATTTTAAAGAAAATAAAAAAATTATTTTCAGTATATAGATAGCTGAATATCAAGTGTGACATATAACTCTCTTACTGAGCCGTGGTTTGCTCACTCCCCAATTTTAGCATTTCAGGTTTGGATGATGGTGAGATCCAATATTTGTGGATTACGGCTGCACATAATGGACAATGTGACAGATCGATTAAGATATATGAGGTACGATCATTTATTTTCTGTATTTAGACATGTCTACAGTACTACATATTTGTAATTAGGATAGGGGATGTGTATAACGTTAACAATATTTTATTAAATTGTTTAACATCAAGTGTAAAGTAAAGTATCACAGACAGCCCAACCAGATAAATTGTGTAAAATAAGGTGAAAAATGTGGCAACGGGTCGTTATAGATCAACAATTCTATAATTCATCTTTACTATAGTCTAGATGCTATTTCTTATTTTAGATTACATCCCATTTAAGTACTGAATCAAAAACAGCTTGAATTGATATTAAAAACAAAAGAAGAGTATGTATACCCAAAGTGTTCACAAAAATCTCATTAGAGAGTTGGGACTATATTTGAGGCTTGGGACTATTCGGAAAGCTCAGAAATACTACCCCAACTCCGTGCTCAATCTGAAAAATTTAAATAGCGTTTAATGAGCGAGGTAAGTCATTTATATAAGTCCAGAGTTAGAATTATACTGTTATGTTGGCTCTATAGGCTATACCGAAAGGGGGGTGAATCAGTTTTTCGCTAACCTTAAGTTCGTTTTTCAGTTCCTCTAAATTCTCTAGCCTATATTGATATTTTCTAAGTTCTCTATACTACTCAATTATGCAATATAGATTCAATATAATAAACAAAAATATAATTGCAAGTAAGTAAAGAGAGTAAGGATAGAGAAATTTACGCAAGTGATTTATAGAGGTTCCCCAACCTTGTCTACGTCCTTTACCTTGAGATGCTCCCAAGGATTTTCCCCAAATTCACTATCTTTGAATTTGTCTTTACAATCCCTCTTTTTCAAGGCTCAAGAGAAACCTCACTCTTTTTCTAAGGCTAAAGAGAAACCTCCCCTTTTACAAGGAATGAGTGTGTTTACAAATTGTGTAATCAAAGGAGGGCCTCTAAATAGGCAAGTGATTACAATGTTTGAGCACAAGGAAAAAGCCTATACAAGATTTGTGCTATTCTATACAAAGAATATGAGAATGATGGAAGATGAAGACTTTGTAGCTCTTGATTTGTTGTTGAGGCTTGAGGATTTGAGGAATATGAGTGTTGGAGTTGCTGAGTAGTTCCTCTTACTTCCTTTAGCTTCTAAGCCTCTGTTTATAGTCCTTTGGTGTATTATAGCCGTTGGGTGAAGCCAAAACTCGAATATTACTGTTGTCTCACAAAAACTAGCCATTACAGGCTATTTTCAGGCAAAGGGGGGATCGATCCCTTCCCATAGGGGATCGATCCCTTCATTCCAGATTTGATTTTTTTGGGCTGAGGGACCTTTTTCTGCCGTTGGGAGCCATTCTGCCATTAAGGGATCGATCCCTTCCCTTAGGGGATCGATCCCTTCATTCCAGAACTGATTTTTCTGCGCTGAGGGACCTTTTCTTGCACTAAACTGCTTACTGCCACTAGGGGATCGATCCCTTCGTTTAGGGGATCGATTCCATGACTCCAGAAAGCCTATTTCCTGCATTTTTGGGTTAGAAATGATGTGACCTTTGATCCTAGTCCAACCCAAAACATTTTGACATTTTTGTGGGAGTTTTTCTTGACTTTCTCTAATAAAAACATGGTCCAAAAATTCATCAAGTAATTTTCTAAAATATTCAAAATATTTTATAAAGTATTAAGACCAATAAGAATATGTAATTAAATCATGGTCTTAATGTTTGATATGATCACTTGAAAATGGATTGAGAAAATCATGTGTGATAAGACAAATTTACAAATGAATTAAAACATTAAAGCTTACTTAAGTTTTTGTCATTTCAAAATATATATGGCAATTTAAAGCTAACAATCTCCCCCTTTTTGATATGACAAAACTTAATGTAAATTTGCTTCGAAAATTCTTTGATAAAATACTCCCCCTCAAATAAAGCAGGATTTTATAAAGCTCCCCCTTAATTTAAGCATGAGTTTTGAAAATGAATTTTCAAACTATTTCTCCCCCATTATCTCTCCGCCTTAATATCTCTCCCTTTTAATATCTATCTCTCCCCCTTTTTGTCATAGCAAAAAGAAGAAAAAATAATAAAAAAATATGCTCCCCCTAAAATCATGGCTATGTGAGAAGAGATAAATATGCTCCATCCAACAAGAAACGTGTTAGTACATGGGACTCATAGCACAAATAAGTCAATATTCACAAAGAGTAGGAGATATTCATGCAAAGAATATGACTTATGATCCTATACCAATTGTTTATAAATAATTTCGCAAGAAGTTTCCAATTGGTAAGAAATTAAGCAAGCACCTAAGTATATCAATTGTTCTCTAAGGTCCACTAAGGTGCATGGTAATACATTATGATTATAAGCTGAAATTAGATGACATATCATATACACGAGCTCATAAATCATTTTCAAGCAAGAGTGTGCATAGAATTAAGACATATAGCAATTAATTACAAATTCGAGCACACAAGAGTTTCTTGAAAAAATATCCTAAATGGATTCTTCTCTATTTGTCATTTCAAACTAAAGAGCACAAGAAGAATTGTCAATTTAAAGCTCATACTGATTGGCAATTTAGTTTTAGCTTAGCAATTGTTGAAAATATGGTTGCTAATGATACTAATTGTTATTTCAATCTAAATGCCAATTGTTTCTAATCGTTGACTGTAAGATCCGATTTTTTCGTACTGTACATGTATGGACATGTAAATTTTAATTAAGGAATAAATTATTTTGTACATTTTTACATATATTAAATAAAAAGTTATGTGGACCCCACTTAGATTTCGATATTCAGACGATGATATGAGTGAGAAGGTATATTTTGGAGGTTGAATTAAGGATTGGAAATTGTGAGGATAAAAATATCATGAGACTTGAACGACTCATCGGTAGTGTTTCGATTATAAATTTTATCGGAGTATCCAAATGGTAAACCGTAAAATTCTTTGGAAAGTTAACTTAATTATCTTTCCAAACATATAAGCCTCATATTCTAGTTCCTCATGGATCAATACCAGAAATTTTATAAACTTACTCCATGAGCAGTAGATACTACTAACCGACTCAACCGACCTATCTATAAAGATTTGCCCATAGCGGTTGGTAGGAAATTTCGATTAAGATGAATCAAAATCCATTAGAAAGCTAACTTAAATACCGTTTTATCAATGTAAGGCTTGTATTTTAATTCATTATAGATTAACCACAAGAAATTTCTATATTCAGGTCACATGTATGGAGTTCAGCATTGAGCAATTAGTAAAGAGTCAGATATAAGTTTTGATACGGAACTCCGATTGAGGTGATTCAAATTGCGTTGAAAAGTTAACTCGAAGACCTTTCCAGCTATGTATGGCTCATATTTTTATACATTGTGAATTGATCTCGGTGAATTTTTAAAGTTAATTATAAGTGCGGTAAAATAATCAGAAAAATGAAACTAAAGTTTTGAAGATGATATATATATATGTATATAAAATATAGTATATGCCAAAGATATGTTTATATATATAATTGTAAATATATAATTATAGTATATTTATATAAAAAAAGGGGAAGAAAACGCAACAAGCTTCACGTGGAAGCTTGCTGCTGAATGGAGGTCGGTATAACAGACCAAATGAAGACGGAAAAATAAGATAAAAAGAAGAGAAAGTGTGGAATTAAATGAGGGGGCTACATGCTGTAATCTTATTGGATGAATATTAATAAAAGACGACTTAAGTCAGCCAGTTCAGCAATTTTCTCCAGCAAACGGACTTAGCCTCCCGTCTTTCTGCTACTCACGATTCCACTCCATTTCTTTGCAATTCCTCTCGTTTCTTCTACGCCAACTCCTCTCTACATTGTAGAACTTCACCAAATCAACACCAAATCTGTGATAACTGCAAATTTTTTATTTTTAAAAATTAATATTAAAAAAATAGATAAGAGAAAATAAATAAATTAAAGTAAATAAATAAAATTTATTTAAGAGATGAAATATCGTTAAAATTTCGAAAATTTAGAAAGTGAGGAAATTGAGGAATTTAAATTTGGATAAATTGTAAATAAGGAGAAGGATAAAATTATGGAAAATAATGAAAAGAGAAAATTTAATTTGGATAAATGAAAATCCAAATTAAATAAGGAAAATGAGAGATGAAAATAAAATATGTTTATATAATTACAAATTATATAAATGCATTTTTATACAAATACATATGTATGTGAATACTATATAGTATATATCAACATACGTTTGTATATATGAATATATATACTATTTTATAAAGTTAAATAATACATATGTATTTTAGTATAATCTCTTATGTATATATAAATGTATATACATATAATTGAGAAATGTAAATATAGATTTACATTAAAGTTTGAAAATATATATAAAAGTTATTTAAATTTAAAACATATAAATATACATATATATATAATAGACATATATTTTGTAATATACAATATATACTTCATATATAGTGTTTCATATATAGTATATATTATATGTATAAAATATATTATATAGTATATAGTATATTATATACTAAAAATAGAAAAAAAAGAAACAAAAGAGGAAAGGAAAATCGAGAGAACCCGATCTACCTGGTGAGGCTGACCCTGTCGGCGGTGAGGGAGAGAACAGAGGGAACTGTCGTCGAAGGAGGAGAAAGGAGCTGCCGGCGGCAGGAAAGGAGAAGAACAGAAGGAAAATCGAGAAGGAAACAGTGGCGAAATCCGGCGAAAAGGGGGAAGAAGAGGAAAAATGGGAACCGGCGGTACCGGCGGAATGGGTTGCCGCCACTACCACCAAAGCTTAATCGGAGGAAGAGGAAGATGTGGGAGGCCACTCGAGGCGCGGTGAATGGCGGAGGAGGGCCGGCGAAGAGGCAGAAGAAACCGAAGGTAAATCGACTCAATCCGCCGCCGTGCCGTCGATCCAGGGCAAACGGACGGCATCGGTAGCTTCGTCGTGTTGTCGGCCAGCTGAAGAGCACTTGAACAGCCAGTGAACCGGCCGCCAGCGAGGAACCGGTGAGGATGGAAGCTAAACTGGTCTGACGGGAAAGAAAGGGAAAAAGGAAAAGAAAATGAAAAGAAAAAGGAAAAAGAAAAGAAAGAGAAAGGAAAGAAAAGAGAAAAAGGAAGAAAAAGAGGAAAAGAAGAAAAAGAGAGGAAAAAAGGAAAATTTTGGAAATTACGGGAAATCTCGAGAATTCGGAAACCCGAAAACTACGAAAATCAGTAAGAAAACCCGGAAAGTGATAAATTATTTAAATAATTTATTTATTTAAATAATTATGGAAAAATTCTAAATTTTAGAATTTAATTCCAAAAAATTCCCTCAATGACCGAGCCGATGGAATCGGGTGAGGTGAACACTGGCGCGACCTTCGAGAGTCAGTCGTCGACCCGGAATAGGTAAAGGATGCATGTGCAGCACTGTAAGGATATTCAGTATGTATGTTTTAATTTCGAAATATTTTATGGAAATATATTATGAAATTATTATGATGAATGATTGGTTGGAAATTTGGAATGAAGTACTGGATGGAAATTATAAACTGTATTTTCCGTGCAGGAGGCTAGCCAATCGGCAGCCATTATACTGCCGAAAAATTATCGAAAATTATCGAAAAATTCTAGAAAATTTCATAAAATCATAATAAATGATTTTATTTCACAAGAAACGATTTCCAACCACGAAAATAGAGAAAATGATTATTTTTCATAAAACATGAATATAACGAAATTCATTTTAAAATATTCATGTTTTCGAAATTGGTGATAATGAGATCACTGAAAATTCTCTCGATATATGAATTATAAGTGATATGAAATGGAAAATGAAAAAGGAATAAAGAGAATATTTTATAAAAGTTTTCTAAATATTCTCTCGATATATGAATTATACGTAATATGAAATGAAAGATGAAAAGGGATAAAGTGAATATTTTACAAATATTTTCTTAAATATTCACTTGATCTATTATATAACCTTTATGGTTTTAATTATGAAATTATTATTTTTATAAATTCAATAAAGGCTTTCTGATGATGAAAAATACTGTTTTGAGACTAGTTGACATCCTATCATGCTGATATGTGATATGTGACATGTAATATGTAATATGTGATATGTGATATGTAGTCCCGGCTGACACCTGATCAGTGATCCTCCGAGGACAATTATAGACTATGGCCATAAATCTGACATGATGATTTTATACCCTTCGGGGTCTATAGCATGATATGTGTAACGACCCAGTGGACGAGCTGGGCATGTGTGCCAAGTCTCCATATCCGATATGTTTTAAATGAAAATGTTTTACATGACATGTGATATGTGAAATGTAAATGTTTTACATGATATGTGATATGTAAAATGAAATGATTTATAGCATTTTTATAAAATGTTTATTTCAGTACTGATTTTAGTACTACGAGATGATTTTCAAATGATATGTAATATGAACATGTTATATGGTTCATAAGGAAAAAGAAGGAAATTAAATATAATATTCTTATTTTAATTTTTTAATTGAATATTACATTTAAATGATTTATATGTTAAAAAAAAGTGTTTAATAGCTTATTTTTGCTATTTTAAAGTACTGTACTAATTATGATTGTACAGTAAAATATGAAAAGAGTTTAAATGAGAATGATGATGATTTAACTAATATTCTTTTCAAAGAATATATGAATATTAGTTACTTTATTTAAATGCTTTATTTTATAAAAGCATTATTTTGAAAAGAATATGGAAATGATATGAAATGAAAAGGTAAAAGGATATAAATTTCAAACGAAAAGAAATTTATTACTCTCTACAGTTGCTTCTAGGTTTCGGGACAAGATAGGTATTTCAAAATACCTCCCTTACTCCATCCGGATCCCTAGCCGACTGTAGTATCTTTCCTACATGCGAGCCTAGTGCCCATAGGAAAAATAAAAAAAATTTTCAGCATATAGGAAGCTGAATATCAAGTATGCATATAATTCTCTTACTGAGCCGTGGTTTGCTCACCCCTTAATTTTAATATTTCAGGTTTTTCGAAGACTGAGAGTCTAACACTTAAAGGATTTCGGCTGCGCATTTGGGGACGATGCGACAGCTCGAGTTATGACATGAGGTATGATCATTTATTTTCTGTATTTAAACATTCACAGTACTACTTTCTTATGAAGTAAGATAGGGGATGTGATTCATATGGTAAATTTTTATGAAATTGTTTATATGTAAAAGAAAAAGTAAAGTATCGCAGACAGCCCAACCATATAAGATGTATAGGATAATGTGAAAAATAGGGTCACCGGCTGTGATAGATTTAGTGGTATCAGAGCACGATTGGTCTGATGTCTGTCGATACTTTGGAAAGAAAATATGTTGATAAGGTTAGCATCTCCTATAGTACTATGTAGTCTGAACATAGAGAAAATAAATGATTGCAAAATTTTATTAAGTGTTTAGAAAGGGGTGAGAATTATGGACTAAGGATGTTAAAAAGGGAAAGCGACTCAGGAATGTTACCTGAAATGGTTATCTTATGATTTAAATGAAGGTCGGTTCAGTAAGGAATAGAAATGGACTTGGTGAGGGCCCCACCAGTACTTTTCTGTCCGGATCGAACTGAGACCTGAAAGTGATGATATAAAGGAGGGAAATGAAGTATCATCACCAAATAGACATTAAGATCACCGATTAAAGGTATTTTGAGGAGAGAAAAAATTTTTGGCCAAAAATGACCAAAATACCCCTACCCTCAAAATTTTACCGAGAGTCATAATAGGCCAACGGAAGTTTGAATGGACTGATTTTACAGAGTAATTGATGATGTAAAGCTGCATTTCATGCAAAATAATCCAATTATGGATTCTATTGGATTTCTCTGTCAAAATCGAAAAAAACCTTAAACTGCTGATATTGGTATGAGAAATGGGTACTATTAGCACATAAATAATAAGATCATTGATTTAAATGTGTAATGAGGAGAAAGAAATAAATGACGAAATGATGAAAATGCCCCTATGTGGGATTATGGTTTAAATGGTGATAAAACCAAGTCGATTTTGAATATATTGATAGTAATGGAGTTATTGATGGCATAAAGGACATAATATGGGTATAAAGATCCCGATTATAAATTTCACTGCACTTAGATTACTGATATGACCCGAACGGTTATAGAGAAGTCGCAGGATGAGCGATTCAATTATTGATTTTTAAGGGTCTAAATTAAAAGTGTATTAACAGGATATTATTACGGGATTGTTGGATATGATGAAAAGTAATATGATTGCTGGAGATGACTGACAAAGAGATCAATATAGATGATGAAATCTATATCAGTACTGTAAATTCTGGTTCTACGTATTCGTACTATTTTTGAGGTATTAAACAGATAATTATAAAACCAGAATATTTTGAAATATGTTTTATAGAATGATGTACTGTATAGAGTATATGAAATTGGAGAGTATGCACAAGGACAGTAAGTGAAGATAGGCGATGAGGAAGACAACAACTAACCTTAATTATTAAATGAAAATGATTGTAAAAGTAAATTACAGTAGTAATAAATCGGTTAGCTGTGAAAGGTATTAATCAAATGATGACACTTGATATAGTATATTCATTAAGATGATCAATATGCTGTGAAATATGAGGAAATAAGTGAATCAAGGCGGAGTAGATGTTAAAATGATTTAAATATTAAGTGTCTTTGCCTTAAGGATATATAGTGGAAATGATAGGACACAAAGATGAAATGTCCAAAATGATAAGAGATGTGTGATTAAAGGAAGTATCGGATGAGATTCCCGATAAATTTTCAGAGTTATATAGATTGGAAAAATCGAGCTAACATTGACTCGATTGTGAATATGAAAGTTATTTCTAAGCTTATATTGGAGAACGTAAAGGAGTCCGAAAAGCTTAAGAAATAATTCTAAAAAAAATTAGTGAATAATGAAATTCACTTATATAAGGATAATTGATAGAAATACAGATGATATGATTTGAGGATGAATTAAATGGTGTATTAAAGTCCTATTAATTTATAAGTTCTTATTAAGAACAAATAATCAATTCTATGGAAGTGATGCCTTATTTGATTTAATCGAAGATGTACAAGGACCTTATAAGATCAACCTCTGTACAAGGCATTACTAGACAAAAAGTTAGAAACTAGTGATCATAAGATGATAATGATTTGAACTCGATAAAATTATCACGAGTTCCTATTGAGGTTTACAAGGTTAATGAAATACCTTGTGAGATATATGAGCCTAATGAATGAGGCATCTAGATATGGATAAAGTAATGAGACATCAATACAGTCTAAGGCACAAATGGAAAATGAGCAACATGTGGTATAACCCTACAGATTCTCAAAGACTGTAATCTATATGTTAAGATTGGCAAATAGAAGATGGGTTAGACAGTATCTCTTTTTAAGATATATGATCTCGAATGACAGAGCAATGCAGATCTGTCTATGATGAAGAGATAGTGATCGAGATACAGAAGGTACTGGGTCTAGCTAAATACTATTGCCAGTCTATAGAAGAGTTTTTGGGTTAACTGCTCTACAAATGTGACTAATAAGTAAAGAAGTTAAGGTCGGTGGACAAATAAGTGTAAAGTAAAGAAAGTATTCAAAATGTTAAAAGAGGTAATAGTGGAATACTTTACCACTGAGGAAAAGTGATCGAAATGATGATAAAGGAAACGATGAAAAGGTAATAAGAGGATGAGTACATGATGTAGAGGGAACACGAATATGAGGTAGTTCTCGAATTTAAAACTAATAGTGATTTTGTGGTTATCACATGATTATGACTAGATGTAAGATCGAGCCAAACTCGATAGAGGAAATGTAATCATACTCAAAGTAGTAAAGAAATGAATTACATTTCACTGCTAGTAATGTAAATGGAAAATGATATATATATATATATATATATATATATACCACCACCTTGAAATGATGGAAATAGTGGATTTGTATGGATAATGAGGTGATTAAATTGATAATTATAGATTCAATGATGAAGTTAAATAATGAGAAGATCAAATTATACTTTGATTATGTTGTTATGGAATCTAAATTATCAAAAGAGTATAATTTCAGGTATATTCTAAGATTAAAGTGATAATGAATATACCATAAGAATAAAAGAGGTAATAAGAATATTACATGGAAAGACGATATGGAGAGGAAATGATTGTCTCCTGATTAAATTATGGTAAAAAAATGGTAAATAGCAAAGTCTGCAAATGAGCTGCAGTATTTGATGAAATAAATATGAAAAAACAGTATTTGCGATAATAATGAAGAATCTAAAAGGAGATATGATAATATGAAAGTGATTATAGACTGATAGTCTAATGAAATCACTTCTCCATTATCAAACTCTTAGATTCTTTAGTGCCATAGTCGAAATATGGTTAAAAGATGATGAGAATGTATGTGAAGTTCCAGTGAGCTCTATATGTGATGGGAATCTCTGAGTAGTTATATGTTATGGGAAATAGCAAAAGACTCTGAGATTCCAAATCTATTGACAGCACCGCTCCGTGCATAATGTAAATATGTGAGCGTAGTATGGAAACGCTTGATGATATGTTGAGTGAGCAGATGCACGAGATGTGAAAGCTATTGAACCATTACATACTATTGATTTAAATCGGTAAATGATAATTATCGAAATGTATCGACTTGGCACCAAATAAGGAAGATGGATGATGAATAATACGAATCATATGTGATATGAAAAGGAGTGGAAATGGATAACTCCCAATTGATAAGAAATTTAAAGGAGTATAAGTATATAATGAGAAATGATATATAGAGGTATAAAAGGCGATTATGATCATAAAGGTATACAGGCAGTATAATACGGAAGATGATCAAAAGGTCAAGAATGATAAGTATACAGGATGCTACCACCTTATGAATTAAGTTAAATTCGGAGGACCGACTTTCTTAAGGTGGGGAAAATGTGATAATCGCAAATTTTCTATTTTTGGAAATTAATATTAAAGAAAATAGATAAGATGAAATAAATAAATTAAAGTAAATAAACAAATTTATTTACGAGATGGAATATCGTTGAAATTTCGAAAATTTAGAAAGTGAGGAAATTGAGGAATTTAAATTTGGATAAATTGTAAATAAGGAGAAGGATGAAATTATGGAAAATAATGAAAAGAGAAAATTTAATTTGGATAAATGAAAATCCAAATTAAATAAGGAAAATGAGAGATGAAAATAAAATATGTTTATATAATTACAAATTATATAAATGCATTTTTATACAAATACATATGTATGTGAATACTATATAGTATATATCAACATACGTTTGTATATATGAATATATATACTATTTTATAAAGTTAAATAATACATATGTATTTTAGTATAATCTCTTATGTATATATAAATGTATATACATATAATTGAGAAATGTAAATATTGATTTACATTAAAGTTTGAAAATATAAATATAAGTTATTTAAATTTAAAACATATAAATATACATATATATATATACTAGACATATATTTTGTAATATACAATATATATTTCATATATAATATATACTGTATTGTATTATATATGGAATAATATGTGTATAATATATAGTATATATTATATGTATAAAATATATTATATAGTATATAGTATATTATATACTAAAAATAGAAAAAAAAGAAACAAAAGAGGAAAGGAAAATCGGGAGAACCCGATCTCCTCGGTGAGGCTGACCCTGTCGGCGGTAAGGGAGAGAAGAGAGGGAACTGTCGCTAGAGGAAAGCATGAGAAAGGAGCTGCCAGCGGCAGGAAAGGAGAAGAACAGAAGGAAAATCGGGAAGGAAACAGTGGCGAAATTCGACGAAAACCAAATGGGAACCGGCGGTACCGACGGAATTGGTTGCTGCCACTGCCACCAAAGCTTCGTCGGAGGAAGAGGAAGACGTGGGAGGCCACTCGAGGCGCGGTGAACGGCGGAGAGGCGGCAGGAACTGAAGGTAAATCAACTCGATCCGCTGCTGTGCCGTCGATCCAGGGCAAACAGAGGGCACCGGTAGCTTTACCGTGCCGTTGGCCAGCTGAAGGGCGCTTGAACCGCCGGTGAACCAGCCGCCGGCGAGGAACCAGCGAGGATGGAAGCTAAACCGGTCTGACGGGAAAGAAAGGGAAAAAGGAAAAGAAAAAGAAAAGAAAAAGAAAAAAGAAAAAGAAAAGAAAGAGAAATGAAAGAAAAGAGAAAAAGGAAGAAAAAGAAGAAAAGAAGAAAAAGAGAGGAAAAAAGGAGAATTTCGAAAATTACAGGAAATCTCGAGAATTCGGAAACCCGGGAATTACGAAAATTGGTAAGAAATTCTGGAAAGTGATAAATTATTTAAATAATTTATTTATTTAAATAATTATGGAAAAATTCTAAATTTTAGAATTTTAATTCCAAAAAATTCCCTCGATGACTGAGCCGATGGAATCGGGCAAGGTGAACACAGGCGCGACCTTCGAGAGTCAGTCGTCAACCCGGAACAGGTAAGGGATGCATGTGCAGCACTGTAAGGATATTCAGTCTGCATGTTTTAATTTCGAAATCTTTTATGAAAATATTTTATGAAATTATTATGATGAATGATTGGTTGGAAATTTGGAATGAAGTACTGGTTGGAAATTATAAACTGTATTTTTCGTGCAGGAGGCTAGCCAATCGGCAGCCGTTATACTGCCGAAAAATTATCGAAAATTATCGAAAAATTCTAGAAAATTTCATAAAATCATAATAAATGATTTTATTTCACAAGAAACGATTTGCAACAACGAAAATAGAGAAAATGATTATTTTTCATAAAACATGAATATAACGAAATTCAATTTAAAATATTCATGTTTTCGAAATTGGTGATAATGAGATCGCTGAAAATTCTCTCGATATATGAATTATAAGTGATATGAAATGGAAAATGAAAAAGGGATAAAGAGAATATTTTATAAAAGTTTTCTAAATATTCTCTCGATATATGAATTATACGTAATATGAAATGAAAGATGAAAAGGGATAAAGTGAATATTTTACAAATATTTTCTTAAATATTCACTTGATTTATTATATAACCTTTATGGTTTTAATTATGAAATTATTATTTTTATAAATTCCATAAAGGTTTTCTGATGATGAAAAATACTGTTTTGAGACTAGTTGGCATCCTATCATGCTGATATGTGATATGTGACATGTAATATGTAATATGTGATATGTAGTCTTGGCCGACACCTGATCAGTGATCCGCCGAAGACAATTATAGACTATGGCCATAGATCTAACATGATGATTTTATACCCTTTGGGGTCTATAGCATGAAATGGGTAACGACCCAGTGGACGGGCTGGGCGTGTGTGCCTAAGTCTCCATATATGATATGTTTTAAATGAAAATGTTTTACATGATATGTGATATGTGAAATGTAAATGTTTTACATGATATGTGATATGTAAAATGAAATGATTTATAGCATTTTTATAAAATGCTTATTTTAGTACTGATTTTAGTACTATGAGATGATTTTCAAATGATATGTAATATGAACATGTGATATGGTTCAGAAGGAAAAAAGAGGAAATGAAATCTAATATTCTTATTTTAATTTTTTAATTGAATATTAGATTTAAATGATTTATATGTTAAAAAAAAGGTTTAATAGCTTATTTTGCTATTTTAAAGTACTGTACTGATTATGATTGTACAGTAAAATCTGAAAAGAGTTTAAATGAGAATGATGATGATTTAACTAATATTCTTTTCAAAGAATATATGAATATTAGTTACTTTATTTAAAAGCTTTATTTTATAAAAGCATTATTTTGAAAAGAATATGGAAATGATATGAAATGAAAAGGTAAAATGATATAAATTTCAAACGAAAAGAAATTTATTACTCTCTACAGTTGCTTCTAGGTTCCGGGACAAGATAGGTATTTCAAAATACCTCCCTTACTCCATCCGGATCCCTAGCCGACTGTAGTATCTTTCCTACATGCGAGCCTAGTGCCCATAGGAAAAATAAAAAAGATTTTCAGCATATAGGAAGCTGAATATCAAGTATGCATATAATTCTCTTACTGAGCCGTGGTTTGCTCACCCCTTAATTTTAACATTTCAGGTTTTTCGAAGACTGAGAGTCTAACACTTAAAGGAT
Organism: Heritiera fomes; assembly: GCA_032173925.1. NCBI lineage: Eukaryota > Viridiplantae > Streptophyta > Magnoliopsida > Malvales > Malvaceae > Heritiera > Heritiera fomes. Next base: position 21,597,618 of record JAPDPM010000018.1, on the reverse strand, counting down.
TTCGGCTGCGCATTTGGGGACGATGCGACAGCTCGACTTATGACATGAGGTATGATCATTTATTTTCTGTATTTAAACATTCACAGTACTACTTTCTTATGAAGTAAGATAGGGGATGTGATTCATATGGTAAATTTTTATGAAATTGTTTATATGTAAAAGAAAAAGTAAAGTATCGCAGACAGCCCAACCATATAAGATGTATAGGATAAGGTGAAAATAGGGTCACGGGCTATGACAAAATCACTAAGCCTTTGGAATAAAAATTATTCCTTACTATATGAGCTTCTTAAACCTGGATTTAGTGGCTGAAGTTTCAGCAATTAGAAGATAGAAAAATCACACTAATAGTGGCAGTTCAAGGTAAGAAATTATGGGTTGATGTTTTCTTTAGTTTTAGTTAGGCTTTTGTATCGTATTATGCATGGGAAGTATATTGGAAACCTAAATTGAAATAAAATTATGTTATGGAAGTAAAATGATGTTCGGTTGGAAGAAATAAATGGAGAAATTCTAGGTATTTTAATGTTGTTGGGAAGGAATTTGAAGAACATGAAAAATGGAAATGGCATAAAACCTGAAATTTGTGATGAAGTGTAAAATTTTGATTGGTAATAAAACACATAATTAACCGGAAGGAAGTGCTGTTCAGGAACAGGGCAGTCACGTTCGGGAGTGTTTTGTTGAGATCAACATGTTGGATAAAACTCTTAAATGAATAAGTGGTGTTGTAAAGATTGAAGTGAACATAAGAGGAGGAACCATGAAGGTAAGCTGAATTTCAGCTTACGAAAATGAAGCAGAAATTGATGGTAGCGTGAACGATAAATAATTTTTGTCGTAGTATACTTTCACGTGGATGATGGTGTTGTGGTGAAATTTTAATGTTTGATGAAAATATAAAAAGATGTGAGAGTAATTATAAGACAATAAGAGAGAAAAGAAAAGAAAACAGAATAGGAAAGGAAAGGAAAGAACGGAAAATAGAAAGGTTAAAAAGAGGAAAGAAATGAAAGGAAAAGAAAAAGAAGAAGAAGAGGAAAAAGGAAGAAGAAAAGAGGTAGAAAAGAATTAATTAATATTATTATTATTATTAATTATTAAATAATTGTGAAAAAAATTTCTAAATGTAGAAATTAATTTCAGAAATTATTCTCGACGAACGAGAGGATGGAATCAGAAGAGATGGAGTATGGGTGCAACCGATAACGCGAAAGTTGTCAACCCGGAAAAAGGTAAGGGACGCATGTGCAGCACTGTAAGGATATTCAGTCTGCATGATTTTAATTATGAAATATTTTATGAAAATACTGCGATGAATGATTGGTTGGAAAATTGTGGTGAAGTATCGGTTGAAATTATAAACTGTCTTTTTCCGTGCAGGAGGCTAGCCAATCGGCAGCCGTTATACTGCCGAAAAATTATCGAAAATTTCTAGAAAATTTCATAAAATCGTAATAAATGATTTTATTTCACGAGAAATTATTTTCAACCACGAAAATCGAGAAAATGAATTTTTTCCATAAAAACATGAATAAAATGAAAGTGATTTTAAAATATTCATGTTTTTGAGAATGATGATAATGAAATCACCGAAAATTCTCTTGATATGTAAATTACACGTAATAAGAAATGATGGAAAATGAAAAGAGATAAAGTGAATATTTATATATATATATATATATATGTATTTATAAATATTCACTAAATGGTTTTCTAACCTTTATCGTTTCAAGTTAAGAAATTATATATTTTTATAAATTCCATAAAGGTTTATTGATGATGAAAAATACGGTTTTGAGACTAGTTGGCATCCTATCATGCTGATATGTGATATGTGACATGTAATATGTGATATGTGATATGTGATATGTGATATGTGATATGTGATATGTGATATGTGATATGTAGTCCCGGCTGACACCTGATCAGTGATTCGCCGAGGACAATTATAGACTATGGCCATAGATCTGACATGATGATTTTATACCCTTCGAGGTCTATAGCATGATATGAGTAACGACCCAGTGGACGGGCTGGGCGTGCGTGCCTAAGTCTCCATATATGAGAAATGTTTTATATGATATGTTATATGTTAAATGTAAATGTTTTACATGATATGTAATACGTGAAATGGAAATGTTTTATATGATATGTAATACGTGAAATGAAAATGATTTACAGCATTTTACATAATGCTTATTTCAATACTGATTTTAGTACTATGAGATGATCTTTTTATGACATGTGATGTGAACATGTAATATGTTTTCAAAAGGAAAAAGAGTTTATAAGTCTAATATTCTTACTATGATTTTAAATTGAATATTAGACTATATGTGACATGAATATGTAATATGTTTTCAAAAAGGAAAAGGAGGAAAGTAAATCTAATATTCTTATTTTCAAATTTTAAATTGAATATTAGATTTAAATGATATATATGTTATACGAAAAGGATTTAATAGCTTATTTTGGTATTTTAAAGTACTGTACTAATTATGATTGTACAGTAAAATATGAAATGAGTTTTAAAGGAAAATGATGATGATTTAACTAATATTCTTTTCAAAGAAAATATGAATATTAGTTATTTTATTTAAATGCTTTATGTCATTAAAGCATTATTTTGAACAGAATATGAAAAGATTATGGAATAAAAAGGAAAAAGGATTTAAATTTCAAAACAAAAATAAAATTTACTCTCTACAGTTGCTTCTAGGTTCTAGGATAAGATAGGTATTTGAAAATACCTACTTTACTCCATCCGGATCCCTAGCCGACTGTATTATCCTTCCTACATTCGAGCCTAGAGCCCATAGGAAAAATGAAAAAGTTTTTCAGCATATAGATAGTTGAATATCAAGTATGCATATAATTCCCTTACTGAGCCGTGGTTTGCTCACCCCCTTAATATTAACATTTCAGGTTTTTGAAGACTGAGAGTCTAACACCTAAAGGATTTCAGCTGCGCATTTGGGGACGATGTGACAGCTTGATTTATTTAATAAGGTATGATCATTTATTTTCTGTATTTAGATTTATCTACAGTACTACTTCCTTATGAATTAAGATAGGGGATGTAATTCATATTATAATTTAATATGAAATTGTGTATATGTAAAAGAAAAGTAAAGTATCGTAGACAGCCCAACCATATAAGATGTATTGAATAAGATGAATTGAATAAGATGAAAAATAGGGTCACGGGCTGTGACATATTTAATAGTATCAGAGCAGGTTGGCCTGATGTCTGTCGATACTTTGGAAAGAAAATATGTTGAAAAGGTTAACATCCCTTGTAGTACTGTGTAGTCTGAATACATAGAGAAAATAAATGATTACAAATTGAATTAAGTGTTTAGAAGGGAGTGTGCAATTATGGAATAAGGAATGCTAAAAAGGGAAAACGGCTCAGGAATGTTACCTGAACTGGTGATTTTATAGTCTAAATGAAGGTCAGTTCGCTAAGGAACAAAAATGGACTTGGTGAGGGCCCTACCAGTACTTTTCTGTCCGGATCGAACTGAGACTTGAAAATGATGATATAAAGGAGGGGAATGAGATATCATCATTAAATAGATCTTAAGATCACCGATTAAAGGTATTTTAAGGAGAGAGAAAATTTTTAGCCAAAAATGACCAAAATACCCCTACCCCTAAAATTTTACCGGGAGTCAAAATAAACCAACGAAAGTTTGAATGGAGTGATTTGACAGAGTAATTGATGATGTAAAGTTGCATTTCATGCAAAATAATCCAATTATAGATTATATTGGATTTCTCTATCGAAATCGAAAAAGATTTTAAATTGCTGATAGTGGTATGAGAAAGGGGTACTATCAGCACATAGATAATAAGATCACTTATTTAAATGTATAATGAGGAGAAAGAAATAAATGCAAAAATGACGAAAATGCTCCTATGTGGGATTATGGTATGAATAGTAATAAACCAAGTCAATTTTGAATTCCCTTGATAGAAATGATGTTATTGATAGTAATGAAGCTACTGATGACATAGGAAACGTAAAATGAGTATAACGATCACGATGATAAATTTCATCTACAGTTATATTGCTGATGTGACTCGGATGGTTATAGGAAAGTAGCAGGATGAGCGACTCAGTTATTGATCCTTAAGGGTCGGAGTTAAAAGTTTATTGATGAGATGTTGATTATGGGATCGTTGGATATGATGAAAAGTAATATGATGACTGCGATGATTGAGAAAGAGATCAGTATAAAGGCTGAAATCCATAGCAGTACTTTTAATTTTGGTTCTATACATTCCTACTGTTTTGAGGTATCAAACAGATAATTATAGAACCGAAAATATTTTGAATTATATTTTACAGAATAATGTACTGTATTGAGTATATGAAATTGGAGAACATGTATAAGAATAGTAAATGATGATAAGAGATGAGGAAGATGACAGCTAACCTGAATTATTAAATGAAAATGATTTTAAAATGAATTACAGTAATAAATCGGTTAGCTGTGAAAGGTGTTAATGAAATTATTACACTTAATCTAGCATATAAATTAAGATGATTGATATGCTGTGAAACATGAGTAAATAATGAAATCAAGATGGAGAATATTTCAAAATGATTTGAATATTAAATATCTCTGCCTTGAGAATATACAGTGGAAATGATAGGACACAGAGATGAAATGTCCAAAATGATAAGATATGTGTGGTTAAAAAAAAGGATCGAATGTGATTCTCGATAAATTTTCAGAGTAATATTGATTGGGAGATTGGGTTAATATTGACTCAGTTATTAATATAAAATTTATTTCTAAGCTTATATCGGAGAACATAGAAGAATCCGAAAGCTCAAGAAATAACTCTTGTAAATATGTGGATAATGAAATTCACCTATATAGATGTAAAGGATGGAAATACAGATGATATGATTGAAGGATGAATTAAAATGGTGTATTAAATTTCTATTATGCAACAAAGTTTTTACTAAGAATGAATACTTATCTGTATGGAATTGATGCCTTATTTAATTTAATCAGAGATATATGAGGAGTTTATGCGACCAGTCTTTGTACCAGGCATCATCAGATAAAAGATGTAGATTGGTGTCCATAAGATGATAATGATTAGAACTCGATATAATTATCACGAGTTCATATTGAGGTTTACAAGGTTAATGAAATACCTTGTGAGATATATAAGCTTAATGAATGAGGCATCCATATAAGGATAAAGTAATGATATACCGATACAGTCTAATACATCAATGGAAAATGAGCAGCATAGTGGTATGGCCCTACGAACTCTAAAATACTATGTTCTATATGTTAAGTATGGCAAATAGGAGATTTGGCTAGACAGTATCTCTTTCTAAGAGATATGATCTCGAATGATAGAGCGACGTGGATATATCTATTATGAAGAGATAATGATTGAGATACAAAATGTACGGGGTCTAGCTAAATACTATTGCCACTCTATAGAAGAGTTGTAGGGTTAGCTGCTCTATAGATGTGACTAATAAGTAAAAAAGTTAAAGTTAGTATATGAATAAGTGTAAGAATAATATTCAGAATGTTAAAAGATTTTAACAGTGGAGTACTATACCACCGAAAAAAAAAAGTCGACTGAAATGATGAGAGTGAAAAGATGGAGATGTAATAAGAAGATAAGTTACATGATGATTAGGGAACACAAATATGAAGCAGTTCCCGAATTTAAGACTGAAAGTGATCTCACTTTGGTTATCACATGATCATGATCAGATGAAAGGTCGAGTCAAACTCGACAGATGAAATTTAATGATACTTAAAGGAGTAAATAAATGATTTACATTATTTACTGCCAGCTATATAAGTAGAAAAATGATAAATATATATACAACCACCTCGGAAATGGTGGAATTATATGGATAATGCGGTGACGAAATTGATAATTTTATTAGTCACCTATGAAATCTAAATTATAAGAAAAGATTTCATGCTCAGGTATATTCAGAAACTAAGGTGATATTGAGTAGACCAAAAGAATAAGAGATGTAATGATGAGATTACATAGAAAGAGATATAGAGAGAAAATGATGAGTAACAGTAGACTTTGCAATGAGATGCAGCCTTGATGGAATAAATGTGAAAATGAATATTATGGACAATAAAGAGTTGAAAAGAGATATGATAATATGGAAGTGATTAAGGACTGATTGTCTAATGAAATCACTTCTCCATTATCAAACTCTTAGACTCTTTAGTGCCATAGTCGAAATATGATTATAAAATGATGAGAAAGTATGTAAAGTTCCAGTGAGCATACATGTGATGGGAATCTCGGATTTGCTTTACGCATACGGGAAATAGCAAAAGGCCTTGAGATTCCAAATTTACTGACAGCATCGCTCCGTACTGATGAAATATCTGAGCGTAGTATGAAATGCTCGAAGATATGTTAAGTGAGCGGATGCAAGAGATGTGAAAGCTATTGGGACAACTACATACGATTGATTTAAATCAAGTAAATGATAGTTACCAAACTATATCGACTTGCCACTAATTGAGAAAACGGATGATAAACAGTATGAATCATTTATGGTACGAAAAGAAGTCGAAAGTGATAACTTCCAAGTTGATAAGAATTTAGAAAGAGTATAAATATATGACGAAAAATTATATGTAATGATATAAAGGTGATTTTGATGTGCAAGTATGCTGGCAGTATTATTTAAAAGATGATTGAGAGGACAAGAACTATAAGTATACGAAACAGTACCACCTTTTCATTTAAGTTAAATTCGGAGGACCGAATTTAGTAAAGTGGGGAGAAAATGTAAGATCCGATTTTTTCGTACTATACATGTATGGACATGTAAATTTTAATTAAAGAATAAATTATTTTGTACATTTTTACATATATTAAATAAAAAGTTATGTAGACCCCACTTAGATTTCGATATTCAGACAATGATATGAGTGAGAAGGTATATTTTGGAGGTTGAATTAAGGATTGAAAATTGTGAGGATAAAAATATCATGAGACTTGAACGACTCATCAGTAGTGTTTCGATTATAAATTTTATCGTAGTATCCAAATGGTAAACCGTAAAATTCTACGGAAAGTTAACTTAATTATCTTTCCAAACATATAAGCCTCATATTCTAGTTCCTCATGGATCAATACCAGAAATTTTATAAACTTACTCTATGAGCAGTAGATACTACTAACCGACTCAACCGATCTATCTATAAAGATTCACCAATAGCGGTGGTAGGAAATTCCGATTAAGGTGAATCAAAATCCATTAGAAAGCTAACTTAAATACCGTTTTATCAATGTAAGGCTTGTATTTTAATTCATTATAGATTAACCACAAGAAATTTCTATATTCACATCACATGTATGGAGTTCAGCATTGAGCAATTAGTAAAGAGTTAGATATAAGTTTTGATAGGGAACTCCGATTGAAGTGATTAAAATTGCGTTGAAAAGTTAACTCGAAGACCTTTCTGGCCATGTATGGCTCATATTTTTATACATTGTGAATTGATCTCGGTGAATTTTTAAAGTTGGTTATAACTGCAGTAAAATAATCAGAAAAAATGAAACTAAAGTTTTGAATATGATATATATATATGTATATAAAATATAGTATATGCCAAAGATATATTTATATATATAAAATTGTAAATATATAATTATAATATATTTATATAAAAAAAAGGGGAAGAAAACGCAACAAGCTTCACGCGGAAGCTTGCTGCTGAATGGAGGTCTGTATAACAGACCAAATGAAGACGGAAAAATAAGATAAAAAGAAGAGAAAGTGGGGAATTAAATGAGGGGGCTACATGCTGTAATTTTATTGGATGAATATTAATAAAAGAGGACTTAAAGTCAGCCAGTTCAGCCATTTTCTCCAGCAAACCGACTTAGCCTCCCCTGTCTTTCTGCTACTCACGATTCCACTCCATTTCTTTGTAATTCCTCTCGTTTCTTCTACGCCAACTCCTCTCTACATTGTAGAACCTCACCAAATCAACACTCAATCACTAAGCCTTTGGAATAAAAATTATTCCTTACTATATGAGCTTCTTAAACCTAGATTTAGTGGCTGAAATTTCAGCAATTAGAAGCTAGAAAAATCACGCTGACAGTGGCGGTTCAAGGTAAGAAATTATGGGTTGATGTTTTCTTTAGTTTTAGTTAGGCTTTTGTATGGTATTATGCATGGGAAGTATATTGGAAACTTAAATTGAAATAAAATTATGTTGTGGCAGTAAAATGATGTTCGGTTGGAAGAAATAAATGGGGAAATTCTAGGTATTTTAATGTTGTTGGGAAGGAATTCGAAGAACATGAAAAATGGAAATGGCATAAAACCTGAAATTTGTGATGAAGTGTAGAATTTTGATTGGTAATAAAACACATAATTAACCGGAAGGAAGTGCTGTTCAGGAATAGGGCAGTCACGTACGGGAGTGATTTTGTTGAGATCAACATGTTGGATAAAACTCTTAAATGAATAAGTGGTGTTGTAAAGATTGAAGTGAACATAAGAGGAGGAACCATGAAGGTAAGCTGAATTTCAGCTTACGGAAATGAAGCAGAAATTGATGGTAGCGTGAACGATAAATAATTTTTGTTGTAGTATAGTTTCACGTGGATGATGGTGCTGTGGTGAAATTTTAATGTTTGATGAAAATATAAAAAGATGTGAGAGTAATTATAAGACAATAAGAGAGAAAAGAAAAGAAAACAGAACTGGAAAGGAAAGAACGTAAAATAGAAAGGTTAAAAAGAGGACAGAAAAGAAAGGAAAAGAAAAAGAAAAACAAGAGGAAAAAGGAAGAAGAAAAGAGGTAGAAAAGAATTAATTAATAATAATAATAATATTATTATTATTATTAATTATTAAATAATTGTGAAAAATTTTTTTAAATGTAGAAATTAATTTCAGAAATTATTTTCGGCGAACGAGAGGATGGAATAAGAAGAGATGGAGTATGGGCGCAACCGATAACGCGGAAGTTGCCAACCCGAAAAAAGGTAAGAGATGCATGTGCAGCACTGTAAGATATTCAGTCTACATTATTTTAATTATGAAATATTTTATAAAAATATTTATGAAAATACTGTGATGAATGATTGGTTGGAAAATTGTGGTGAAGTTCCGGTTGAAATTATAAATTGTATTTTTCCGTGCAGGAGGCTAGCCAATCGGCAGTCGTTATACTGCAGAAAAATTATCGAAAATTATCTAAAATTTCTAGAAAATTTCATAAAATCATAATAAATGATTTTATTTCACGAGAAATGATTTTCAACCACGAAAATCGAGAAAAAGAATATTTTCCATAAAAACATGAATAAAATGAAAGTGATTTTAAAATATTCATGTTTTTGAGAATGGTGATAATGAAATCACCGAAAATTCTTTTGATATGTAAATTACACATAATAAGAGATGGAAAATGAAAAGAGATAAAGTGAATATTTATATATATTTTTATACATATTCGCTAAATGGTTTTCTAACCTTTATGGTTTCAAGAAATTATATATTTTTATAAATTCCATAAAGGTTTACTAATGATGAAAAATACGGTTTTGAGACTAATTGGCATCCTATCATGCTGATATGCGATATGTGATATGTAATATGTGATATGTGATATGTGATATGTGATATGTAGTCCCGGCCGACACCTGATCAGTGATCCGCCGAGGACAATTATAGACTATGGCCATAGATCTGACATGATGATTTTATACCCTTCGGGGTTTATAGCATGATATGAGTAACGACCCAGTAAACAGGTTGGGTGTGCGTGCCTAAGTCTCCATATATGAGAAATGTTTTATATGATATGTTATATGTTAAATGTAAATGTTTTACATGATATGTGATACGTGAAATGGAAATGTTTTATATGATATGTAATACGTGAAATGAAAATGATTTACAGCATTTTACATAATGTTTATTTCAGTACTGATTTTAGTACTACGAGATGATCTTTTTATGACATGTGATATGAACATGTAATATGTTTTCAAAAGGAAAAAGAGTTTATAAGTCTAATATTTTTACTATGATTTTAAATTGAATATTAGACTATATATGACATGAATATGTAATATGTTTTCAAAAAGGAAAAGGAGGAAAGTAAATCTAATATTTTTATTTTAAATTTTAAATTAAATATTAGATTTAAATGATATATATGTTATACGAAAAGGATTTAATAACTTATTTTGGTATTTTAAAGTACTGTACTAATTATGATTGTACAGTAAAACATGAAATGAGTTTTAAAGGAAAATGATGATGATTTAACTAATTTCTTTTCAAAGAAAATATGAATATTAGTTATTTTATTTAAATGCTTTATTTCATAAAAGCATTATTTTGAAAAGAATATGAAAAGATTATGGAATAAAAAGGAAAAAGGATTTAAATTTCAAAACAAAAATAAAATTTACTCTTTACAGTTGCTTCTAGGTTCCGGGACAAAATAGGTATTTCAAAATATCTACTTTACTCCATCCAGATCCCTAGCCGACTGTATTATCCTTCCTACATGCGCGCCTAGAGCCTATAGGAAAAATGAAAAAGTTTTTCAGTATATAGATAGTTGAATATCAAGTATGCATATAATTCCCTTACTGAGCCGTGATTTGCTCACCCCCTTAATATTAACATTTCAGCTTTTCAAAGACTGAGAGTCTGACACCTAAAGGATTTCGGCTGCGCACAGCTTGATTTATTTAATAAGGTATGATCATTTATTTTCTGTATTTAGACTTATCTACTGTCACGACCCGAAGACCGCGACTTTCACTTGATTCTTATACTTTTCTTAGTCTACAAATTTATGGACTAAATTTTTCTTTTTTCATTTTAAGGTTTGTATTCGGTGTCAGTGTAGTTACTATACTATCTAGGTGACCTATAGTCATTCCATTTAAATATTAAAACAAACATGGAAACGGTTCTTAGTTACATCCCGACTTGTTAAACAGAATATGTACTGTGCATAAATTTAAGTCTTACATGTAAACAAGTATTTTATAAGAAACATATACCTCAGAAGACTAGTACCAAGTCCATATACCGTCTTCGATGCCCACTGAGCAGCTCACATGGCAGATGTTAACTTCAATAATCTGAAAGAGATGAAATTTAGTGGGGTGAGCAAAACCACGGCTCAGTAAGATACTAATATAAATACATGAGTAGGATTACACTGTCTTAAACTGCAATGCTTAAAACTTGTAAGGATGCAATTACAGTTAATCCTTTCTCATCGATACATCTCATTATCACTTCTCATTTTCACTTTTCATTTCATAATCATACTTTGGTATGCTATCATCTCATATCGATTCTCATATTTACTTTTAATTTCATAATCATATTTCTGTATTCTATCATCTCTTATCGATTCTCATATTATCTCTTATCAATTCTCATATCATCTCTTATCCATTCTCATATTGTGGATCATGATCACGGTGGTACGAAGTCATAATTCTCTTCATGTAATTCTATATTCATGTTTCATATCATATCATGACATCATATAGATAAAATATCGTTACCACCGAGTCATGGTACTCTTCATATATTCTTCATGTTTAATTGAGATATCTTATCGAGTCACTTTACATTTAATAATCATATTCCCGTCTTATATCAATTCATATCACTTATCGTATGGGAATTTATGATCACGATAGAGTAAGATCAAAATTCTTTTCATATCAATCTTATGTTCATATATCATATCATATCATGTCATCATATAGATGAAACGTTAATAACGTCGAGTCATGACATTCTTCATGAAATTCTCATATACTAAGCATATTATCATATCAAGGTTTAATATGCAATTCATGTAATTTTTCTATATAAACCGCTATCATTTCAAATCATATCATATATACTTTAGGACATGCTCAACATATGAATTTTCAATTCATTTCAAATTTGCCTTTAAGGCATGACAGAAACATGTTCAATGTCAGTTCATGTAATCGTTTTCGGAGCATGTCTAAAACATATGTGGTTTTAAAACATTTTTCATATACTATAAATCATATCAGGTTTAGAGTTCATATCAAATCAATCTATTCTCTAAACCGCCTGTCATTTCAAATTCGACACAAAATCGTATATAAATCATGTAAGTGTCGAAATCATTTATCATATACTTTTAAAACATATTCTGTAAATCATATCAGGTCTAGAGTTCATATCAAATCAAACTATACTCTAGACCGCATATCATGCCATGTTCGACACAAAATCACATATAAATCATATAAGTGTCGAAATCATATCTCATGGACTTTTAAAACATGTTTAAAACATGTACTGTTTCAAAACATATTTCATTTCAAATCTGTTTCATGTACAGTATAAATCATGTCAAGTCTAGAGTTCATATCAATAAAATCATACTCTAGACTTCATATCATATCAGTTAGAGACTAGGCTAGATCCCTATCATCTCTCAATCAATAAAGACTTAAATCACTGTAGCTAGCAGTGAAAATCATGTCATCGTCCCTTGGAAACCAACTAGGGCGCTATTTATGGCCATAGACCTCATCTCACTTAGCCCCACTGATCAGGCGTGACTGAGACCTGTCCACGACTATTGTCGGACAAGCATATCTGCCTAATGAGCAAAGCTCCAATTAGGCGGTTTCCACTATTCTTTATTGAATTTATTTCTTTTAGGGTGCCTACAGTCTCATAAAACATTTAAATCTTTAGCTTTTCTTTTTAAAATCATGTAAAGTATATGGTGAAGTTCTTTAAGAGGTTTCGTTTATAAAAATACGTATATACCATATACTTTTTTTAAAGCTAATCTATACTTTATAGCATTTATATAAATGCTATTATAACATCTGAAACTATAGCAAATTATGCTTAAAAGCGATGCTATGAAATCATTTCCGTATGTAATTTTGATAATAGTTTCAAACGTCCATATAAGTAATACCTTCATCTAATACGGTGAAACAATTCATTTAACTTTATCACTATCAATTATTCGATTTCAAACTATCCTTCTGACACATCAGTAAATTAGTATTCAAATCATTCAAGATTCATTTCCTTCGGTATTCAGATTGTTCAATACTCTAATTATTTAATAACCAGATCACTTGGTATTCAAACCATTCGGTATTCAATATCCTTTTTCGATAATTATCGACTATAATAATCATTTGTACATTTTATTATCGATACTAGAACCACATCATCAGTGTGAATCCTCTTAGTATCTATGAGCATCTAAATATCATGTTTCCATATAGCCATCAGGATACTGAAATTATGTATTACTAATATCCTCATTCGATATCTATTTCAGAGTCGACATCGAGGATCATAGAACCACAAGATCAATAATTGCTTATCAAATCCATTTATGATTCGACCTATTGGTACATATTCAGAATTTTCAACTTGCGGTTCAATTTCATTCACTATCATAAATCATATCACAATCCTCAATTCACTTTTCATATGGCCTGTAGAATGTAATATCATGCTGGAATTATCTATAAAACGTCCTCAATTCAATTCTTTGATTGGCAATTTACCACTTAAAAGGATTTGCCAATTTCCACTATCAACAGTGTTCCAATCATTTAAATCGTCTTGCGACTATCCATATTATTGCAAAAGTCTTAGTTCATACCACTAAGACGGTCCATTTATTTGAATCTGTCAATTCCATAATCATCACTTGATTGATAATTCCGCACTTCTATCATTTGACCGTCTAAATCACAACTTCATTTTTTTTTCTCTTTTAAGTTGCATCCTATAATCATCGTCACTTTTATCAGTGATCCGTCTAATAAATGATTTCACCTCAATCTCAACTTGATACCATTTGTGATATTAAAATTACTTGATTTATCAATTCTATAAAGTTTAAACCATATAATTCATCACATTATCGTTTTCAACGATCTATCTTCTCATCGATTTCAACATCAAACTCTTTCGGTAATACCATAAAATCCTTTTTAATATTTATTTTCAATAATCATCTCCAAGATTCCATTTATGTGAGAAACTTAATCTTTTTACTCAGATATTTTCCTAAAAATTTCGGCAGCATAACGGCTTAATTTTTTACTAAGCCTCCTACACGGAAAATAGTTTATAATGACAGTCATTGATTGTCACATATTCTTTATCTCTTACTAAGACCCCCACCATCAATTGTGGGTCCTCTTAGCATATTTAAAAATCAATTAAATAAATGCATCATATATAAAATCATAATTCCCACATACAATATAAAGCTACTAATGCTTTATAAAAGTATCTTACCTATTCTCCAAGCTTAGCGTACTTTTTGATTTCCGAGCCTTGCCGAACTCCACCATTTGTCTCATTTTCGTTTGCTACAATTTCAAAAATTGACATATTTTCATTTAGAAAATAATCCAAGAATTTCTACTAAATTCCAGACATATAGCGAAAAAGGCTTTTAATTTTTTTCTTACCCATCTCTTCCTCTTCTTCTTCTTCTTTTTCTTTTCCTTTTTCTTTTTTTTTTCTTTTCTTTTTCTTTTTCTTCTTTTTTTTTTCTTTTCTTCTTTTTTCTTCTCTTTTTTTTTTTGAACCGGGTCGGGTCGGGTCGACCGGGTCAAATTGGGTCGGGTCGGGTTGACCGGGTCAGGCAGGTCGGATCGGGTCGGACCAGTTCCGCCGGTTCAATCTTCTGCTGGTCGGTTCGGTCACCGGCGGCCACCCATTCCGGCGGTTCAGCCACTCCACAGCTTGCCGAAGTTGCGAGGATGCCGGATCTGGTCTCCGTTTCGTCCCATCACCGGCGACGGTGCCGGATCTAGAACGGTGGCTCTCGGTCCCTTCCTCCTCTATTTCTTCCTCCCTCCGCCGTCCGTAGCCTCGCCGGTGGTCTTCCTTTGCTTTCCCTCAGCTCCACCGAGCTCGGGGTTGGGGTTGGGGTGGCGGTGCCTAGGCCGGCCGGCACTGCCACTTACCTCTTTTCTCTTTTCCTCTTTTTCCTTCGATTTTTCTCTTCTGTTTTCGCACCGCTTCTTTCTCTTTCCGGCGCCAGTGGGTCTCCTCTCCCTCTTCCCTTATCGGCGACGGCCTCACCTCGCTCTTCCCTTCCGCCTCTCGCTCAGCCGGCGTCGGGTTGGCTTCCATCGTTTCTCTTCTGTTTTTGCTAAACAGAAGAGAAAATGTGGGAATCGGGGAACCCGATTCCCACTTCTGTTATTTCTTTTGTTTTCTTTTTTTTATATATATAAATTAGATTTTTATATATATATCATATACAATTTAATTTTAATATATATACATATATACATACTTTATCTTGAAATATATGTATATATATACACTTTGATCTAAATAATATATATTTCGTATATATATATACTTATTTAAAAACGTGTAAAAATATATTATATAATCTATTTATATAATTATATTTTTTATTCACATTTTTATTTCATTAACATTTAAAATATATTTATATAATATAATTTTATAATTATATAAATATATACCTTTTATTTCTTTAAATTTTTGAATTTCCTAATATCAAAAATTATTTTCTTCATTTCTTTTCTTATTTAATTTGGATTGCAACTTATCCAAATTAAATTTTCTGGATACCTTATATTTATTTAGAAAATTCTCGGTCTTCACATCCTCCCCACCTTAAGAAATTCGGTCCTCCGAATTTTAACTTATATTTAGAGGTGGTATGGTTCCGTATACTTATGGTTCCTGTCCTCTCAATCATCCTTTAAGTAATACTACTAGCATACTTTCAACATCTGAATCACCTTTTATACCATTTCATATGATCTTTCCACCATATATTCATACTCTCTAAAATTTCTTATCACCTTGGGAGTGATCACTTTCTATCTCTTTTCACATAATAGCTGTTTCACACCATTTATCATTTGTTTCTCTCATTTGATGCCAAGTCGATACAGTTTAGTAATTATCTTTTACCGATTTAATCAGTAGTATGTAATTGTCCCAGTAGCTTTTTAAATCTCGTGCATCCGCTCTCTCAACATATCTTCAAGCGTTTCCACATTATGCTCGAATTTTCATATCAGTATGGAGCGATGCCGTCAATCAATTTGGAATCCCAAAGCCTTTTACTATTTTCCATAACATGTGGCAATTCAAGATTCCATCATATGTAATGCTCACTGGAACTTCACATACCTTCTCTCCGTTTCATATTTATATTTCGACTAAGGCATTAGAGAAATCTAGAAGTCTGAAAATGGAAAAGTGATTCAATTTGATCAATCAGTCTATGATCACTTCCATAATGTCATATTTCTTTTGGGTTTCGTATTATCCCACAACACCAATTGTCACATCGATAAATCAAGGCTGCACCTCATTGCAGACTTTACTGTTAATCATTTCTTGCCATAAAATGGAACATTTATCAATCATCTTCTCTCTATATCTCCTTTCACGTATTATTCTTATTACATCTCGATGTGATAACCACAGTAAAATCACTTTCAGTCTTAAATTCGAGAACTGCTTCATATTCGTGTTCCCTTATAACTCGAAATCATAGTTTTTAAATTTCCAATAGTCCTCGTAATTAATGTGGGATTGTACTTTCAATCGAGCCATATGTTTGAGTTCGATCATTTTTCGTTGGCTATTTCTTTACTTCTTTCAATCCTTTTCAATTCACATATCGATCATATTCTATACAATCATTCCATTATCTTCCATATAACTGCCACAATCAATCATTCTCGATCATTCATATTCTATTCCTTTAAGGTGATACACAATTCTTCTATACTATATCGATACCATTCATTAACGGTTTTCAGTCCGTTTCAATAGATCGTCGATTGACATCTTTATGTCAAAGGTCAGCCTGTTTTCAATAGGCTGTCGACTGGTATCACCCATACCAATAGTTGACCAATCTTGGAATAGATCGAAATCCAACAAGTTTACATGTAGACACTACACAGTACATGAGATGTAACTCTATCACTGTCTCAACTACACAGACACGTACTAGACAAACCGTGCTCTGATACCATTAAATCTGTCACGACCCGAAGACCGCGACTTTCACTTGATTCTTATACTTTTCTTAGTCTACAAATTTATGGACTAAATTTTTCTTTTTCATTTTAAGCTTTGTATTCGGTGTCAGTGTAGTTACTATACTATCTAGGTGACCTATAGTCATTCCATTTAAATATTAAACAAACATGGAAACGGTTCTTAGTTACATCCCGACTTGTTAAACAGAATATGTACTGTGCATAAATTTAAGTCTTACATGTAAACAAGTATTTTATAAGAAACATATACCTCAGAAGACTAGTACCAAGTCCATATACCGTCTTCGATGCCCACTGAGCAGCTCACATGGCAGATGTTAACTTCAATAATCTGAAAGAGATGAAATTTAGTGGGGTGAGCAAAACCACGGCTCAGTAAGATACTAATATAAATACATGAGTAGGATTACACTGTCTTAAACTGCAATGCTTAAAACTTGTAAGGATGCAATTACAGTTAATCCTTTCTCATCGATACATCTCATTATCACTTCTCATTTTCACTTTTCATTTCATAATCATACTTTGGTATGCTATCATCTCATATCGATTCTCATATTTACTTTTCATTTCATAATCATATTTCTGTATTCTATCATCCCTTATCGATTCTCATATTATCTCTTATCGATTCTCATATCATCTCTTATCCATTCTCATATTGTGGATCATGATCACGGTGGTACGAAGTTATAATTCTCTTCATGTAATTCTATATTCATGTTTCATATCATATCATGACATCATATAGATAAAATATCGTTACCACCGAGTCATGGTACTCCTCATATATTCTTCATGTTTAATTGAGATATCCTATCGAGTCACTTTACATTTAACAATCATATTCCCGTCTTATATCAATTCATATCACTTATCGTATGGGAATTTATGATCACGATAGAGTAAGATCAGAATTCTTTTCATATCAATCTTATGTTCATATATCATATCATATCATGTCATCATATAGATGAAACGTCAATAACGTCGAGTCATGACATTCTTCATGAAATTCTCATATACTAAGCATATTATCATATCAGGGTTTAATATGCAATTCATGTAATTTTTCTATATAAACCGCTATCATTTCAAATCATATCATATATACTTTAGGACATGCTCAACATATGAATTTTCAATTCATTTCAAATTTGCCTTTAAGGCATGACAGAAACATGTTCAATGTCAGTTCATGTAATCGTTTTCGGAGCATGTCTAAAACATATGCGGTTTTAAAACATTTTTCATATACTATAAATCATATCAGGTTTAAAGTTCATATCAAATCAATCTATACTCTAAACCGCCTGTCATTTCAAATTCGACACAAAATCGTATATAAATCATGTAAGTGTCGAAATCATTTATCATATACTTTTAAAACATATTCTGTAAATCATATCAGGTCTAGAGTTCATATCAAATCAAACTATACTCTAGACCGCATATCATGCCATGTTCGACATAAAATCACATATAAATCATATAAGTGTCGAAATCATATCTCATGGACTTTTAAAACATGTTTAAAACATGTACTGTTTCAAAACATATTTCATTTCAATTCTATTTCATGTACAGTATAAATCATGTCAAGTCTAGAGTTCATATCAATAAAATCATACTCTAGACTTCATATCTTATCAGTTAGAGACTAGGCTAGATCCCTATCATCTCTCTATCAATAAAGACTTAAATCACTGTAGCTAGCAGTGAAAATTATGTCATCGTCCCCTGGAAACCAACTAGGGCGCTATCTATGGCCATAGACCTCATCTCTCTCAGCCCCACTGATCAGGCGTGACTGAGACCTGTCCACGACTATTGTCGGACAAGCATATCTGCCTAATGAGCAAAGCTCCAATTAGGCGGTTTACACTATGCTTTATTGAATTTAATTCTTTTAGGGTGCCTACAGTCTCATAAAGCATTTAAATCTTTAGCTTTTCTTTTTAAAATCATGTAAAGTATATGGTGAAGTTCTTTAAGAGGTTTCGTATATAAAAATACGTATATACCATATACTTTTTTTTAAAGCTAATCTATACTTTATAGCATTTATATAAATGCTATTATAACATCTGAAACTATATCAAATTATGCTTAAAAGTGATGCTATGAAATCATTTCCGTTTGTAATTTTGATAATAGTTTCAAACGTCCATATAAGTAATACCTTCATCTAATACGGTGAAACAATTCATTTAATTTTATCACCATCAATTATTCGATTTCAAACTATCCTTCTGACACATCAGTAAATTAGTATTCAAATCATTCAAGATTCATTTCTTTCAGTATTCAGATTGTTCAATACTCTAATTATTTAATAACCAGATCACTTGGTATTCAAACCATTCGGTATTCAATATCCTTTTTCGATAATTATCGACTATAATAATCATTTGTACATTTTATTATCGATACTAGAACCACATCATCAGTGTGAATCCTCTTAGTATCTATGAGCATCTAAATATCATGTTTCCATATAGCCATCAGGATACTGAAATTATGAATTACTAATATCCTCATTCGATATCTATTTCAGAGTCGACATCGAGGATCATAGAACCACAAGATCAATAGTTGCTTATCAAATCCATTTATGATTCGACCTATTGGTACATATTCAGAATTTTCAACTTGCGGTTCAATTTCATTCACTATCATAAATCATATCACAATCCTCAATTCACTTTTCATATGGCCTGTAGAATGTAATATCATGCTGGAATTATCTATAAAACGTCCTCAATTCAATTCTTTGATTGGCAATTTACTACTTAAAAGGATTTGCCAATTTCCACTATCAACAGTGTTTCAATCATTTAAATCGTCTTGCGACTATCCATATTATTGCAAAAATCTTAGTTCATACCACTAAGACGGTCCATTTATTTGAATCTGTCAATTCCATAATCATCACTCGATTGATAATTCCGCACTTCTATCATTTGACCGTCTAAATCACAACTTCAATTTTTTTTCTCTTTTAAGTTGCATCCTGTAATCATCGTCACTTTTATCAGTGATCCGTCTAATAAATGATTTCACCTCAATCTCAACTTGATACCATTTCTGATATTAAAATTACTTGATTTATCAATTCTATAAAGTTTAAACCATATAATTCATCACATTATCGTTTTCAACGATCTATCTTCTCATCAATTTCAACATCAAACTCTTTCGGTAATACCATAAAATCCTTTTTAATATTTATTTTCAATAATCATCTCCAATATTCCATTTATGTGAGAAACTTAATCTTTTTCCTCATATATTTTCCTAAAAATTTCGGCAGCATAACAGCTTAATTTTTTACTAAGCCTCCTGCACGGAAAACAGTTTATAATGACAGCCGTTGATTCTCACATATTCTTTATCTCTTACTAAGACCCCCACCATCAATTGTGGGTCCTCTTATTATATTTAAAAATCAATTAAATAAATGCATCATATGTAAAATCATAATTCCCACATACAATATAAAGCTACTAATGCTTTATAAAAGTATCTTACCTATTCTCCAAGCTTAGCGTACTTTCCGATTTTCGAGCCTTGCCGAACTCCACCATTTGTCTCATTTTCGTTTGCTACAATTTCAAAAATTGACATATTTTCATTTAGAAAATAATCCAAGAATTTCTACTAAATTCCAGACATATAGCGAAAAAGGCTTTTAATTTTTTTCTTACCCATCTCTTCCTCTTCTTCTTCTTTTTTTTCTTTTCCTTTTTCTTTTTTTTCTTTTCTTTTATTTTTCTTTTTCTTCTTTTTCTTTTCTTTTCTTCTTTTTTCTTCTCTTTTTTTTTTCTGAACCGGGTCGGGTTCGGGTTGACCGGGTCAGGCGGGTCGGGTCGGATCGGGTCGGACCAGTTCCGCCGGTTCAATCTTCTGCTGGCCGGTTCGGTCACCGGTGGCCACCCATTCCGGCGGTTCAGCCATTCCACAGCTTGCCGAAGTTGCGACGATGCCGGATCTGGTCTCCGTTTCGTCCCATTACCGGCGACGGTGCCGGATCTATAATGGTGGCTCTCGGTCCCTTCCTCCTCTGTTTCTTCCTCCCTCCGCCGTCCGTAGCCTCGCCGGTGGTCTTCCTTTGCTTTCCCTCAGCTCCGTCGAGCTCGAGGTTGGGGTGGCGGTGCCTAGGCCGGCCGGCACTGCCACTTCCCTCTTTTCTCTTTTCCTCTTTTTCCTTCGGTTTTTCTCTTCTGTTTTCGCACCGCTTCTTTCTCTTTCCGGCGTCGGTGGGTCTCCTCTCTCTCTTCCCTTACCGGCGACGGCCTCACCCCGCTCTTCCCTTCCGCCTCTCGCTCAGTCGGCGTCGGGTTGGCTTCCATCGTTTCTCTTCTGTTTTTGCTAAACAGAAGAGAAAATGTGGGATCGGGGAACCCGATTCCCACTTCTGTTATTTCTTTTTTTTCTTTTATATATATATAAATTAGATTTTTATATATATCATATACAATTTAATTTTAATATATATACATATATACATACTTTATCTTGAAATATATGTATATATATACACTTTGATCTAAATAATATATATTTCGTATATATATATATATATATATATATATATATACTTATTTAAAAACGTGTAAAAATATATTATGTAATCTATTTATATAATTATATTTTTTATTCACATTTTTATTTCTTTAACATTTAAAATATATTTATATAATATAATTTTATAATTATATATAATTATATAAATATATACCTTTTATTTCTTTAAATTTTTGAATTTCCTAATATCAAAAATTATTTTCTTCATTTCTTTTCTTATTTAATTTGGATTGCAACTTATCCAAATTAAATTTTCTGGATACCTTATATTTATTTATAAAATTATCGGTCTTCACATCTACAGTACTACTTCCTTATGAATTAAGATAGGGGATGTAATTCATATTATAATTTAATATGAAATTGTGTATATGTAAAAGAAAATTAAAGTATCGCAGACAGCCCAACCATATAAAATGTATAGAATAAGATGAAAAATAGGGTCACGGGGCTGTGATATTGACTTAGACATTTTGCATGAATCCAATATTTATGTGTTGTGTGTTCATGTCAAGTGTCACAGCCCCTGACCCTATTTTTCACCTTATTCTATACCTCTTATTTGGTTGGGCTGTCTGCGGTACTTTACTTTTCCTTTACATATAAACAATTTCATATTAAATTTATAATATGAATTACATCCTCTATTTTACTTCATAAGAAAGTAGTACTGTAGGTAAGTCTAAATACAGAAAATAAATGAGCATACCTTATTAAATAAATCGACCTGTCGTATCGTCCCCAAAAGCGCAGTCGAAAGTCCTTTAAGTGCTAGACTCTCAGTCTTCGAAAACCTGAAATGTTAAAATTAAGGGGTGAGCGAACAATGGCTTAGTAAGGGAATTATATGCATACTTGATATTCAGCTTTCTATAAGCTAAAAATCTTTTTCATTTTTCTTATGGGGCTCTAGGGTCGCATGTAGGAAGGATACTACAGTCGACTAGGGATTCGGATGGAGTAAGGTAGGTATTTTGAAATACCTATCTTGTTCCGGAACCTAGAAGCAACTATAGAGAGTAAATTTCTTTTTTGTTTTGAAATTTAAATCCTTTTTCCTTTTTATTCCATAACATTTTCATATTCTTTTCAAAATAATGTTTTTATGCAATAAAGCATTTAAATAAAATAACTAATATTCATATTTTCTTTGAAAAGAATATTAGATAAATCATCATCATTTTCCTTTAAAACTCATTTCATGTTTTACTGTACAATCATAATTAGTACAGTACTTTAAAATGGCAAAATAAGCTATTAAACCTTTTTCGTATAACATATAAATCATTTAAATCTAATATTCAATTTAAAATTTAAAATAAGAATATTAGATTTACTTTCCTCCTTTTCCTTTTTTAAAGCATATTACATATTCATATTACATGTCATATGACAATCATCTCATAGTACTCAAATCAGTACCATAAAAAGAATTATATAAAATGCTGTAAATCACTTTCATTTAACTTGTCACATATCATGTAAAACATTTACATTTCACATATCACATATCATATAAAATATTTTCATATATGGAGACTTAGGCACGCACGCCCAGTCCGTCCACTAGGTCGTTACTCCTATCATGCTATAGACCCCGAAGGGTATAAAATAATCATGTCAGATCTATGGCCATAGTCTATAATTGTCCTCAGCGGATCATTGATCAGGTGTCGGTCGGGACTACATATCTCACATATTACATGTTACATATCACATATCACATATCAGCATGATAGGATGCCATCTAGTCTCAAAACCGTATTTTTCATCATAAAATAACATTTATGGAATTTATAAAAATATATAATTTCATAATTTAAAACCATAAAGGTTATAAAATCATTTAGTGAATATTTAAGAAATATATATATAAATATTCACTTTATTTCTTGTGAGAACTAGTCATTTTATACTGTAGAAGTACAATTAAGCTGACTTTATTACTGACTTTGTGGTATAAAAATAGCATAAAGTAGCAGCTTAAATTATAGTTTATAAAGCAATATAATAGAAATAACATAGGAGCTGAAACATGTTGAAAATGAAACAGTATGTGGGAAAAAGGAAATTGTGGCTGGTGAAGACAACTGAAATAAGAAACAAATGAGAGAAGTAAAGGTTAATTTTCCTTGACTTTATACATGTGAATACTAGACTTTTTGGCAACCTAAGACATAATAGATATGATCATAATGTAGGGACCAAATGGAAGCCAATGTAGAAAACAGAAAAGAAAGAAGGCTCACGGCTTGGTCAACAGATAACAAAGAAAAGATAGAAAAAAAATTGGTTGGCTATCTAGATGGAGTCTCGGTTTAGATAAATGAGTAGTAGAAAAATAAGAGAAGAGAAAAGACAAAATAAATAATAAAGGAAAAACAAAAGAAAGTCTCTTCCACACGTTTTTCCTAGGTCAGTAGGAAACATAACACTGACTTTTGTTCATTTTCTTTGCTGCACCGAAGAACAATTAAAACAGACAAGAAAGGAAAAACAAAAGAAAAGAAATATATAATTAATGAAGTCGGCAAAAGTCCAACCAATATATTTTTTATGCCTTATTTTTCTATCGTGATCTTTATCTTCCACCCTCATCACCGAAAACTTCTCCTCTGTTTAGTATGTCGAGTAAGCCTTCCCCTCCATAGCAGAACCTCTGTGTTCTTCAGTAAATAAAAAAAGTTTCCTTAGGAAAGTTAAACCTTGACTCAAGAACATCTGAAACCACAAGAAACTTTAACCAAAAACCTCAAAACAGAAACTGACTTAAGTGGACAGATCTACTCTCTGTACAGGTAATGTCCAACTTCAGTTTTTAAGCTTCTTGTTCTTTGATTATGGCTGTAATGAGTAAGAATATGTTAGTTATAGCCTTTGTTTGAAGTAAACATATATGTAATGAAAACCCTAGTTTAGTTGGGAGGGTTTAGAGTGAAAATAAGATGATGTTGATGATGGTTTACGTGGAGATGAAAGCAAGTCAGTCTTGGAACCGAAAACAGAAATGAAACTTTAAAAGAAATAAAACAAATATACTTCTTAGTTCAAGTAGAATTCACGTGGAACAGGGGAAGATAAAAGAAAAGAAAAAAAGTGATCTTATGGTCAACAAATGTGGCTGATGAAAGAAATAAGAAAGGCTGTTAGTACAACCGAAAATAGGAAAATCGTGTGACTGATTGTGCAGTCAAAAATAAGGGAAATTGTATGGCATGACTGACTTTTGTAGGTGTGAACACTGAATTTTGGTGACTTAGAAGTGTACTAGATATACCTAAATGTAAAATTAATATGTGCTCAAACAGAAGAAGGAAAGAAAATGTCGGTTTGGACAGCATTGTAGCAGGAAAAATAAATTCTGGTTGAAGAAGGTTTTGAGGTGAACTTTGAATGAAGGTTACGTGAGCTAAGGGGGAAGAAAAAGATAAACAAGTGACTGACTTTAAGATGACTTTTATGTGTGAATGTGGAAGATATTGGCAGCCTAAAATGTACTAGGAATAAACATAATTAAGAGACATAAACTGAAGTTTGTGTAGGCTATAAAACAGAAAAGAAGGGGAGTCTCGGTTTGGATATTATGTACCGGTAATAAAAGGAAAGAAATGTGAAGAAAATGTTATGTTTAGGTTGACCAAATGGTATGAGATAGGTTATAAATATATATATATATATATATATTAATGGAGGAAAACACCTACATATAACCAAGGCCATTTGGCCAAAAGAAAAGACAAGAAAAATAACGTGAATGAGATGGAAAATGGGAGAAAATTAGTCAATTAAAGTGGCTGGAAAATATACAAGAGTGTATATACAAATAACAAGAAGACATGATCATAAGCCAAAAAGGCTTATGTACGGAAAATGATATTCGACCATGCAAGCTTTAATGAAAATGTTGACTTGGAAAAGTGGCTAATGATGCCAAAACAGAAAATGGAAAAGGAATGAAATATTCATGAGAAATTTAAGTAATGAGAATTAAATTAAGAATTAATCAAGTGAAGGAATTTTATAACGAAAATGAATTATATTAAATTGTGACTTGGCAGTTTATAATTCGGTGAGAAAGGAAGCATATTGGTGCGACTTAAGGCATTTCTCTACAGTGTATTGAGGTAAGGGATGTAATTTAAAGTTATGATGGTGTCCCTTACTTTCATCGCTAATTTTAAATAAATGTTTGAAACATGAATTTTATTCCGAAATTAATTTCTATAATCTTTTGATAATTAGCTAAACGAACCTTATAACTTCTATGCATATTTTCCATAATGTTTTAAGTATGACATAAAATAAATATGTTTTTCGAAAAGGTATCAGAGTGGCAAACCCCAGGCAAACTTAGACCCTGGCACGCCCGGTCCTTATTATTTGTACTAAATGTATGATTAAGAAGTTACAAAAGTAAGTAAAATTTGAGACTAAGGCCTTCGTATAGTTTATGTTATTGCCTGTCATGTTTGCCACATTGTGCATGTTCCCGTCCCTTATGGCATATGTTTAGCCCATGTCGTGCATGTTCTCGCCCACATTGTGCATGTTTCCGTCCCTTGTGGGTATGTTGGTCCTTCGTGGTGCATGTTCGCTGTATGACCCTGATCAGGTCTACAGCCCTTACCATGGCCATAGGTACTCAGTTCCCTCTTCAGAGGAAGATTAGTCATGACTTGCATACGGGCTATATGATCTCGCCTAGTCCCCAAGAACTGTATGATAAGTTTTATTTATTATGATGTCAAGTTTCTAAAGTATGATGCATGTTTGAACAAGTATGAATTTTAGATATATATATTAAAGAATTCATACAATGATATAACGTATGAAAGCATTATTACGGCATATGTTCTCTGCATATATCGATGCTATGATTATTTTAAATGCATTTCTTACGGGGCTTTTCAAAAAGCTCACCCCCTCTATCCTACCAGATTATCTGCAGTGATCATCTCTTTGCCTGTTGCGCATATGACGTAGGCTGAGGGATACGTCTCTCCTCAGGTTACTTTTTGTACACACGTAAGGTATACTTTTATTTTGATACCAGACATTCGGTATAGCACAGATATTTGTATATAAACAATATTTTGGGATGTAGTCGATATCGTATGAATACAAATGTTATTCTGAAGGATAGATCAATATGATATAATGAAATATTTTATAAAAATATTGTGATGATTCTGTGGTTGGAAAATTGTGATGATGTACTGGCTGGAAATATAAACTGCGTTTTCATGCAGGTGGTTAGGATAGTTACAGCTGTTATGCTGTCGAAATTAAAAAAAAAATGTAAGTAACCTACACAGGCAGGAATGCAACCTAAGTAAGAAATTAAGATTTCATCTATAGAAATAAAAAAAAAATTAGCCCAAAACTTTCACGTTTTCGGGGTGTGACATTTCTTTTCCTTTTCCATCTCGTATTACGTGTAATTTACATATCAGGAGAATTTTCGGTGATTTCATTATCACCATTCTCGAAAACATAAATATTTTAAAATTACTTTCATTTTATTCATGTTTTTATGAATCATTTTTCGTGAAATAAAATCATTTATTATGATTTTATGAAATTTTCTAGAAATTTTCGATAATTTTTCGGTAGTATAACGGCTGTCAATTGGCTAACCTCCTGCACGAAAAATACAGTTTATAATTTCAACTGGTACTTCACCACAATTTTTCAACCAATCATTTATCGCAATATTTTCATAAATATTTTCATAAAATATTTCATAATTAAAATCATGCAGACTGAATATCCTTACAGTGCTGCACATGCATCCCTTACCTTTTTCGGGTCGGTGACTTCCTCTTATATGTTGCGCCCGTACTCCATCTCTCCCGATCCTCATCTCGATCGTCGAAAATAATTTCTGGAAATTAAAATTCTAAATTTTAGAATTTTCATAAATAATTTATTAAATTTTTACTCAAAATCATTTTTCTGAATTCTTACCGAATTTTCGTAATTTCCGAGTTGCCAACTTCCCGGGAATCTCTGAATTCCCAAAATTCTCCTTTTTCCGCTTTTCTTTTCTTTCTTTCTCTTTTCTTTCTCTTTCTTTCTTTTTCTCCTTTCTCTAGCCGGACCGGTTCAGACCGGTTTGGTGTCCTTCCGCAGGTTCGGTCGGCTCGGCTTATTCTCGCCGGCATCACCGCCGGTTTAGGTCTCCTATAGCTTGCCAGAGTGGCCAGGACGCCGGATCTAGTCTCCGTTTCTTCCCATCAGTGGCGACGGCGCCGGATGTGGGTCCGTGGGTTTCGACCCCTTCCTCCTCTCTTTTCTCCTTCCTCCGCCGGATTCTCTTTCGCCGGTGGCTCCTTTAACTTTCGTCGAGCTTCGCCGGTGTCGGGAGTAGTGGTGGCGGTGCTTGGATCGGCCAGCACCACCGCATCTCTTTTCCACTTTTCTCCTCTCGGTTCTGCCCCGGATTTCTTCTCTTTTCTCTTTCACCGGCGTCGATTTCCTCCTCCTCTCTCCTCGCCGGTGGTGGTCCCTCCCTCCGCCTTCTCGTTTCTCGCCGAAGGCAGTAGCGGTTGCTGCTGTCGACCTCCTTTGAGCTTTCCTCCTCTATTTGTAACAGAGGAGGAAATGAATTAATTGGGGAATCGGGTTAACCTCGATTCCCTTCCCTTTTTTATTTTATTTTTTTATTTTTTTAATTTTATTATTATATATAATTATATATATAATTATATTACTAATAGTGTATATATATTTTATTTTCACAATATATATTTACACTTTAATTAAATTAATTAATATATATTTCATACATATACATATTTATTTATATACATAATTGTATATAAAAATATACATATGTTTTTATTTACGACAAAATAATATATATTTCACTTTATAATATATAATATATTTCATATATATACATATGTATTTATATAAAAATTATTAAAATATATTTATATACTCTAATTATATAAATATATAATATACGCATTTTTATTTCATTTAATTTTTTGGATTTCTTAATATCCAATTTATTTCTCCTTTTCATTTCCTATTTAATTTGGATTTTCATTTATCCAAATTAAATTCCTCCTTTCCTTATTTTTGTAACTCCGACTTTATTTTTATTTTCATTTAATTTCCTTCTTCATTTCTTATTGCAATTTAATTTTCCTTTTTATTTCTTATTTAATTTGGATTTCCATTTATCCAAATTAAATTTCCTCAATTTTATCCAAATAAATTTTCTCCACTTCTTCGCTTCATCAATTTTGGGAATTTCAATGATATTCCTATCTCGTAAATAAATTTTATTTATTTACTTTAATTTATTTATTTCCTCTTATCTATTTTCTTAAATATTAATTTCCAAAAATAGAAAATTTGCGGTTATCACATTCTCTCCACCTTAAGAAATTTGGTCTTCCGAATTTAACTTAATTCATAAGGTGGTATCATCCTGTATACTTATAATTCTTGACCTTTTGATCATCTTCCATATTATACTGCCAGTATACCTTTAAGATCATAGTCGCCTTTTATACCTTTATATATCATTTCTCATCATATACTTATACTCCCTTAAATTTCTTATTAATTGGGAGTTATCCATTTCCACTCCTTTTCATAACACATATGATTCATATTATCCATCATCCATCTTCCTTATTTGGTGCCAAGTCGATACATTTCGATAATTATCATTTATCAATTTAAATCAATAGTATGTAATGGTCCAGTAGCTTTCACATCTCCTGCATTCGCTTACTCAACATATCATCGAGCGTTTCCGTATTACGCTCAAACATTTTTACATCATGTACGGAGTGGTGCTTTTTATAAATTTGGAATCTCAGAGCCTTTTGCTATTTCCCATAACATATAGTTACTCAGAGATTCACACACATATAGAGCTCACTGGAACTTCATAGACATTCTCATCATTTTATAATCATATTTCGACTATGGCACTAAAGAATCTAAGAGTTTGATAATGGAGGAGTGATTTCATTAGACTATCAGTCTATAATCACTTCCATATTATCATATCTCTTTTAGATTCTTCATTATTATCCTCTGTGAAGATCGAGAATTTTCTAAATAAATATAAGGTATCCGGAAAATTTAAATTGGACAAATTGAAATCCAAATTAAATAAGAAAATGGAGAAATTAATTTGGATACTAGGAAATCCAAAATTGAAAGAAAAAAAAAAGGTATATATTTATATAATTATAAAATTATATTATATAAATATATTTTTAATGTTAAAGAAATAAAAATGTGAATAAAAATATAATTATATAAATAGATTATATAATATATTTTGACACGTTTTTAAATAAGTATATATATATATATATATATATATATATACGAAATATATATTATTTAGATCAAAGTGTATATATATACATATATTTCAAGATAAAGTATGTATATATATTAAATTTTAATAGTATATGATATATATATATAAATATGATTTTATATATATTAAAAAAAAAATTGAAACGAAATGGGAGTCGGGGGGAACCGACCCCCATTTCTCCTCTGTTACAAAACAGAGGAGAAAACACAGAAGTGGCCGACCCCTGTTGGCTTACCGGAGAAGGAGCGACGCCGCCGGCAAGCCGTGATGGAGGAAGAGACGCCGACGCCGACGGCAGGGAAAGAAAAAGGAAACAGAAACGAAGCGAAACGGGAGAATGCGGGGTGAAACCGAAGAGAAAAGAAAAGGGGGAAACGGCGGTGCCGGTGGATCCAGGCACCGCCACCGCAACCTCGACGTCGGCAAGAGTGAGGGGAATGTGAGAGGAGCCACCGACGGCGAAGGAAACGGCGGAGGAAGGAAGAAACAGAGAAGAAAGAGGTCGAAACCCATGGCCCAGATTCGCCACCGCCGGCACCGTCGCTGGCGAAACCGAGACCAGATCCAGTATCCCTGCAACCTCCGCAAGCTGTGGAGCGGCTGAACCGCCGGAATGGGTGGCCGCCGGTGACCGAACCGGTCAGCCAAAGTTGAACCGGCCAAGCCAAGCTTTGACCCGACCCGACCCGGTTTGACCCGACCCGACCCGGTTCAGGGAAAAAAAAAAGAAAGAAAAAAAAAGAAGAAAAGAAAAGAAAAAAAGAAAAAGGAAAAGGAAGAAGAAGAAGGAAGAAAAGGTAAGAAAAATTGAGGAAAAATAAATTATTGATGTTATTGAATAATTTATGGTTATATTGATGTAGTGCATTAATATTGAAATTGTAGTAAAACGGAAATGAGACGAATGGTGGAGTTCGGCAATGCTCGGAAATCGGAAAGTGCGCTAAGCTTTGGCGAACAAGTAAGATACTTTTATAAAGCATTAGTAGCTTTATATTGTATGTGGGAATTATGATTTTTTTATGATGCATTTATTTAATTGACTTTAAATGGAATTATGATTTTTATATGATGCATCAATTTAAATAGATTTGCTAAAAAAAATGCTAAGAGGACCCACAACTGATGGTGGGGGTCTTAGTAAGAGGTAAAATTGGTGAGAATCAACGGCTGCAAGTATAAATTGTGTTTCCCTTGCAGGAGGTTAGGGAAAATTAAGCCGTTATGCTGCCGAAATTTTTAGGAAAATAATTGAGGAAAAAGATTAAGTTTCTCACATAAATAGAATCTTGGAGATAATTATTGAAAATAAATATTGAAAGGATTGTATAGTATTACCGAAAGAGTTTGATATTGAAATCGATGAGAAGATAGATCGTTGAAAACGATAATGTGGTGAATTACATGGTTTAAAACCTTATAGAATCGATAAATCAAGTAATTTTAATATCACAAATGGTATCAAGTTGAGATTGAGGTGGAACTATTAATTAGACGGATCACGGATAAAAGTGATGATAATTATATGATGTAGCTTGGAAGAGAAGATCACAGTTGAAATTTCGATGGTCGAATGATTGGATTGTGAAGTTATTAACGGAGTAATGATTTCCAGAATTACCGAGTCCGGTTTCATGATTTTGAAATAATTTCGAAAGTGATAATATGGACAAATTCGAGAGATTGAAATGGAGATTTAATTACGACACAATCCGATCAATTATGGATTCAAAGAAATGAGTGATAAATATGTGAAAAGATGATTGTGCTTATAACCTTAGAATAGATCTTGAATAATAAGATCGACAATGGCATAAGTTCGGATAAAATCATAAAGGCCACATGAAAATGGATTTGAGGATTTAGATACGATTTTGTGATAGTAAATGAAATTGAATCTCAAATCAAAAATGATAAACATGTATCAATAGAACAAATCATAAATGGATTTGATAAGTGACTATCGATTTTGTGATTCTGTTATCCTCGATGTCGATTCTGGAACAGATATTGAAGGATGATATTATTATTTGCATAAATTCGGTAACTTGATGACTATTTTAGAAATTGATGTTTAAATGCTTATCAAAACTTAGAGGATTCATACTAATGATGCGATCCTAATATTGATGATGAAGTGTATAAATGATTATAATAGTCAATGACGATCAAGAAAGGGTATTTAATACCGAATGGTCTGAATACCAAGTGATTCGATTTCCAAATGAATTGAGTATTGAGCAAATTGAATACTGAATTAGATGAATAGTGAATGAATTGTATAGTGATTTATTGGTTGACAGAAAGAAAGTCTTGAAATCGAATAATTGATGGTGATAAAGTTAAATGAATCGCTTTAGCGTAATTGATGGAAACATTACCGAAGTTGCATACTGAAATGTTTTACAGCATCGCATTTAAGCATGCCTTCTTGCAACTTGAAACATTTTAATAATGTTTATATGAATACTGAAAAGTATTGATTTGTTTTGAAATGAAAGTATATGGTAAATATATATATATTTTGATATATGAAGTCTCATACAGAATTTTACCATATGCCTTACATGATATTGAAAAGAAAGCTATAGATTTAAATGTTTTATGAGACTGTAGGCACCCTAAAAGAATTAAATTCAATAAAGCATAGTGGAAACCGCCTAATTGGAGCTTTGCTCATTAGGCAGATAGATATGCTTGTCCGACAATAGTCGTGGACAGGTCTCAGTCACGCCTGATCAGTGGGGCTGAGAGAGATGAGGTCTATGGCCATAGATAGCGCCCTAGTTGGTTTCCAGGGGACGATATGATTTTCACTGCTAGCTACAGTGATTTAAGTCTTTATTGATAGAGAAATGATAGGGATCTAGCCTAGTCTCTAACAAATATGATATGAAGTCTAGAGTATGATTTTTATTGATATGAACTCTAGACTTGACATGATTTATACTGTACATGAAACAGATTTGAAATGAAATATGTTTTGAAACAGTACATGTTTTAAACATGTTTTAAAAGTCCATAAGATATGAATTCGACACTATATGATTTATATGTGATTTTGTGTCGAACATGGCATGATATGCGGTCTAGAGTATAGTTTGATTTGATATGAACTCTAGACCTGATATGATTTACAGTAGATGATTTAAAAGTATATGATAAATGATTTCGACACTTACATAATTTATATACGATTTTGTGTCGAATTTGAAACGACATGCGGTTTAGAGTATAGATTGATTTGATATGAACTCTAAACCTGATATGATTTATAGTATATGAAAAATGTTTTAAAACCACACATGTTTTAGACATGCTCCGAAAACGAATACGTGAATTGAAATTGAATATGTTTATATTATGCCTTAAAGGCAAACTTTTGAAAATGCATATATTGAGCATGTCCTAAAGTATATATGATATGATTTGAAATGATCGCGGTTTATACAGAAAAATTACATGAATTGCATATTAAACCCTAATATGACAATATGCTTAGTATATGAGAATTCCATGAGGAATGTCATGACTCGGTGGTAACGATATTTCATCTATATGAGGTCATGATATGTTGTGAAACACGAATATAGAGATACACGAAGAGAATTATGACTGGGTACCACCGTGATTATGATCTACAATACGAGAATTGATAAGAGATGATATGAGAATTGATAAGAGATGATATGAGAATTGATAAGAGATGATAGAATACAGAAATATGATTATGAAATGAAAAGTGATAATGAGATGTATCGATGAGAAAGGATTAACTGTAATTGCATCCTTGTAAGTATTAAGCATTGCAGTTTAAGACAGTTTAATCCTACTCTTGTATTTATATTAGTATCTTACTGAGCCGTGGTTTTGCTCACCCCACTAAATTTCATCTCTTTCAGATTATTGAAGTTAACGTCTGCCATGTGAGCTGCTCAGTGGGCATCGGAGACGGTGTATGAACTTGGTACTAGTTTTCTGAGTTATATGTTCTTTATAAAATACTTGTTTACATGTAAGACTTAAATTGATGCACAGTACATATTCTGTTTAACAAGTCGGGATGTAACTAAGAACCGTTTCCGGGTTTGTTTAACATTTAAATGGAATGACTATAAGTCACCTAGGTAGTATAGTAACTACACTGACACCGAATACAAACCTTAAAATGAAAAAGAAAAATTTAGTCCATAAATTTGTAGACTAAGAAAAGTATGAGTATAAAGGAAAGTCGCGGCCTTCGGGTCGTGACATCCTCAATACTCTTTTCAAATATATTTCATCAAATGCTGCAGTTCATTTGCAGACTTTGCTATTAACCATCTTTTACCATAATTGAATTGGAGATAATTATTTGCTCTCCTTATCGTCCTTCCATGTAATATTCTTATTACCTCTTTTATTCTTATGATATATTCATTATCACTTTAATCTTAGAATATACCTGTAATTATACTCTTTTAATAATTTAGATTTGATAACGACATAAACAAATTATAATTTGATCTTCTCATTATTTAACTTCATCATTAAATATATAATTATCAATTTAATCACCTCATTATCCATATAAATCCATTATTTCCATCATTTCAAGGTGGTATATATATTTATCCTTTCTCCATTTACATTACTGGCAGTGAAATGTAATTCATTTCTTTACTTCTTTGAGTATAATTACTTTTCCTCTATCGAGTTTGGCTCGATCTTACATTTAATCATAATCATGTGATAACCACAAAATCACTTTTAGTTTTAAATTCGGGAACTATTTCATATTCGTGTTCCCTTTTCATCATGTACTTTCCTCTTATGAGATATTCATCTTTTCCTTCATCATTATTTCAGTCACTTTTCAGCAGTGGTAAAATATTCCACTATTAAATTCCTTTAACCTTTTACATATCATCTTTATGTTTATTCATCCATTGACTTTAACCTTTTACTTATTAGTTACGTCAGTAGAGCAGCTAACCCATAAACTCTCCTATAGACTAGCACTAGTATTTAGCTAGACCTAGCCCATTTCGTATCTCAATCATTATCTCTTCATCCTAGACAGATCTGCATTGCTCTGTCATTCGAGATCATATATCTTAGAAAGAGATCTGTCTATCCCATCTTCTATTTGCCAATCTTAACATATAGATTACAATCTTTGAGAGTCCGTAGGGTCATACCACTATGCTGCTCATTTTCCATTGATGTCTTATACTGTATCGCTATCTCATCACATTATTCATATATGGTTGCCTCATTCATTAGGCTCATATACCTCACAAGGTATTTCGTTGATCCTGTAAACCTCAATAGGAACTCGTAAAAATTATATCAAGTTCCAATCATTATCATCTTATGATCATCAATTTCCAACTTTTCGTCTACTAATGCCTTGTACAGAGATTGATCTTATAAGGTCCTTGCACATCTCCGATTAAATCAAATAAGGCATCACTTCCATAGAATTGATGATTTGTTCTTAATAAGAACTTTAATGTATAATAGGAATTCAGTTCGCCATTTAATTCATCCTCAATCACATCATCTGTATTTCCATCAATTATCCTTATATAAGTGAATTTCATTATTCACTAATTTTTCAGAGTTGTTTTCTTAAGCTTTTCGGATTCCTCTATGTTCTCCGATAGAAGCTTAGAATAGATTTCATATCCACGATTAAGTTAATATTAACCCGATCTCTCAATCTATGTTACTTTGAAAATTTAACGGGAATCTCATCCGATACTTTCTTAAATCACACATCTCTTATCATTTTGGACATTTCATCTCTATGTCAATCATTTCACTGCATATCCTCAAGGCAGAGACATTTAATATTTAAATCATTTTAACATCTTCTCCGGCTTGATTCACTTATTTCCTCATACTTCAAAGCATATTGATCATCTTAATGAATATACTATATCAAGTGTCATCATTTGATTAACACCTTTCACAGCTAACCGATTTATTACTACTGTAATTTACTTTTACAATCATTTTCGTTTAATAATTCAGGTTAGCTGTTGTCTTCCTCATCGCTTATCTTCACTTATTGTTCTTATGCATATTCTCCAATTTCATATACTTCATACAATACATTATTCTATAAAACATATTTCAAAATATTCTGGTTCTATAAATATCCATTTAATACCTCAGAAAATTGTATGATTGTTTAGAACTAGAATTAATCGTACTGCTATGGATTTCATCAACCATACCGATCACTTTCTCATTCATCATCAGTAATCATTTTGCTTTTCATCATATCTAACGATCCCGTAATAATATCCTGTTAATACACTTTTAATTTAGACTCATAAAATCAATACTAAGTCGCTCATCCTGCGACTTCCCTATAACCATTTGGGTCGTATCAGCACACTAAGTGTAGTGAAATTTATAATCGGGATCATTATACTCATATTATGTCCTTTATACCCTTAATAACTCTATTACTATCAATAAGTTCAAAATCGACTTGATTTATCACAATTCAAAACATAATCCCACATAGGGGCATTTTTGTCATTTCACATTTTTTCTCCTCACTATACATTTAAATCAGTAATCTTATTATCAATTTGCTGATAGTACCCCTTTCTCGTACCAATATCACCATTTTAAGATCTTATTCGATTTCGATAGAGAAGTCCACTAGGATCCATAATTGAATTATTTTGCATGAAATGCAGCTTTACATCATCAATTTCTCTGTCAAATCAATCAATTTCAACTTATATTAGTCTATTTTGACTCTCGGTAAAATTTCAAAGGAAAGGATATTTTGGTCATTTTTTGTCGAAAATATTCTCTCTCCTCAAAATACCTTCAATCGGTGATCTTAAGGTCTATTTAATGATGATATCTCATTCAAATACCTTCAATCGGTGATCTTAAGGTCTATTTAATGATGATATCTCATTCCCCTCCTTTATATCATCACATTCAGGTCTCAGTTCAATCCAGACAAAAAAGTACTAGTGGGGCCTTCACCGAGTCCATTTCTGTTCCTTATCAAACCGACCTTCATTTAGATTATAAGATCACCATTTTAGTTAACATTCCTGAGCCGTTTTCCCTTTTTGACATCTTTAGTTCATAATTCTCACCCCCTTCTAAACACTTAACTCAATTTACAATCATTTATTTTCTCTACGTATTTAGACTACACAGTACTACAATGGATGTTAACCTTTTCAACACATTTTCTTTCCAAAAGTATCGACAGACATCAGGCCAACCCTGCTCTGATACCATTAAATCTGTCACAATCTTAACCCTATTTTTCACCTTATTCTATACCTCTTATTTGGTTGGGCTGTCTGCGATACTTTACTTTTCCTTTACATATAAACAATTTTATATTAAATTTATAATATGAATTACATTCCCTATTTTACTTCATAAGAAAGTAGTACTGTAGGTAAGTCTAAATACAGAAAATAAATGATCATACCTTATTAAATAAATCGACCTATCGTATCGTCCCCAAATACGCAGTCGAAAATCCTTTAAGTGCTAGACTCTCAGTCTTCGAAAACCTGAAATATTAAAATTAAGGGGTAAGCAAACCATGACTCAGTAAGGGAATTATATGCATACTTGATATTTAGCTTTCTATATGCTGAAAATCTTTTTTATTTTTCCTATGGGGCTCTAGGGTCGCATGTAGGAAGGATACTACAGTCGGCTAGGGATCCGGATGGAGTAAGGTAGGTATTTTGAAATACCTATCTTGTCCCAAAACCTAGAAGCAACTGTAGAGAGTAAATTTAATTTTTTTTTTGAAATTTAAATCCTTTTTCCTTTTTATTCTATAACCTTTTTATATTCTTTTCAAAATAATGCTTTTATGCAATAAAGTATTTAAATAAAATAACTAATATTCATATTTTCTTTGAAAAGAATATTAGTTATGTGATAACCGTAAATTTTCTATTTATTGAAAATTATAAATATTGGAGAAAATAGATAAGAGGAAATAAATAAACTAAAGTAAATAAATAAAATTTACTTACGAGATGGGAATATCGTTGAAATTCCCGAAATTGAGGAAGTGAGGAATTTAAATTAGATAAATTGGAAATAAGGAGAAGGATGAAATTATGGAAAATAATGAAGAGAGAATTTAATTTGGATGATGGAAATCCAAATTAAATAAGAAAATGAAGAAATAAAATGAAATATATTATATAATTATATATTATATAAATATATTTTTATACAAATACATATGTATGCAAATACAATATAGTATATATTAATAATATACGTTTGTATATATGAATATATATACTAGTTCATGAAGTTACATAATACGTATGTATTTAAGTATAATCTCTTATGTATATATATAAGTATATATACATATATTTGAGAAATGTTCATATTTGATTTACATTAAAGTTTGAAAAATATATATTGTAAATACAATATATATTATATAATAACATATATATATAGATATATATATATATATATATATATATGCAAAGATTATTTATTTTAAGTATATAAATATATACCTATATATCTATACTAGATCAATAATTTTGATACACAAAGCACATATTTTATATGTAATATATATAATACTATATTATATATATATATGACAATAATTATATTATGTATATATATATATATATATATTAATTTTAATAATAATAAAAACAAAAAGGGTTTAAGACAGAAACGGGATCGGGACCCTGTTTCTGTCTCAAAACAAAGGAGACAGAAACAAAAACAGAAGGCAAGGCCGGCCACCGTCGACCGGCCAAGAGAGGAGGAAAGAGAGAGGAAGACGGCACAGGCGGAGAGAGGAGAAGACGCCGATGAACGGAAGAGGAAAAGAAACAGCGGGAAAAGAGAAGGAAAGAAGAGAATCGAAGCGGGAACTAGCGAAGCCGGAAAGAGAAAGGAAAAATGGAAAGTGGCAGTGCCGGCCGATCCAGGCACTGCTACTGCCACCGAAGCACCGCCAGAGAAAGAGGAAGAGGATGGATGCCACCAGAAGCGCAATGAACGACGGAGGAGGGCCGGCGAAAAGGAAGGAGAAACCGAACCTATTCCACCTCGATCTGCCATCGTGCTACCGATCCAGGCCAAGCTGAGGCCACCGGCAAGATCGTCTCGACGCCGACCAGCTGAAGGATGCCCGAACCGCCGGAGAACTGGCCGTCGGTGAGGAACCGGCGAGGAAGGGAACTGGACCGGTCTGAACTGGTCTGACCGGGAAAAGAAAAAGGAAAAAGAAAAGAAAAAGAAAAAGAAAAGAAAGAGAAAGAAAAGAAAAAAGAAAGAAAGAAAAAGAAAAGAGGAAAAAGGAAGAAAAAGAGGAAAAAGGATAATTTCGGGAATTTGGAGATTTCTGAAAATTCGACAACCCGAAAATTACGAAAATTCGGTAAGAAATTCCTGGAAATTAAGTTTCAGAAAAATATAATAAATTACGAAAAAATTCTAAAATTTAGAATTTTTATTTCTAGAAATTATTTTCAACAATCGGGATAAGTAATCAAGAGAGATGGAGTGCGGGCACGATCGATAAGAGGAAGTCACCGACCCGAAAAAAGGTAAGGGATGCATGTGCAGCACTGTAAGGATATTCAGTCTGCATATTTTAATTTGAAATATTTTATGCAAATATTTTAAGAAAATTTTTATG
The DNA here is from genome assembly GCA_032173925.1 of Heritiera fomes. Classification (NCBI taxonomy): domain Eukaryota; kingdom Viridiplantae; phylum Streptophyta; class Magnoliopsida; order Malvales; family Malvaceae; genus Heritiera; species Heritiera fomes. The sequence goes on along the minus strand of JAPDPM010000018.1, from coordinate 21,557,881 downwards.
ATGCATGATTGGTTGAAAATTTTGGGATGAAGTACTGGCTGGAAATTTAAAACTGTATTTTTCGTGCAGGAGATTAGTAAATCGGCAGTCGTTATGCTGCCGAAAATTTTAGAAAAACTTTATAAAATCATATTAAATGATTTTATTTCCAAAAATCGATATTAAATCACGAAACATGAGGAAATTACTAAATTTCATAAAACATGAATATAATGAGATGGAATTTTAAAATATTCATGTATTAGAGAATGGTGATAATGAAACCATCGAAAATTCTCGGAATAGATAAATTACACATAATACAAGGTGAAAGAAGAAGTGAAATACAATGAATATTTTTATGAAGATTTTTATAAATATTCACTAAAGGATTTTAACCCTTATGGTTTTAAATTATGGAATTATATATTTATATAAATTCCATAAAGGTTTATTTTATGATGAAATTATGGTTTTGAGACTGGTTGGCATTCATGTCATGCTGATGCATGATATGTGATATGTTTAGTCCCGGTCGACACCTGATCCGTGATCCACCGAGGACAATATAGTATGGTCATAGATTTGACCAGTTTATTTCTTTACCCTCCGGGGTTTATAGTATGATAAGATTGATGTCTATCTTAGACTCCATAAAAGATAGGTGATATGTTAAAAAGGAAAGTGTTTTACATGATATGGAATATGTCAAACGAAAAATGTGTTATAGGATGCGTGACATGTGAAAAGAATATGTTTATATGATATGAGAAGAAAATCAATTGATTTATAGCACTTTTACAAAATGCTCATTTCGATACTGAGTATAGTACTGTGAGATGATTTTCATAAGACATGTGATACGAACATGTATTATGTTTTCAAAAAGAAAGAAATGATAAATCTAATATTCTTACTATGATCTTAAATGGAATATTAGATTATAAGTACTACATGAGTTCTGATAAGATAGTGGAAAGTATATATGGCATAAAGGCCAACCCGAGTAAAGACTCGATTTTTGTACCGTGTGAGCCACCTCTAGAAGACTCAAGGGACCTAAGTGCTACATAGATTCTTTATGAACTATGGGGAGCCACCTCTAGAATCCTTTGAGCACTATGTGCTACACGAGTTTCGATGTGTTAGTAAGAAGTTTCTGTACCGTGTGAGCCACCTCTAAAAGACTCAAGGGACCTAAGTGCTACATAGATTCTTTGTGAACTATGGGGAGCCACCTTTAGAATCCTTTGAGCACTAAGTGCTACACGAGTTCCGATGTGTTAGTAAAAAATTTCTGTACCGTGTGAGCCACCTCTAGAGAGCTAAACGGACCTAAGTGCTACATAGATTCTTCATGAACTATGGGGAGCCACCTCTAGAATCCTTTGAGAACTAAGTGCTACACGAGTTTCGATGTGTTAGTAAGAAGTCTGTGTCCTAAAGGCCAAACCGAGTGAAGACTCAATTTCTGTACCGTGGGAGCCACCTCTAGAATCCCGAAGGACCTACGTGCTACACGAGTTCCTCGATATGAAACTTAACTCCAATGCTAGTTAGGATGGATGTCGTAACTGAATCAGTGAATTGGGGCTTACGCCTTAAGTGATTAAGTAATCGGTTATATTGGAACTATTTTCAATGAGTTAAGCTATACGCTTAAAGTTTATGGATTTTCATTTTATGAATGGATTGATTTATTAACTTACATAGTAACCGCTTTATCAACGTGTATAGTGACCAATCTATCAAAGTGCTTACTGCTTTTCTAATTTGATAAATGGAATAGATTGTAATAAGTTATTTTGCTATTTAAAGTACTGTACTAATTAAGAGAGTACAGTAAAACATGAAATGAGTTTTAAAGAAATAAGATGATGATTTAACTAATATTCTTTTCAAGCAATATACGAATATTAATTATTTTATTTAAATGCTTTATCTCATAAAAGCATTATTTTGAAAAGAATATGAAAAGATTATGGAATGAAAAAGAAAGGATTTAGTAATTCAAAACAAAACGAAACGAAAATTTCTCTCTACAGTTGCTTCTAGGTTCCGAAACAAGTATGGTATTCTAAAATACCTACCTTACTTCATCCGGATCCCTTGCCGACTGTAGTATCCTTCCTTCATAAGAGCCTAGAGCCCATAGGAAAAATGAAAAAGATTTTCAGCATATAGGAAGCTGAGTATCAAGTGAGGCATATAATTCCCTTACTGAGCCGTGGTTTTGCTCACCCCTTAATTTTAAACATTTCAGGTTTTGATGATTGTGAGTTCAGTGGATTGTGGATCCCAGCTGTACACGAAGGAAAATGTGACAGACTGACTGAGTTATTTGAGGTATGATCATTTATTTTCTGTATTTAGACATGTCAACAATACTACTTATATGATTAATTACGATGAGGGATGTGTATAATATAAACAATGTTATGTAAAATTGTTTAACAGTCAGTATAAGTGAAGTATCACAGACAGCCCAACCGGTTAAGTTGTGTACAATAAGGTGAGAAATGTGGTCACGGGTCATGACAGATTTAATGGTATCAGAGCAATGGTTGGCCTGATGTCTGTGGATGCTTTTGGAAAAAAAGAGTTAAACATCTCCTGTAGTATTGTGTGATCTGAATACATAGAGAAAATAAATGATTGCAAATTGAATTAAGTGTTTAGAAGGGAGTGAGCAATTTTGGAATAAGGAATGCTAAAAAGGGAAAACGGCTTGGGAATGTTACCTGAAATAGTGATCTTATGATCTAAATGAAGGTCGGTTCGGTAAGGAATAGAAATGGACTCGGTGAGGGCCCCACCAGTACTTTTCTGCCCTAACCGAATTGAGACCTGAAAGTGATGGTACAAAGGAGGGGAATGAAATATCATCATTAAATAGACTTTAAGATCACCGAGTGAGGGTAATTTGAAAAGAGAGAAAATTTTTGGCCAAAAATGACCAAAATACTCCTGACTCTGAAATTTTACAAGAAGTTAAAATAAACCAACAGAGGTTGGAATTGATTGATCTGATAGAGAAATTAATGATATAAAGCTGAATTACAAGCAAAATAATCCGATTATGGATTTTAGTAAATTTCTCTGTCGAAATTTAACAAGATCTTAATGGCTGATATCAGTATGAGAAATGATACTATCAGTACATACATAATGAGATCATTGATTCAAAAGTACACTGAGGAGAAAGAAATAAATATCGAAATGACGAAAATGCCACTATGTTGGGCGATGTTCGGAACAGTGATAAAACCGAGCTGAATTGGAATCCATTGGTAGTAATGGAATTATTAATGGCATAGAGGATGTCATATGAATATAATGATCCCTATTACTGATTCCACTAACACTTATATTATGGACGCAAAAGAAATCCGTTAGGGGCTAAGTGCCACGTCTGTGTGACGGGGGCCACCTTAAGAACCCAGAGCGGACAGTACAGATGTGTACAGGCAGATGGCGGACGGGCCGAGGCCTTATGTGATGCGATCCAAAGAGTGTAGTGGAATGTCATCAGATGTTTGGCCTAGTTATTGACTGTAAGGGTCGAAAAATTAAGAGTGTATTGAACGGGATCGTTGAATACTATGAAAAGTGAAATGATTACAGGAATTGACTGATGAGGTGAATAGTACAGATAATGAAATACATACTGGTATGGTTACTTATGGTTCTATACATTTTTACTACTTTGAAGTATCAAATAGATAATCTTGTATAGAACCGACATATCTTGAAATAAGTGCTACAGAATGAGGTACTGTGTGGAGTACTGTGAATTAGAGAATAATTATAAGAACAGTGAAGTGATAAAAAAAAGAAGATCGCAACTAACCTAAGTTCTTCAGGACCCTTAAGACAGAACTGTGATGGGCGACCCGTAGTGGATCATGTGTTGTGAGATACAGGCGAACAATATTATCACCGACTCACTATGTGATAACCTTAAATTTTCCATTTAATTGGAAATTATAAATAGTAGAAATAAATAAATGAATTAATTATGAGAACGGGATACTAGTGAAAATCCCGATAATTGAGAAAGGAACGGATTGTGAAAATCTAAATGAAGGAAATTTAAATTGGAAGTGAAAATAAAAATAATGGAAAGAGGAAATTAAATAAGGAAAGCAGGGAAATTTAATTTGGATAAATGGAAATCCAAATTAAATAAGAAAATGAGAAATGAAAATAAAATATGTTTATATAATTGCAAATTATATAAATGTAATTTGATGTAAATACATACGTATTTAAATATCGTATGGTATACAGTATATATTAATAAACTGTGGTATATATATAAGTATATATACTATTTGATAAATTTAAATAATACATATGTATTCAAGTATGACATTTTATGTATATGTAAGTATATACATATTTGAGAAAATGTAAATATTAAATTACATTAAAGTTTGAGTGTCACACCCCGGAAACGTGGAAGTTTTGGGCTAAAATTTTTTTTTTTTTTTTTTTTTTTAATTCCTTACTTGGGTTGCATTCCTGCCAGTATCTCATCACACTTCTTCAACCACAGAAACATCATAATATTTTCATGAAATATTTTATTTACATTATATTGACTTATTCCTCAAAGTAACGTTACATTCCTACGATATCGATTACATCCCAAAAGTATTATTTATATACAAATATCTGTGCCGTACAGGATGTCTGGTATCAAAATATGAGTATACCTTACGTGAGTACAAAAAGTAGCCGGAGGAGAGACGTATCCCTCAGTCTACATCATATGCGCAACAGGCAAAGAGATGATCACTGCAAATAATCTGGTAGAGTAGGGGGGTGAGCTTTTTGGAAAGCCCCGTAAGAAATGCATTTAAAATAATCATAGCATCGATATATGCAAAAACGATTGTCATAATAATGCATTTCATACTTTCAAACATTGTATGAATTATTTAATACATATATATCAAAATTCATACTTGATCAAACATGCATCTTACTTTAAAAATTTAAATTCAAAATTAATAAAACATATCATACAGTTCATGGAGACTAGGCAAAATCATATAGCCAGTATGCGGGTCATGACACTTACTTCATCCTCCGAAGAGGGAACAGAACATCATCCTCCGAAGAGGGAACAGAATACCTATGGCCATGGTATGGGCTGTAGACCTGATCAGGGTCGTACAGCGAACATTGCACCACGAAGGACCAACATACCCACAAGGGACGAAAACATGCACAATGTGGGCGAGAACATGCACGACGTGGGCTAAACATATGCCACAAGGGACGGAAACATGCACAATGTGGCAAGCATGACAGGCAATAACATAAACTATAGGAAAGCCTTAGTCTCAAAACTTACTTACATACCATCGATATAAAATAGTAAGGACCGGACGTGCCAGGGTCTAAGTTAACCTGGGGTTTGCCACTCCGATACCTTTTCGAAAAACATATACTTAAATCATACAACTGATATAAAATAGTAAGGACCGGGCGTGCCAGGGTCTAAGTTAGCCTGGGGTGTGCCACTCCGATACCTTTTTCGGAAAACATATTTATTTCATGTCATACTTAAAACATTTTGGAAAATATACATAGAAGTTATAAAATTCATTTAACAAATTAAAAGATCATAAAAATTTGCTTCGGAATAAAATTCATACTTCAGGCATTTCTTTAAAATTTGCGATGAAAGTAAGGGATACCATCACAACTTTAAATTACATCCCTTACCTCAGTACACCGTAGAGCAATGCCTTATGTTGCACCCATGTGCTTCCTATCTCTCCGAATTATAAACTGTCAAGTCACAATTTAATATAATTAATTTTCAGTAAAAATTCCTTTGCTTGTCTAATTCTTAGTTAAATTCCCTTTACTTAGAATATTAGAATTTTTTTTCTTAAAATTTCACATTGTAGCCGAATGACCTTGAATAATTTAGGTGACTTATTCCTCCATAACATATACACATTTTCAACTATAATGCCACTTTAATTGACCAAATTTTCTCCTTCTTTCCCTTGGTCCAATGTCATAGCCGAACATTCCTCTTCATTTACTAAGCCTATTTGGCTTAAAATTTCTATTTTTCCATAGCATTACTTTTATTTTATCCTTGTATAATTTCAACCTTTTAAGTTTGTCAATTATTCCACTTTCCTCTACCATTCACGTCAATTTCCAATTTCTGTTTCTGCACTTCACGTTACTTCATCTTGGTTAGGTAGTTTACTTCTTTAAAATGTCTATATATATATTATATTAACTTCATTAATACTTTACCTAGTCATGTAGTCAATTTAACCAAATATTCTCTTTCACTTTCATTTATTTTTCTGTTGTTTGTTGACTCCCAAAACGTGAGTTTTCTGCTCTTTTAGTCCAACTCACGTTGGCTGCATGCATGAGCCTTATTCCTTTTCTGTTTTCTATAGTTTCACGTTAGCTTCTCTTCCTTTTTTTTTTCTATATATATATAGTCACCTCTAGTATACTTCTAAGTCACCTACATTCAATGTTCATACCTACAAAGTCAGCTATGTCATACTAATTTTTCTACAATTTCGGCTGGACTTTTAGTCACCTATTCTCACTTGTGTTTCGGTTAGACTACCAGCCACTTACTTCATTTCTTCCAGCCATTTTCTTTGACTATTAGAAACACCATTTTATGGATTTATTTTTCTTCTTCTTTCCCCCCTTAGCTCACGTAATTTCCTTCAACTAACATTTATTTTTTTTTTTCTGCTTCATTGCTGTCCAAACCGACAGCATACTTCATCCTTTTCTATCTTGCATTTACGTTGGCTTTCTTTCTTTCTTTGTGTCTCCATATTGTGGCCATACATAGTACATCCTAGGTTGTTAAAATTCTAGCATTCACACACCTAAAAGTCAGCCAATCCTTTACCATTTTCTACCAATTTCGGTTGCTTCTCTCAGCCATACTTTCTTTCTTTCATATACGGCATGTTCAACAATCCATTTTTCTTCCATTAACCAGCCACCTTTGTTGACTACATCTAAAACATTTCTTTTCTCCTTCATGGTTCACATAAGTCTCACCTAATTTTCACTCAAAACCCTTCCTCAACCGATCATGCAACTCAGTTAAATTTTCATTTTTATTTCCCTTATCTTTCACGTCTGCCTCATGTTTATGTTCATTGTTAATTCCACATCAGTTTCCTTCTTTAAACATCATCTTCTTCTTATAAATTCTTACAACCTAACACTATGATTTTCCTTACATAAATGTTTACTTCAAACAAGGATATAACCAATACATTCTTGCTCACTATAATCTTAATAAAAGAACAAGAATCTGGAAAACTGAGTTGGATGTTACCTGTATAAAAGAACAAATTTGTCCACGTGAATTGCCTCCTATTTTGAGGGTTTTTTTTGTGCTAGCTTCTTTGAGTTTTTGGAAGCTTAATATCTAAGGTTTATTTTCCTTCAAAAGCTTGGTTTATTTGCTAAAGGTTAAGCATGGTTCTGTTATGGAGAAGAAGGCTATAGGGTTGAAAGAAACTGAGCAATTTTCGGTGATGATAATGGCTGGGAAAGAGTTCACGATGGGAGAATATAAAGCACAAGCAAAATATATTATTTGGACTTTTTTGCCAACTTCATTAAAACCCTTCTTTAATGTCTATATCTTTTCTTTTGTTTAATGCTTTTTCTTCTCCAACCGGCTACACTCCCTTTTCTTCATGCAGCCCACGTTTTTGACTTTCCCATCTTTTCCTTGCTCTTGTTCCTTTCTTCTCTTATTGTTTACTGACCAACGTGAGCCTTCTTCCTTTGTATATTGTTATTGTGTTGGTCTTCGGTGCAGCAAGAAATTAATAAAATCAGTGTTATAATTTTTGTCAACCTATGAAACACGTGAGGGAGACTTTCTCTTATCTTCCTTTGTTGTTTATTTCATCTTTCTTTTTCTCTTGTTTTTCTACTACTCACTTGTCCAACCGAACTTCACCTAGATAGCCAATAAATTCTTCTTTTCTTTTTCCATGTCGTCCCAATACTTGACTTTCCAAGTCAAAATCTTGCTAAGCTATTTAATCTTCTTTTATTCCATTCTTTATGTAATAATTTCCATACTTATATATATTTTATCTAGGATTAAAATTTTCTATGTGAGAAACACTATTCTTATATATTTAATTCCTCAAAATATTATCAATAATTTCTTTATTGATAATTTGTTCATATACACGTACAGCTATAGTATAAGAAAATGAGATCTCACATTGAGTGTATATATATTGTTAATACAATATATATATGATATTATTACATTTATATAAATGTTTATATAAATGTTATTTAATTTTAAATATATATAAATATACATATATATATACAAGACATATATTTTGTAATATACAATATATATTATATATAATCTATATTGTACTGTACATTATATATGAAATAATATTATATGTGTAATATGTAATATATATATTATATGTATATAGTATAAAGTATAAAGTATATAGTATGATATATACTAAAAATAGAAAGAAATAAAACAAAAATGGAAAGGAGGAATAGGGGAAGCAAACACGATCCCTCCCCCCCAGGTGAGGCTGACGGTGGTGAAGATGCCATTGCCGGTGAGGGAAAAGAGAGAGGAAGGGAGACACGATGTCGCCGGCAAAGAAAGGAAGGGAAGCGGACGATCGGCGAAGGAAACGGAAGTGAAAACAGGGGAGAAAACACGGCGGAAGACGAGAAGAGGAGAAAACCAGATCTGGAGATTGCCGGCCAAATCGGTCGCCGCCACCACAGTCGAAGCATCAGCGAAAGGAGAGGAAAGGGATGGAGGCCACCGGTGAGGCGGGGAACGGCTGAGGAAGGCTAATGAAGGAGGAGAAAAAGCCGAGGCAAAACCGAGTAGATCCGCCGCCGTGTCGTTGATCCAGGCCGAGCTGAGGCCACCGGTAGCTTCTTCTCGATGTCGGCCAGCTGCTGAGCCCCCGAACCGCTGGAGAATCGGCTGCCTGAGGAGAACCGACCATGGAGGAGATTGACAGGTCTGAACCGGTCCGACCAGCAAAGGAAAAAGGAAGAAAAGGAAAAAGAGAAAAAGAAAAGGAAAAAGAAAAGAAAAGAGAAAAAGAAAGAAGGAAGAAAAAGAGGAAAAAAGGAATTCCGGGAATTTGAAAAATTCTAGAGAATTTGAAAATTACGAGAAATCCCGAGAAATATGGGAATCAGTAAGAAATCTCGAAAAGTATTAAATTATTTAAATAATTTATTTATTTAAACAATTATGAAAAATTCTAAATTTTAGAATTTAATTTCCAGAAAATATCCTCGATGATCGACCGATGGAATCGGCTGAGGCGAACACGGGCGCGACCTTCGAGAGGCAGTCGTCGAACCGAAACAGGTAAGGGAGACATGTGCTGCCTGTAAGGATATTCGGCCACATGTTTTAAATTATGCATTTAATTTAAAAATGCAATTTATAATGATTGGTTTTGAAATTTGTGGTGATTTATCAGTTTGAAATTGTGGTGAAATACCAGTTGAGAAATATAAACTGTATTTTTCGTGCAGGAGGCTAGCCAAATCGACAGTTGTTATACTGTCGAAAAATTATCGAAAAATTTACTGAAATTTACCGAAAATCACCGAAAAACAAAATAAAAGATTTGATTTCACGTGAATCGATTTTCGGGTACGAAAATCGAGAAATTAAGTAAATTTCGTAAAACATGAATATCGTGATATTTAATTTTAAAATATTTATGTTTTCGAGGATGGTGAAAAGGAAATCACCAAAAATTCACCCGATATGTGATATTTCACGTGAAACGAGATGAAAATGAAAAAGAGACTGAAGTGAATATTTTTATAAATATTCTTAAATATTCACTTGATTTTACATAAACCCTTTATGGTTTTAATTATGGAAATAATTAATTATGAAAATTCCATAAAGGTTAAGAAATGAAGAAAAACTATGATTTTGAGATTAGAGGTCTCTACACGTGTTTTTAGAAGAAAACATGGTAATGAGAATTTAAAGTTAGAAAATAAATAATTTATTTTCATAAATTATAAAAATGGATTGTTTGAAATTTCGATATTATAAAACCATGTTTTCGATTAAATGCACGGAAAAGCGTGCATATGTGTTTTACTGTGGAAAAAGACAGTTTCACCCTTCTATATTTTTAGTGATGATTTTTGCAAACTGTCTTCATTGTATGGAAAAACATGATTTATACCTTTACGAAATATTTTAAAAAATGTGACTTAAATTATAAATTTCATAAAGGTGATGATTTTCTTACATGTGAGTCTTATGGATATTTGTGAAATAATTCGATTTTCTGTATTTAAAATCCATAAAGGCTATGGTACGACTTATATTGTTTTGAGACTTAGGCCCCGAGCTTCATGCATCACATATACTGTTATTTTCACGTGGCTGATTGACCAGCTAGTCATCAGCGTCCCGGATTGTCGCCTAGCAAGCGTACACCGAGGACATTATAGATCATGGCCATAAATCTCATTACTGTTACTGTGTCCCTTAGTGGACAATGATAGCATGATTTACTTGTAGGGTGTTGCCTAGTCTCACTTACTACTTACTGCTTACTGTTTACTGTTTACTGAAAGGATTTACGGAATCCTATTTACTGTATTGTACTGCTTACTGTACTGAACTACTGTACTGTTTATTGTTTACTGATGAAAAATCGTACCAAAACACTATTGTTACTGAACTGTACTGTTTACTGAAATGGTAGCCATTGATTACTATTTTATTGAACTGAAAGCTACCTTATACTATTTTCTGAATTGGTAGCTACTGTTTACTGTCTACTAATTGAACCGTATCGAATTACTGTTTTATTGAATATACTGTTTTACTGAATCGTACGATACAGTTATTGATTTGAAAAGAAAAATAAATGTTTATTCTAAAAGAATAACATAAGAATTATTTCTAAGCTAGAAATAATCGAAGAAGGAATTATCCAATGATTGGATATTTACAAATCACTGTACTGTCACGTGTTTTTACTGTATTGAAGAGAAGAGAAGTAAACCACTGTTTTTATTACTGAACTGCCACGTGTTTTAAAGTATACTGAAGTGAAAAGAGATAAGTGGTTTACTTTGTGGAAGAAACGAAAATTATATCGTTTTGAAAACAATCAATATAGTACTCTCTACAGTCGCTTCTAGGTTCCGCAACAAGTCAAGTATTTTAAAATACCTGCCTTACTCTATCTGGATCCCTAGCCGACTGGAGTATCCTTCCTACATGTGAGCCAAGAGCCAGCTTGGAAGATTTTAAAGAAAATGAAAAATTATTTTCAGCATATAGATAACTGAATATCAAGTGTGACATATAACTCTCTTACTGAGCCGTGGTTTGCTCACCCCTTAATTTTAAACATTTCAGGTTTTAAAGATTGTGAGATCCAATGGTTGTGGATTACGGCTGCACATAAAGGACAATGTGACAGACCGACTGATTTATATGAGGTACGATCATTTATTTTTTGTATTTATACATGAATGCAGTACTACTTGCTTATTAAGTAAGATAGGGGATGTATGTAATTTAAACAATATTTTATGAAATTGTTTAAAATAGGAAATAAAATGAAGTATCACAGACAGCCCAACAAGATAAATTGTGTAAAATAAGGTGAAAAATGTGGTAACGGGTCGTTACAGAATTAATGATATTAGAGTATGGTTGGCTTGATGTCTGTGAATACTTTTGGAAGGAAAAGTGTTAAACATCCCCGGTAGTACTGTGTTGTCTGAATACATAGAGAAAATAAATGATTGTAAATTGAGAAAAATAAATTAAAGGGAGTGAGAAAGTATAAATTGAGAATGTTAAAGAACTAAGAGGCTCAGAAATTAGTAGAAAATTGGTGATTCTTATAATCTAAATGAAGGCTTGTTCGGTAAAGAACCGAAAGGACTCGGTGAGGGTCCCACCAGTACTTTACGATCTGAATCGAACTGAGATCTGAAAGTTATGATATAAGGAGAGGAATGACATATCGTCATTAAATAGACTTTAAGATCACCGATTAAGGGTAATTGGAAGAGAGAGAAATTTTTTGGCCAAAAATGACCAAAATACCCTTGACTTCAAAGTTTTACAGGGAGTTAAAATAAACCAACAGAGGTTGGAATTGACTGATTTGATAGAGAAATTGATGATATAAAGCTGAATCACAAGTAAAATAATCCAATTGTGGATTTTAGTGAACTTCTTTGTCGAAATCGAATAAGACCTAAATTGCTGGTATAAATATCAGAAAGGATACTATCAGCATATGGAGGATAAGGCCTTTGGTTTAAAGGTATACTGAGGAGAAAGAAATAAATGTCAAAATGACAAAAATGCCCCTATGTTGGGCAAAGTCTGAATTGTGATAAAACTAAGTAGATCTTGAATCCATTGATAGTAATGGAGTTATAAATGGCATAAAGGATGTCATATGAATATAACGATCCCCATTACTGATTCCACTGATACTTAGATTACGAAAGCGAACTGTGAGTGACCTAGTGAACGGGCTAGGCCTCATGATAAAACCTTGAGAGGTGACCTAGTGAACGGGCTGGGCATTCTCAAAAGAGGATAGTACATATGTGCATAGGTGGACGACGGATTGGCCGAAGCCTTTTATGATGCGATCCAAAGAGTGTAGTGGAATGTTATAAGATGATTGGCCCGGTTACTGACTGTAAGGGCCGAAATTAAGAGTGTATTGAGCGGGATCGTTGAATACTATGAAAAGTGAAATGATTACAGGAATTGACTGATGAGGTGAATAGTACAGATAATGAAATCCATAACAGTACGGTTAATTACGGTTCTATACATTTTTACCATTTTTGAGGTATCAAACAGATAATTTTATATAGAACCGAAATATCTTGAAATATGTGCTACAGAATAAGGTACTGTGTGGAGTACTGGGAATTGGTGAATATATAAGAACAGTAAAGTGATAAAAAGAAGATGACAGCTAACCTAGAGATCTTCAGGACCCTTGAAACAGAACTGTGATGGGCAACCCAGTGATGGGCAACCCAATGATGGGCAACCCGTAGTGGATCATGTGTTGTGAGGTGTGGGTGAACTATGTGGTCGCCGACTCACTTGTAAGGGTAAACCTGGGGCGAAAGGATCGCCTAGGGGATGCTCGCCGATGGCCGATTCGAACGGGCGGGACTCTTACAAGAAGCTTAGTGATAACACGAGTGTAAGAAACTAGGTACGTAAGGGTGCCAAGGTTCAAACCTCGTGGATAATATACTCAAGGGAATTAAGCCTGAATTCATTAAATGGAAATGATTTTGAAGTGAATAACTGTAATAAATTGGTTAGCTGTAACATGTGTTGATAATTGTTGTACTTACTACAGCTTACTGGAATGAGATTCGTAAGGCTCTAAAGTATGAGTAAACAATGAAATCAAGGTAGAGTATGAGTCGAAATGAATCGAATAGTAAATGTCTCTGCCTTGAGAATACACAGTGTAAATGATAGGACATGAGGATGAAATGTCCAAATTAATAAGAAATATGTGATTAAGGAAAGTATCGGATTTGATTTCCGATAGAACTTCCAGAGTTATATAAATTGGAGGGAATCGAGATAACATTGACTCGATTTTTAATATGAAATCTGATTCTAAGATTACATCAGAGAACTTAAGAAAATCCAAAAGCTTAAGAAATCTACTCTGGAAAATGAAAGAATAATGAAGTGTACGTGTATAAGGTGTGATTGATGGAAATACAGATAGTGAAAAAAAAATTTTGAGATTAATGAAATTGGCTGCATAAGTGTAAAAGAGAGCAGCACAAATGATTTTAAAAGTAGATGAATCGACATGATATAGTAAATGGTTACTAGTAATAAAGTTCTTATAAAGAACAAGTATTCATCTACATGAAAATAGATGCTTTATTGATCTAATCAGAGATACATGAGGAGCTAATAAGACTAGCCTCAATATAAAGCGTCATTAGATAAAAGATTGGAGATTGGTGTCCATAAGATGATGATTAGAACTCGGAGTGAATTTTACGAGTTCCTACTGAGGTTATAAGGTTAATGAGTTGCCTTGTGAAGTATATAAGCCTAAGAAATGAGGCATCCTTACATGAATAAATTGAGAAGATATTAATAGAGTCTAAAGTATAAATGGAACATGAGCAGCATTGTGGTATGACCCCTTAAAATTTTAAAGACTATGGATTTGTGTTAAGATTGGCAAGTAAGAGGTTTGGCTAGACAGTGTCTCTTTCTGAGATAGATAATCTTGAAATGACTGAATGACAGCGAAGCTGTCTATGATATAGAGATAATGATTGAGATACGAAAATAATGAGTCTAGCTAGATACTACTGCTAGTCTATAAAAGGGTGATGAGACTAGTTGCTCTATTAATGTGATGTAATTAAAGAAAGAAGTTAAAGTCGGTAATTGGATAAGTGTAAAGAAAAGATGGTATGCAAGATTTTAAAAGATCTTAGCAGTATAGTACCACACTAATTGAGAAAACCGACAAAAAGGATGAGAGTAAAAAAATGAAAAGATAAAAGTGGGAATATGAAAACAAAAATGAAAGTGGAATAAGGAAATAAGATGCATGATGAGAATGGAACATTAATATGAAACAGTTCCTGAAGGTAAGATTGAAAGTGAATTGTGTTGGTTATCACATAACTGTGGCAAGATGTAAAATCAAGCCAGATTTGATAAGTGAAAGTAATGATACTCCAAGGAGTAAGATAATTGATATGTTTACTGCCAGTATATAAATGAAAAATGATTATACATATAACCACCTTGAAATGATAGAAATGATGGAATTTTAGAAATAATGTGGAGATTAAATATATAAATTGAGGATTCAATTGTGGAATCTAAATTATGAAAAGAGATGTAAAAACCATACTACATGAAGAGAACATGATTGTCTCATGATTTATGATTGTAAGAGATGATCAATAGTAAAGTCTGCAAGTGAGATGCAGCCTTAATGAAATAAAAGAGAAAATGAATACTGTGAATAACAAAGAGTCCAAAAGAGATATAATGGTATGGAAGTGATTAAAGACTGATGATCTAAATAGAATCACTTTCCCTTATCAGACTTCTAGATTCTCTAGTGCCTTAGTCGAAATTTGAGTATGAAACAATGAGAATGTATACGAATAGTTCCAGTGAGCCTTACATGTGATGGGAGTATCGGAGTTGCCATATGCTAATGAGAGATAGCAAAAGGCTTTGAGATCCTAAGTGTATTGATAGCATCGCTCCATACTGATATATATATATATATATGAGCGTGAGATGTAAACGCTCCATGATATTGAGAGAGCGTGTGCATAAGATGTATAAGCTACTGGGACAATTACATATAACTGACTGACATGTGTAATTGATAGGTTTAAACTATATCGACTTGGCACTAAGTGAGAAAAATGGATGCTGAACAGCATAGAATAGCTGTGATATGCAAAGCATTGTGCATGGACTCTTATGTGAAAAAAGTATGAATAAATAACTCCCGATTTGAGAAAAGAACTTACGGGAGTATAGACACATATATGATGAAAGACAGCATGTAGTGGTCTAAAGTATTCTTGATGTTGAAAGTGTACGGGCAATATTACTTGGAGGATGACCTAGAGGTCAAAAGTCGTAAGTATACGGCATATACCACCTTTGGACTTAAGTTAAATTCGGAGAACCGAATTTCTTAAGGTGGGGAGGATGTGATAACCGTAAATTTTTCATTTAATTGGAAATTATAAATATTACTAGTGAAAATCCCGAGAATTGAGAAAGGAATGGATTGTGAAAATCCGAATGAAGGAAATTTAAATTGGAAGTGAAAATAAAAATAATGGAAAGAGGGAAATTAAATAAGGAAAGCAGGGAAATTTAATTTGGATAAATGGAAATCCAAATTAAATAAGAAAATGAGAAATGAAAATAAAATATGTTTATATAATTACAAATTATATAAATGTAATTTGATGTAAATACATATGTATTTAAATACCGTATGGTATACTGTATATATTAATATACTGTGGTATATATATAAGTATATATACTATTTGATAAATTTAAATAATACATATGTATTCAAGTATGACATTTTATGTATATGTAAGTATATACATATTTGAGAAAATGTAAATATTAAATTACATTAAAGTTTGAGCGTATATATATTGTTAATACAATATATATATATATATATGGAATTATTACATTTATATAAATGTTTATATAAATGTTATTTAATTTTAAAATATATAAATATACATATATATATATAGAAGACATATTTTGTAATATACAATATATATTATATATAATATATATTGTACTGTACATTATATATGAAATAATATTATATGTGTAATATATAGTATATATATTATATGTATATAATATAAAGTATATAGTATGATATATACTAAAAATAGAAAGAAATAAAACAAAAATGGAAAGGAGGAATCGAGGAAGCAAACCTGATCCCCCCTAAGTGAGGCTGACGGTGGCGGAGATGCCACCGCCGGCGAGGGAAAAGAGAGAGGAAGGGAGAGACGATGTCGCTGGCGAAGAAAGGAAGGGAAGAGGACGACCGACGAAGGAAATGGAAGCGAAAATAGGGGAGAAAACACGGCGAAAGTCGAGAAGAGGAGAAAACCAGATATGGCGGTTACCGGCCAAATCGGCTGCCGCCACCACAGTCGAAGCATCGACGGAAGGAGAGGAAAGGGATGGAGGCCACCGGTGAGGCGGGGAATGGTGGAGGAAGGCTGATAGACGAGGAGAAGAAGCCGAGGCAAAACCGAGTAGATCCACCATCGTGCTGTCGATCCAGGCCGAGTTGAGGCCACCGGCAGCTTCATCTCAACGCCGGCTAGCTGCTGAGCCCCCGAACTACCGAAGAATCGGCTACCGGAGGAGAACCGATTGGAGGAGATTGATCGGTCTGAACCGGTCCGGCCAGCAAAGGAAAAAGGAAGAAAAGGAAAAAGAGAAAAAGAAAAAGAAAAAGAAAAGAAAAGAAAAGAGAAAAAGAAAGAAGGAAGAAAAAGAGGCAAAAGGAATTCCGGGAATTTGAAAAATTCTTGAGAATTCGAAAATTACGAGAAATCCCGAGAAATACGGGAATCGATAAGAAATCTCGAAAAGTATTAAATTATTTAAATAATTATGAAAAAATTCTAAATTTTAGAATTTAATTTCCAAAAAATATGCTCGATGACCGAGCCGATGGAATCGGGCGAGGTGAACACGGGCGCGACCTTCGAGAGGCAGTCGTCGACTCGAAACAGGTAAGGGAGACATGTGCCGCCTGTAAGGATATTCGGCCACATGTTTTAAATTATGCATTTAATTTATAAATGCAATTTATAATGATTGGTTTTGAAATTTGTGGTGATTTATCGGTTTGAAATTGTGGTAAAATACCAGTTGTGAAATATAAACTATATTTTCCGTGCAGGAGGCTAGCCAAATCGGCAGTTGTTATACTGTCGAAAAATTATCGAAAAATTTACTGAAATTTACCGAAAATCACCGAAAAACAAAATAAAAGATTTGATTTCACGTGAATCGATTTTCGAGTACAAAAATCGAGAAATTAAGTAAATTTCATAAAACATGAATACAGTGATATTTAATTTTAAAATATTCATGTTTTCGATGATGGTGAAAAGGAAATCACTGAAAATTCACCCTGTATGTGATATTTCACGTGAAACGAGATGAAAATGAAAAAGAGACTGAAGTGAATATGTTTATAAATATTCTTAAATATTCACTTAATTTTACATAAAACCTTTATGGTTTTAATTATGAAAATAATTAATTATGAAAATTCCATAAAGGTTAAGAAATGAAGAAAAACTAAGATTTTGAGATAAGAGGTCTCTACACGTGTTTTTAGAAGAAAACATGGTGATGAGAAGTTAAAGTTAGAAAATAAATAATTTATTTTCATAAATTATAAAAATGGATTGTTTGAAATTCCGATAATTATAAAACCATGTTTTCGATTGAATGCACGAAAAAGCGTGCATATGTGTTTTACTGTGGAAAAAGATAGTTTTGCCCTTCTATATTTTTAGTGATGATTTTTGCAAACTGTCTTCATTGTATGGAAAAACATGATTTATACCTTTATGAAATATTTTGAAAAATGTGACTTAAATTATAAATTTCATAAAGGTGATGATTTTCTTACATGTGAGCCTTATGGATATTTGTGAAATAATTCGATTTTCTGTATTTAAAATCCATAAAGGCTATGGTACGGCTTATATTGTTTTGAGACTTAGGCCCCGAGCTTCATGCATCACATATGCTGTTACTATCACGTGGCTGATTGACCAGCTAGTCATCAGCATCCCGAATTGTCGCCTAGCAAGCATACACCGAGGACATTATAGATCATGGCCATAGATCTCATTACAGTTACTGTGTCCCTTAGTTGACAATGATGGCATGATTTACTTGTAGGATGTTGCCTAGTCTCACATACTCCTTACTACTTACTACTTACTACTTACTACTTACTGTTTACTGTTTACTAAAAGGATTTACGGAATCCTATTTACTGTATTGTACTGTTTACTGTACTGAACTACTGTACTGTTTACTGTTTACTGATGAAAAATCGTACCAAAACACTATTGTTACTGAACTGTACTGTTTACTGAAATGGTAGCCATTGATTACTGTTTTATTGAACTGAAAGCTACCTTATACTATTTTCTGAATTGGTAGCTACTGTTTACTGTCTACTGATTGAACCGTATCGAATTATTATTTTATTAAATATATTGTTTTACTGAATCGTACGATACGGTTATTGATTTGAAAAGAGAAATAAATGTTTATTCTAAAAGAATAACATAAGAATTATTTCTAAGCTAGAAATAATCGAAGAAGGAATTATCCAATGATTGGATATTTACAAATCACTGTACTGTCACGTGTTTTTACTGTATTGAAGAGAAGAGAAGTAAACCACTGTTTTTATTACTGAACTGCCACGTGTTTTAAAGTATACTGAAGTGAAAAGAGATAAGTGGTTTACTTTGTGGAAGAAACAAAAATTATATCGTTTTGAAAATAATCGATATAGTACTCTCTACAGTTGCTTCTAGGTTCCGGAACAAGTCTGGTATTTTAAAATACCTGCCTTACTCTATTTGGATCCCTAGCCGACTGTAGTATCCTTCCTACATGTGAGCCTAGAGCCAGCTAGGAAGATTTTAAAGAAAATGAAAAATTATTTTCAGCATATAGATAGCTGAATATCAAGTGTGACATATAACTCTCTTACTGAGCCATGGTTTGCTCACCCCTTAATTTTAAACATTTCAGGTTTTAAAGATTATGAGATCCAATGGTTGTGGATTACGGCTGCACATAAAGTACAATGTGACAGACCGACTGATTTATATGAGGTACGATCATTTATTTTCTGTATTTAGACATGTATGCAGGACTACTTGCTTATTAAGTAAGACAGAGGATGTATGCAATATAAACAAGATTTTATGAAATTGTTTAAGATAGGAAATAAAGTGAAGTATCACAGACAGCCCAACCGGATAAATTGTGTAAAATAAGGTGAAAAATGTGGTAACGGGTCGTTACACACTAGTAAGGGTAAACCTGGGGCGAAAGGATTGCTTAGGGGATGCTCGCCGACGGTCGATTCGAACGGGCGATACTCTTACAAGAAGCTTAGTGATAACACGAGTGTAAGGAACTAGGTACGTAAGGGTGCCAAGGTTCGAACCTCGTGGATAATATACTCAAGGGAAATTAAGCCTGAATTCAGTAAATGGAAATGGTTTTAAAGTGAATAACTGAATTGAAACGGGTAGCTGTAAAGTGTGTTGAGAACCATTGTACTTGATACAGCTTACCAGAATGAGATTCGTAATACTGTAAAGTATGACTAGATAATGAAATCAAGGTAGAGTATGTAACAAAATGATTTGAATATTGAATGTCTCTGCTTTGAGAATACACTGTAAAATGATGGGACACAAAGATGAAGGTCCAAAATGATAAGAGAAGTGCGTAAAAAAAACTATCGGATGGGAATACCGATAAATTCCAAAGTAACATAGATTGAGAAATCAGGTTAATGTTGACTCGATTGTGGATGATGAAATTCACATGTATCGATGTAAAGGATGGAAATACAAATGATATGATTTGAGGATGAATTTAATGATGTATTAAAATTTTTATTATACACTAAAGTTCTTATGAAAAACAAATAAATATCTATATGAAAGTGATGCCTTAAATATGATTTAATCGGAGATGTATAAGGAGCTTATAAGAGCAATCTTTGTAAAAGGCATCATTAGATGAAAAGTTGAAGAATAATGGTCACAAGATGATAAGAAATGTATGATTAAAGAAAGTATCAAATTTGATTTCCGATAGAACTTCCAGAGTTATATAAATTAGAGGAATCGAGATAACATTGACTCGATTTTGAATATGAAGTTAAATTCTAAGCTTATATCAGAGGATATAGAAAGAATCCGAAAAGCTTAAGAAAATAACTCTAAAAACCAAGTGAATAATGAAATTCACATGTAAAGGTGTGATTGATGAAAATACAGATAACATAAATTTGATGATAACGAAGTTATCTGTATAACTATAAATGAGAGAAATACAAATGACCTCGATATGTAGAAGAATGAAAGTGATATAGTAAATGTTTACTATCTAATAAAATTCTTATGAAGAACAAATATTCATCTACATGGAAATAGACGCTTTATTAATCTGATTAGAGTTATGTAAGGAGTTAATAAGACTAGCCTCAGTATAAGCGTCCTTAGAGAAAAGATTAGAGATTGGTGTCCATAAGATGATGATTAGAACTCGGAGTGAATTTTACGAGTTTCTATTGAGGTTACAAGGTTAATGATTTGCCTTGTGAAGTATATAAGCCTAAAGAATGAGGCATTCATACATGAGTAAATTGATGAAATACTGATAGAGTCTAAAGTATAAATGGAAAATGAGCGGCATTGTGATATGATCCTTAACTTCTTAAAAACTGAGGAAATTGTGCTAAGATTGGCAACTAAGAGATTTGGCTAGATAGTATCTCCTCCTGAGATATATGATCTCGAGACGACAGGATGACAGTGAACCTGTCTATGATATAAAGATAATGATTGAGATACGAAAGTAATGAGTCTAGCTAAATACTATTGCCAGCCTATAAAAGAGTGATGAGACTAGCTGCTATATAGAGGAGATCTAATTAAAGAAATTAAAGTCGGTAGATGGATAAGTGTAAAGAAAAAGATGGTATGCAAGATTTTAAAAGATCTTAGCAGTATAATACCATACCAATTAAATATATATATTCATATATATATATATATGAAGAGATAAAAGTGGAAATATGAAAATGAAAATGAAAGAGGAATAAGGAAATAAATTGCATGATGAGAAGGGAACATCAATATGAAACAGTTCCCGAAGGTAAGACTGAAGGTGATTGTGCTGGATAACATGATTGTGGCAAGATGTAAAATCAAGCCAACTTTGATAAGCGCAATTAATGATACTCAAAGGAGTAAGATAATTGATATGTTTACTGCCAGTATATAAATAGGAAATGTTTGTACATATAACCACCTCGTCATGATAGAAATGGTGGAACTGTATAGATAATGTGATGACTAAATGATGATTGGAGGATTCAATTGGAGAATCTAAATTATGAAAAGAGATTTAAAGACCATACTACATGAAAAGAGACATGGAGAGAAAATGATTGTCTCATGATTTATTACTGTAATAGATGATTAACAGTAAAATTTGCAATGAGATGCAGCCTTGATGGAATAAATGTGAAAATGAATATTGTGAACAATAAAGAGTCCAAAAGAGAGATGATGATATGGAAGTGATATAAGACTGATGATCTAAATAGAATCACTTTCCACTATCAGACTCTTAGCTTCTCTAGTGCCTTAGTCGAAGTATAAGTGTTAACTGGTGTGAATGTGTATGTAGCGTTCCAGTGAGCCTTACATGTGATGGGAGTCTCTGAGTTGCATATGCTAATGAGAGATAGCAAAAGGCTTTGAGATCCCAAGTGTATTGATAGTACCGCTCCATACTGATATATATATATATATATGAGTGTGAGATGTAAACGCTCCATGATATTGAGAGAGCGTGTGCATGAGATGTGAACGCTACTGGGACACTTACATATAATTGATCGACATGAGTACATGATAGTACCAAATTATGTCGACTCGGCACTAAGTGAGAAGAATGGATGATGAATAGCATAGATCAGCTGCAATATGAAAAATATTGTGTATGGACTCTTATATGAAAAGAGTAAAAGTGAATAACTCTCGATTTGAGAAATGAACTTACGGGAGTATAGACATATATGATGAAAGACAGCATGTAGTGGTCTAAAGTACTCTTGATGTTGAAAGTGTACTGGCAGTATTATTTGGAGGATGAACTAGAGGTCAGAAGTCGTAAGTATACGGCATGTACCCCCTTTTGGACTTAAGTTAAATTCGGAGGACCGAATTTCTTAAGGTGGGGAGGATGTGATAACCGTAAATTTTTCATTTATTGGAAATTATAAATATTGGAGAAAATAGATAAGAGGAAATAAATAAACTAAAGTAAATAAATAAAATTTACTTACGAGATGGGAATATCGTTAAAATTCTCGAAATTGAATAAGTGAGGAATTTAAATTAGATAAATTAGAAATAAGGAGAAGGATGAAATTATGGAAAATAATGAAGAGAGAATTTAGTTTGGATGATGGAAATCCAAATTAAATAAGAAAATGAAGAAATAAAATAAAATATATTATATAATTATATATTATATAAATATATTTTTATACAAATACATATGTATGCAAATACTATATAGTATATATTAATAATATACGTTTGTATATACGAATATATATACTAGTTCATGAAGTTACATAATACGTATGTATTTAAGTATAATCTCTTATGTATATATATAAGTATATATACATATATTTGAGAAATGTTCATATTTGATTTACATTAAAGTTTGAAAAATATATATTGTAAATACAATATATATTATATTATAACATATATATAGATATATATATATATATATATATATATATATGCAAAGATTATTTATTTTAAGTATATAAATATATACATATATATATATATCTATACTAGATCAATAATTTTCATACACAAAGCACATATTTTATATGTAATATATATAATACTATATTATATATATGACAATAATAATATTATGTATATATATTAATTTTAATAATAATAAAAAAAGGGTTTAAGACAGAAACGGGATCGGGACCCCGTTTTTGTCTCAAAATAAAGGAGACAGAAACAAAAACAGAAGGCAAGGCCGACCACCATCGGCCAGCCAAAAGAGGAGGAAAGAGAGAGGAAGACGGCACAGGCGGAGAGAGGAGAAGACGCCGATGATCGGAAGAGGAAAAGAAACAGCTGGAAAAGAGAAGGAAAGAAAAGAATCGAGGCGGGAACTGGCGAAGCCGAAAAGAGAAAGGAAAAATGGAAAGTGGCAGTGCCGGCTGATCCAAGCACCGCCACTGCCATCGAAGCATTGCCAGAGAAAGGGGAAGAGGATGGATGCCACCGGAGGCGCAATGAACGGCGGAGAAGGGCCGACGAAGAGGAAGGAGAAACCGAACCTATTCTGCCTCGATCCGCCGCCATGCCGCCGATCCAGGCCAAGCTGAGGCTACCGGCAAGTTCGTCTCGACGCCGACCAGCTGAAGGATGCCCGAACCACTAGAGAATCAGCCGCCGGCGAGGAAGGGAACTGGATCGGTCTGAACCGGTCTGACCGGGAAAAGAAAAAGGAAAAAGAAAAGAAAAAGAAAAAGAAAGAGAAAGAGAAAGAAAAGAAAAAGAAAGAAAGAAAAAGGAAAAAGGAAAAAGGAAGAAAAAGAGGAAAAAGGAGAATTTCGGGAATTCGGAGATTTTTGGAAATTCGACATCCCAAAAATTACGAAAATTCGGTAAGAAATTCCCGAAAATTAAATTTCATAAAAATATAATAAATTATGAAAAAATTCTAAAATTTAGAATTTTTATTTCCAGAAATTATTTTCAGCGATCGAGATAAGTAATCGAAAGAGATGGAGTGCGGGCACGATCGATAAGAGGAAGTCGCCGATCCGGAAAAAGGTAAGGGATGCATGTGCAGCACTGTAAGGATATTCAGTCTGCATATTTTAATTTGAAATATTTTATGCAAATATTTTATGACAATTTTTATGATGCATGATTGGTTGAAAATTTTGGGATGAAGTACTGGCTGAAAATTTAAAACTGTATTTTTCGTGCAGGAGGTTAGTAAATCGGTAGTCGTTATGCTACCGAATATTTTAGAAAAACTTTATAAAATCATATTAAATGATTTTATTTCCGAAAATCGATATTAAATCACGAAACATGAGGAAATTACTAAATTTCATAAAACATGAAATAATGAGATGGAATTTTAAAATATTCATGTATTTGAGAAATGGTGATAATGAAACCACCGAATATTCTCGGAATAGATAAATTACACGTAATACGAAGTGAAAGATGAGGTGAAATACAGTGAATATTTTTATAAATATTCACTAAAGGATTTTAAGCCTTATGGTTTTAAATTATGAAATTATATATTTATATAAATTCCATAAAGATTTATTTTTATGATGAAACTACGGTTTTGAGACTGGTTGGCATTCCTATCATGCTGATGCATAATATGTGATATGTTTAGTACCGGTCGACACCTTATCCGTGATCCACCGAGGACAATATAGATTATGGTCATAGATTTGACCAGTTTATTTCTTTACCCTCCGGGGTTTATAGTATGATAAGATTGATGTCTATCTTAGACTCCATAAATGATAGGTGATATGTTAAAAAGGAAAGTGTTTTACATGATATAGAATATGTCAAACGAAAAATGTGTTATAGGATGCGTGACATGTGAAAAGAATATGTTTATATGATATGAGAAGAAAATCAATTGATTTATAGCATTTTTACAAAATGCTCATTTCGGTACTGAGTATAGTACTGTAAGATAATTTTCATAAGACATGTGATACGAACATGTAATATGTTTTCAAAAAGAAAGAAATGATAAATCTAATATTCTTACTATGGTCTTAAATGGAATATTAGATTATAAGTACTACATGAGTTCTGATAAGATAGTGGAAAGTATATATGGCATAAAGGCCAACCTGAGTAAAGACTCGATTTTTGTACCATGTGAGCCACCTCTAGAAGACTCAAGGGACCTAAGTGCTACATAGATTCTTTGTGAACTATGGGGAGCCACCTCTAGAATCCTTTGAGCACTAAGTGCTACATGAGTTTCGATGTGTTAGTAAGAAGTTTCTGTATTGTGTGAGCCACCTCTAGAAGACTCAAGGGACCTAAGTGCTACATAGATTCTTTGTGAACTATAGGGAGCCACCTCTAGAATCCTTTGAGCACTAAGTGCTACACGAGTTTGGATGTGTTAGTAAGAAGTTTCTGTACCGTGTGAGCCGCCTCTGGAAGACTCAAGGGACCTAAGTGCTACATAGATTCTTTGTGAACTATAGGGAGCCACCTCTAGAATCCTTTGAGCACTAAGTGTTACACAAGTTTCGATGTGTTAGTAAGAAATTTCTGTACCATGTGAGCTACCTCTAGAGAACTCAATAGACCTAGGTGCTACATAGATTCTTCGTGAACTATGGGGAGCCACCTCTAGAATCCTTTGAGAACTAAGTGCTACACGAGTTTTGATGTGTTAGTAGGAAGTCTGTGTCCTAAAGGCCAAACTGAGTGAAGACTCGATTTCTGAACCGTGGGAGCCACCTCTAGAATCCCGAAGGACCTACGTGCTACACGAGTTCCTCAATATGACACTTAACTCCATTACTATTTAGGATGGATGTCGTAACTGAATCAGTGAATTGGGGCTTACGCCTAAAGTGATTAAGTAATCGGTTATATTGGAACTGTTTTTAATAAGTTAAGCTATACGCTTAAAGTTTGTGGATTTTCATTTTATGAATGGATTGATTTATTAACTTACATAGTAACCGCTTTATCAACGTGTATAGTGACCAATCTATCGAAGTGCTTACCGCTTTGCTAATTTGATAAATGGAATAGATTTTAATAGGTTATTTTGCTATTTAAATTACTGTACTAATTAAGAGAGTACAACAAAAAAAATTAGTTTTAAAGAAATAAGATGATGATTTAACTAATATTCTTTTGAAGGAATATACGAATATTAATTATTTTATTTAAATGCTTTATCTCATAAAAGCATTATTTTGAAAAGAATATGAAAAGATTATGGAATGAAAAAGAAAAGGATTTAGTAATTCAAAACGAAATGAAAATTTCTCTCTGCAATTGCTTCTAGGTTCCGGAACAAGTATGATATTCTAAAATACCTACCTTACTCCATCCGGATCCCTAGCCGACTGTAGTATCCTTCCTACATGCGAGCCTAGAGCCCATAGGAAAAATGAAAAAGATTTTTAGCATATAGGAAGCTGAGTATCAAGTGAGGCATATAATTCCCTTACTGAGCCGTGGTTTTGCTCGCCCCTTAATTTTAAACATTTCAGGTTTTGATGATTGTGAGTTCAATGGATTGTGGATCCCAGCTATACACGAAGGAAAATGTGACAGACCGACTGAGTTATTTGAGGTATGATCATTTATTTTCTGTATTTAGACATGTCAACAGTACTACTTATTTGATTAATTACGATGAGGGATGTGTATAATATAAACAATGTTCTGTAAAATTGTTTAACAATCAGTACAAGTGAAGTATCACAGACAGCCCAACCGGTTAAGTTATGTACAATAAGGTGAGAAATGTGGTCACGGGTTATGACAAGTTAAATCATCATCATTTTCCTTTAAAACTCATTTCATGTTTTACTGTACAATCATAATTAGTACAGTACTTTCAAATAGCAAAATAAGCTATTAAACTTTTTTCGTATAACATATAAATCATTTAAATTTAATATTCAATTTAAAATTTAAAATAAGAATATTAGATTTACTTTCCTCCTTTTCCTTTTTGAAAACATATTACATATTCATATTACATGTCATATGAAAATCATCTCATAGTATTCAAATCAGTACCGTAAAAAGCATTATATAAAATCCTGTAAATCACTTCCATTTAATTTGTCACATATCATGTAAAACATTTACATTTCACATATCACATATCATATAAAATATTTTCATATATGGAGACTTAGTTTGAGACCCGATATTTTTATATATATTGTACATCATATTGTAAAAGATTGATAACCGAAATAAATTATTTAGTGGAATTAAATAAATATTGAATATAAAATTTCACTTTATATTATGGAATTTTAATTTGTTAATATGGTGTATAAGAATGAGAATGAAAATTAAAGAGATGAATAGGAAGTAAAGTATGGAGTGAAGGAAGAAAAATAAATCAGAAAATTTAGAATGGAAGTGAGGTTGTTATAGAATAATATACAATAAATTATTTCCTTAAGAGAGGGAAATTTTATGTGTTGAACTGGCAATTATCATTGGATGAACACACAAGATAAAGAGGGAATTAAACTAAAGATTGATCATAAAATTTTAACATGTACGTCACTTCCTTTTGGCTGGCATTGAGTTATATGTGGAGATGTAAAAATGGATGAAAAAGGCTTTATTAAGTTGAAATAAGGCTGAAATTTTATTGGCTTAAAAGGCTACCAAAGAGACAGAAAAGTCAAGAAAATATGCAGCTATTCAACGCCACTTTGTTGCTGCTCTTATACCATTCGGTTCAGCCATAAAGAAATTGGACAAAATATAAATTTTATAGTAGAAAATAGAAGGGAAATGATGCTTAAAAGACAAAGCAACTAAAGCAAATATGTAAGAGGATTTTATTTGCTGAAATAAAGTAAGGAAGAATTTTATACAAGACAAACAAAACTGATCAGCATATACTCCACGCCAACTTGCTGTTCGGTACTTGCATCAGAAAAAAAATATTTTAAGGCAGATTTTATGAGGGAAAAGGGCATATAATTCATACAAAATAAATAAAACAAGCTCAAAAGTAATAGGTGAGCAATTATAATTGTTGAAGTATAAAACAAAGATAATAAAAGAGAGGTCAAAGACGTGCAGAAAGAAAAACATACACGCCAGTTTTGCTGCAGTTTTTCTTCAGTCATTTAATGAATTTTAAGACAAGAAATGATGAGAAAAACTTGATAAGAAGCTAAGTGGCACAAACTTATTGGATACCTTGAATAAAATAAAGACTAAGTGAAGAAATACTTCAGCGAATGGCCATCTTCATCACCGATTCTGCTGTGTCTTACGAGAACCAGAAATTGGTTCGGTTTGTGCTCTATTTTGGCCATCGTTCATCCAAGAAAAAAATTCAATAAAAATCATACTTTGATATCTAATCATCTAAGCCTTCACCATAATCCTTCCTCCATCAATTAAACCATCAAAGAACTAAGAGAAGAGGCTGAACTTGAAAACAGAAACTTGTTCTGTTTTGGAGGGGACACTCGGTCAAGGTAAGTTTAAAGATTTCCATGGTTTTGCTGATATTCAATAAATTATTTCTATGTTTCTAAACATGAGAAGCATGATTATAAAATTAATTTTAGTTAAATCAAATTAAATCATGGAATTAGCATAAGTTGTGATTGTGGTATAGATTTAGAAAAAAAAAAACAAAGACATTATGTTAGAAATGGTATGATGATGATGATGAGAAATAAATGATAGAGGGCAAATAAAAAGGAAGAGGAAGCTTGAAACTTTAAAAGAAGGAAGAATCCAAATTTGACAAATTTTGGAAGGTCTCGGTTGGACATGGAATAAAGGAGGATTTAAAGCTTCATGCAAGAAAATGGCTAGAGTAGTTCACGTAGCCAAGGAGTAATAAATTGGAACCAAGAAAATGGAAAGAAAAATGTTGAAAAGTCAATGACAATGGCCATTAAGGGATTCGGCCATGACACTTGAAGGCACAAAAATATGCTGAAAAATTAGGATTTTGGTATAGAATAATCCTAGAGATTAAAAGAGGAGAAGTGGTGAAATTAAAACCGAAAAAGAAGTTAGAATGAGCAAATTGAATTTTAATACTAGTATGATTTATACTAGTTGTACTTATTAAATGACATTAGTGGCTGCATTTTATGAAAGTTAATGGCTTAAAATTTAGAGGAAAATTAATGATAATTTTGATAAATTTATTTTGCAGCCAGGAATTAAGGATTTCGTCTGGTGTAACCGGGAAGCTCGATTTCGTAAAACAGGTAAGGGGGGAGTGTGTGAGTTGTAGTGATATAATGAATTGCATGTTTTCTTGAGCTATATTTTATGAGAATATTGGATGCGTGATTTGGTTCGAAAACATGCAAAAATCTGTGGTTGAAAAGCTGGTTTATATACTAACTGTGTGCAGGGGTTAGGAATCCGCAGCTGTTATGCTGTCGGAAATTTTCCAAAAATATTCTAAAATATTCCAAAATATTTTAGAAGCATGAAATGATTTAAATGGAAAATTTTAAATATAATTTCCACTAATTTTCCATAAATTGGAAATTTTGAGAAAGTTATGAGAAATTAAATATTCATGTTTTATATTTTTATTAAAGTGAGAATTTGAATTATTTTATATGATATTAAATATTCACATTGAATATTTATTTACTTTCTCACTTGATACATGAATATTTACTAATGGATTTACTGTATGTGAAAATGGGGAATAAAATACCTTTTTTTGGAAAATAATTCTTTAAATAAATGATTTAATTCATTTGATTTCCTTAAAGGTATTTTTACGAGAAAATGAATGATTTTATACCTTTATGGAATTAAGAGGTGATTTTATCTATTTTATAAATTCCGTAAAGGTGATGATATATAAAAATGTGAGAGCCTTACGGATAAACGTAAAATATTTCAAATTTCTTTGAATAAGATCCATAAAGGCTAGGGTACGGTTTTTACTGTTTTGAGACTTAGGCCCCGAGTTTCATGCATCACATTGATACTGTTACTGTCACGTGGCTGATTGACCCGCTAGTCATCAGCGCCCTGGATGTCACCTAGCAAGTGCACACCGAGGACACTTATAGATCATGGCCATAGATTTCACTGTATACTGTTACGGTGTCCCTTCGGGGATGATTACTGTGTCCCTTAGTGGACGATGATAGCATGATTTAATTGTAGGGTGATGCCTAGTCTGAACTTACTGATTACTGTTTACTGAAGGGTGTCATAACGTATTAAGTTTTGGAGAAAACCTAATAGCTAGACACAAAACTATGGAGTCGCCACCGACCATTCTAACCTAGGTGTGATTGGTCACCTATTCAAACTAAGGACAAGGCTTGGTCTACGTTAAAAGTTCTAAGTTCAGGAGTACGGTTACGTGTGAGGAAGGATTAGCACCCTCACAACGCCCATCCTAAAATGGTACCAAATAATCTAAGGTTATCCTAATTTTGCCTTTCACTTTAATTTCGGTATGATTAAATATTGAAAAATCTTTTAAGTCTCCTCCATCAAGCTGGTTGGACAACTTAAAAGTTTTTCTCACCTCAAGAGTATTCAAGTAGGACCAATCGCCTTTCTTGAAGAGGCTCCGTCGTCGGATTATTTACATATTTTATGCAATCCCTATTTAGACTCCTACCCGAATTTCTATCTATTGTTTTGTCTTATTTTATTCTATTATTATTATTTTCTTATATAAATTATTATTTCATATATTTTTATATTTTTAAATAAACATGAATTATTTGATATTGAAGATTTTCTTAAAGACCTTCCATCAAGCTGGTAAGACCTTAAAGAAAACTTTCTCACCTTAGGAATTTTTAAAGAAATTACTCAAGCGCAATTCCTTTTAAATTCCATCCTCAGAATAATTAACATTTATTAAAATATTTAATTTAATTTAATTTCTATTTGTTTTAATTCTTTTCTAATTTTAATTCTAATTTATTAATTTAATTTTATTCTTTATTATAATAAACCTAATTTTAATTTACTATTCTTTTATCTAATTTAATTTTTATTAAGTTAATTTATTAAATCTTGGAAATGTCCTTTAAATCTTCAATCAAGCTGGCAAGACTTAAAAGAATCCTCCTCACTTCAAGACATCTAAAAGTACTACTCAAGCGCAGTCCCTTTAGAATTCCGTCGTCGGATTATTTATAGTCGTATTTATTATTATTTTAAAATATTTTATTTCTAAATATATTAACTTTTATGACTCTTAATTTCTAATTTGATTATTAATTCTTTTAATTGTAATTAATCTTAATTAATTCTTATTTCAATTTTTTTAATAAATTTGAGTTTTAAATATCGGAAATGACTTTTTAAATCTTCCATCAAGCTGGTAAGACTTAGAAAGGACCGACGGGGACCAGGGGAAGGTGAGAGGAGCCACCGACGAAGAGGAAACCGGCGGAGGAAGGAGAAAAGAGGAAGAGAAGAGCCGCCAGTGTCGCTTCCAGATCCGGCGCCGTCGCTGGTGATGGGGCCAAACCGAGACCAGATCCAGCTTCGTGGCAACTTCGGCAAGCTGTGGAGTGGCCGAACCGCCGGAATGGGTGGCCGCCGGTGACCGAACCGGTCAGTCAAAGTTGAACCGGCCAAGCCAAGCTTTGACCCGACCCGACCCGGTTTGACCCGACCCGACCCGGTTTGACCCGACCCGACCCGGTTCAGGGAAAAAGAAAAAAAAAAAGAAAAAAAAAAGAAAAAGAAAAAAGAAAAGGAAAAGGAAAAGGAAGAAAAAGAAGAAAAAAAAAGAAAAAGGAAAAGGAAAAGGAAAAGGAAGAAAAAGAAGAAAAGAAAAGAAAAAGGAAAAAGGAAAAGGAAGAAGAAGAAGGAAGAAAAGGTAAGAAAAATTGAGGAAAAATAAATTATTGATGTTATTGAATAATTTATGGTTATATTGATGTAGTGCATTAATATTGAAAATTGTAGCAAAACGGAAATGAGACGAATGGTGGAGTTCGGCAAGGCTCGGAAATCGGAAAGTGCGCTAAGCTTTGGCGAACAAGTAAGATACTTTTATAAAGCATTAGTAGCTTTATATTGTATGTGGGAATTATGATTTTTTTATGATGCATTTATTTAATTGACTTTAAATGGAATTATGATTTTTATATGATGCATCAATTTAAATAGATTTGCTAAAAAATGCTAAGAGGACCCACAATTGATGGTGGGGGTCTTAGTAAGAGGTAAAATTGGTGAGAATCAACGGCTGCAAGTATAAATTGTGTTTCCCTTGCAGGAGGTTAGGGAAAATTAAGCCGTTATGCTGCCGAAATTTTTAGGAAAATAATTGAGGAAAAAGATTAAGTTTCTCACATAAATGGAATCTTGGAGATAATTATTGAAAATAAATATTGAAAGGATTTTATAGTATTACCGAAAGAGTTTGATATTGAAATCGATGAGAAGATAGATCGTTGAAAACGATAATGTGGTGAATTACATGGTTTAAAACCTTATAGAATCGATAAATCAAGTAATTTTAATATCACAAATGGTATCAAGTTGAGATTGAGGTGGAATTATTAATTAGACGGATCACGGATAAAAGTGATGATAATTATATGATGTAGCTTGGAAGAGAAGATCACAGTTGAAATTTCGATGGTCGAATGATTGGATTGTGGAGTTATTAACGGAGTAATGATTTCCAGAATTACCGAGTCCGGTTTCATGATTTTGAAATAATTTCGAAAGTGATAATATGGACAAATTCGAGAGATTGAAATGGAGATTTAATTACGACACAATCCGATCAATTATGGATTCAAAGAAATGAGTGATAAATATGTGAAAAGATGATTGTGCTTATAACCTTAGAATAGATCTTGAATAATAAGATCGACAATTGCATAAGTTCGGATAAAATCATAAAGGCCACATGAAAATGGATTTGAGGATTTAGATACGATTTTGTGATAGTAAATGAAATTGAACCTCAAATCAAAAATGATAAACATGTATCAATAGATCAAATCATAAATGGATTTGATAAGTGACTATCGATTTTGTGATTCTGTTATCCTCGATGTCGATTCTGGAACAGATATTGAAGGATGATATTATTATTTGCATAAATTCGGTAACTTGATGACTATTTTAGAAATTGATGTTTAAATGCTTATCAAAACTTAGAGGATTCATACTAATGATGCGATCCTAATATTGATGATGAAGTGTATAAATGATTATAATAGTCAATGACGATCAAGAAAGGGTATTGAATACCGAATGGTCTGAATACCAAGTGATTCGATTTCCAAATGAATTGAGTACTGAGCAAATTGAATACTGAATTAGATGAATAGTGAATGAATTGTATAGTGATTTATTGGTTGACAGAAAGAAAGTCTTGAAATCGAATAATTGATGGTGATAAAGTTAAATGAATCGCTTTAGCGTATTTGATGGAAACATTACCGAAGTTGCATACTGAAATGTTTTACAGCATCGCATTTAAGCATGCCTTCTTGCAACTTGAAACATTTTAATAATGTTTATATGAATACTGAAAAGTATTGATTTGTTTTGAAATGAAAGTATATGGTAAATATATATATATATTTTGATATATGAAGTCTCATACAGAATTTTACCATATGCCTTACATGATATTGAAAAGAAAGCTATAGATTTAAATGTTTTATGAGACTGTAGGCACCCTAAAAGAATTAAATTCAATAAAGCATAGTGGAAACCGCCTAATTGGAGCTTTGCTCATTAGGCAGATAGATATGCTTGTCCGACAATAGTCGTGGACAGGTCTCAGTCACGCCTGATCAGTGGGGCTGAGAGAGATGAGGTCTATGGCCATAGATAGCGCCCTAGTTGGTTTCCAGGGGACGATATGATTTTCACTGCTAGCTACAGTGATTTAAGTCTTTATTGATAGAGAAATGATAGGGATCTAGCCTAGTCTCTCACAAATATGATATGAAGTCTAGAGTATGATTTTTATTGATATGAACTCTAGACTTGACATGATTTATACTGTACATGAAACAGATTTGAAATGAAATATGTTTTGAAACAGTACATGTTTTAAACATGTTTTAAAAGTCCATGAGATATGATTTCGACACTTATATGATTTATACGAAAATTTGTGTCGAACATGGCATGATATGCGGTCTAGAGTATAGTTTGATTTGATATGAACTCTAGACCTGATATGATTTACAGTAGATGATTTAAAAGTATATGATAAATGATTTCGACACTTACATGATTTATATACGATTTTGTGTCGAATTTGAAACGACATGCGGTTTAGAGTATAGATTGATTTGATATGAACTCTAAACCTGATATGATTTATAGTATATGAAAAATGTTTTAAAACCGCACATGTTTTAGACATGCTCCGAAAACGAATACATGAATTGAAATTGAATATGTTTATATTATGCCTTAAAGGCAAACTTTTGAAAATGCATATGTTGAGCATGTCCTAAAGTATATATGATATGATTTGAAATGATCGCGGTTTATACAGAAAAATTACATGAATTGCATATTAAACCCTAATATGACAATATGCTTAGTATATGAGAATTCCATGAGGAATGTCATGACTCGGTGGTAACGATATTTCATCTATATGAGGTCATGATATGTTATGAAACACGAATATAGAGATACACGAAGAGAATTATGACTGGGTACCACCGTGATTATGATCTACAATACGAGAATTGATAAGAGATGATATGAGAATTGATAAGAGATGATATGAGAATTGATAAGAGATGATAGAATACAGGAATATGATTATGAAATGAAAAGTGATAATGAGATGTATCGATGAGAAAGGATTAACTGTAATTGCATCCTTGTAAGTATTAAGCATTGCAGTTTAAGACAGTTTAATCCTACTCTTGTATTTATATTAGTATCTTACTGAGCCGTGGTTTTGCTCACCCCACTAAATTTCATCTCTTTCAGATTATTGAAGTTAACGTCTGCCATGTGAGCTGCTCAGTGGGCATCGGAGACGGTGTATGAACTTGTACTAGTTTTCTGAGTTATATGTTCTTTATAAAATACTTGTTTACATGTAAGACTTAAATTGATGCACAGTACATATTCTGTTTAACAAGTCGGGATGTAACTAAGAACCGTTTCCGTGTTTGTTTAATATTTAAATGGAATGACTATAAGTCACCTAGGTAGTATAGTAACTACACTGACATCGAATACAAACCTTAAAATGAAAAAGAAAAATTTAGTCCATAAATTTGTAGACTAAGAAAAGTATAAGAATCGAGTGAAAGTCGCGGTCTTCGGGTCGTGACATTACTCAATCGCAATCCCCTCGGAGTTCCATCGTCGGAATAATTTTTTCACATTTTCTTAATTTAATTAATATTTTACTTATTCTAATTTTCATGTATTAAATCTTCCTATTTTATCTTCTATTTTATTTAGATTTATTTTTTGTTTTAAAGAATTTTCACTCTAGTCTCTTAAAGGGATCATAAAAAAATAAATTTGACAAGGCTTCAATCATATTAATATCTCAATTCAATCATGTCATGCTAATAATTTATTCATATTATACAAATCAATTATTCTAACCCTAATTTATTAACTCGGATCATGCCAATATCATACAAATCATATCATGCCCACATAAACTAAATCAATTAATTTAAACATATTAAAGATATTAAAATAACATAAAAACATAAGATAATCAAACCTTGCAAATGCAGATCACGTGATCCCTCTTATTCCTAGCAATTTCTTTCCTTTCTTCGCTCTTTTATCCCAAGGACAAGATCGATTTTGTCTTTATTTCTTTTCCATGTACAGCTTTATTCTTTCTTCTTCCTCTCGTTTTATTCCTGTCAGCGTTCCTTCTTCACGTTGCTATGTTCATCTTCTTTATTCATGGTTTCATGCACAATTTTGGACAGCAAAAATTTACATGGACAGTGACAAAACAAGACGTGTTTGACCTGGTAATAAACAGCTCTCAGATTGCACTAACTTTGAAGTAGTTAGCCTTCTTTCTTCACCTTATTAGCTCACGCTTTGGTTGATATTTGACAACTCCACATCGTCTGCTAAAGTTTTGGTTCACAGCATCAGCTTGCAACTCTCCGCTTCTTTTTCTCTTCACGTTATGCCTTGCGTTCAGTTTAACTCGCAGTGGCTTCCAACTCTGTTTCGCGTACAAAGGCATGAACGTGGAGTAGATTTTTTATGTAGCAAGTTGTGGGACAAGGCTGAAGACAAAGTGCAGCAACGTGCACAAGTGCAGTGTAAAGCAATATACAAAGGCGGCAAGAAAGGCAGGAACAATGGATGAAAATGGGACAGCAATGATGGGCGGAAGCAAGGTGGCAGTGACGGGATCTCAAGGCTAGCAAGAAAGATGATGATGACGAGTGTGGCAAGAAGCAAATGGCTTTCGGCTTTGACTGGCTTAATAGCCTTTATTGAATCGAGCCCTCAACAATATGCAACAAACGCAGGGAGGAAGCGCACCGAGCTACGTAACAAAGAAATACAATAGCAGCAGCAAGTCATGGCTGGGTGTAGCAGATCATGGGTGGTGCAGAAATGCTCGGGGCAGTGGACAACGGTAGTGATGTAGCAGTGATTAAATGGCTTTAGAGGCAGCGCAAATCAGCCATCAGAAACGCCACAGTAGGGAACAGAACATAGCCAAGAACGCCATAATATGGGACACGAGGTAGGAGACGGTGGTGTTGGCAAAGATATAGCAGAGCTGGGCGTGGTGATGGAAGGTGCTAGGTGGTGGCCGTGAATGAATGAAGCAGTCGCAAAGAATAGGATTTTTTTTTGGCAAAATGCTTCCTCCTAGACCTTTTTCTCTCCTCCTTTTAACCCTAATTCTCTTGTTTTTATAGCCTCAATATCTCCTCCTTAAAATATGCCCTAGATTGGATCAATTTCAAAATCAAAATCCAAAGATCTCATACGTGATTCTTATTTTAATTTTCTTGATTTATTTCCTTTTGGTTCTTCTTGTAATATTGATTCAAAATTTTGATATCTTTTCCAAAAGACTTAAACAAACATTCAATTTACAAGATTTCTTCCCAAAACCAAATTCCACCTAAATCTCATTTAATTTTCATGATTTTTATTGACTTTCTCCAAAGTTTCCAAATCCAAATTTCCATTTTATTTAAAAATTCATATTTAAAGCCTAGTCAATATTTCTAAGACCAAACATATCTATCCAATATTTTAAAAGCTCAACTTAACTCTCGAAATCAAATTCTGAAATGCAATTGTTCGAGAGTTGAAAATTGATCTTACCAAAAACGTGCCCAAATAAAAATGATGTCTACAATCTCTGATTTAATTTCTTTTTTCAATTTCTGCCCAAATTTTATTTAAATTTTAATTTTTTTCTTTAATTCCCAAATCAGATTTTTGACTTTTCCTTATGTTGAGATCTTGATTTTCCTTTCTAAATTTCCTTTCTTTGGAGCTTGGCCACTTTATTTTTATTATTTTTTTTCATTTTTATTTTCTTTTCATTTTTTTATATTTTTATTTTTAGTAATAAACAAAAAAATTAAATTCATCTTCTAATTATCAAACCTAATAAACCCAAAAACATTAAAAGACCTCGGACAAAATAAGGTGTCTACAGTTGTCCCTCTTTGTACATTTGCTATGAAATAGTAATTGTACAAAGACATAGATATCCATTTTGTCCGCATCCATTTTATTATTTTTTTCCTTTTTTTTTCAAAATTTTTTTTCTTTTTTTTTGGATATTTACTTATTCTAAAAGAAATTGGTTTTCATCATGAAAATGCTCCTCCGACCAGGGAGGCCCTGAAACTTTAAAATTTCCTATCTCTAAAATGCTCCTTCGATTAGGAAGGCCCTGAAACTTTAAAAATTTTCTCATCTTTAAAATGCTCGTTCGACTAGGAAGGCCCTGAAACTTTAAAAATTTTCTTATCTTTAAAATGCTCCTTCGACTAGGAAGGCCCTGAAACTTTAAATTTTCTCATCTCTAAAATGCTCATTCGACTAGGAAGGCCCTGAAACTTTGAAAATTTTCTCACCTCTTAAATGCTCCTTCGACTAGGAAGGCCATGAAACTTTAAATTTTCTCATCTCAAAAATGCTCATTCGACTAGGAAGGCCCTGAAACTTTAAATTTTCTCATCTCTTAAATGCTCCTTCGACCAGGAAGGCCCTGAAACTTTAAATTCTCTCATCTCCAAAATGCTCCTTCGAGTAGGAAGGCCCTGAAACTTTAAATTCTCTCATCTCTTAAATGCTCCTTCGACTAGGAAGACCCTGAAACTTTAAATTCTCTCATCTCTAAAATGCTCCTTCGACTAGGAAGGCCCTTAAACTTTAAATTTCTCATCTCTAAAATGCTCCTTCGACTAGGAAGGCCCTGAAATATTAAATTTTCTCATTTTCAAAATGCTCCTTCGACTAGGAAGGCCCTGAAACTTTAAATTTTCTCATCTCCAAAATGCTCCTTCGACTAGGAAGGCCATGAAACTTTAAATTTTCTCATCTTCAAAATGCTCCTTCAACTAGGAAGGCCCTGAAACTTTAAATTTTCTTATCTCTTAAATGCTCCTTCGAATAGGAAGGCCCTGAAACTTTAAATTTTCTCATCTTCAAAATGCTCCTTCGACTAGGAAGGCCCTGAAACTTTAAATTTTCTCATCTCTTAAATGCTCCTTCGACTAGGAAGGCCCTGAAACTTTAAATTTTCTCATCTCTTAAATGCTCCTTCGACTAGGAAGGCCCTGAAACTTTAAAATTTCTCATCTTTTG
Organism: Heritiera fomes; assembly: GCA_032173925.1. Taxonomy (NCBI): domain Eukaryota; kingdom Viridiplantae; phylum Streptophyta; class Magnoliopsida; order Malvales; family Malvaceae; genus Heritiera; species Heritiera fomes. The sequence goes on along the minus strand of JAPDPM010000018.1, from coordinate 21,518,845 downwards.
AGGAAACATGCTCGGAAGTCTTACAGCTTGTACCTGGAGGTTTTAATGAATCATGCCCAGAAGTCTTATAAATTGTACCCGGAGGTTTTAAAGAATCAAGCCCGAAGGTCTTACAGATTGCACCCGGAGGCTTTGATCTTATCTCATCATTTCAATTCTATCTTCTAGATCATCTTATCATTCCAGTTTCTTCTTTTTGTTATTTTTTATCACATTTTTTCATCTCATCACATCTTTCAATCCCTTTTTCATTATCCCATCATATCCATATCTTTTTAGTTTTCTCTTCCATTCCAAATTTTTAACATTTTTGTTCAAAACTTCATACCTTTTTCGTCACATCTTATTCTTAATCCTTCTCACATTTTCTAATTTTCTTTTTCATCTTTTTTTTTAAATTTTTCAAAATTTTAGTCATCTAATCTTTGAAAACGTTTTACCCTATTGTCTTAACAAACAGTTCAAAAATTTTTTTTTTGGTGTAAAAATGCATATAATGAAATGTCATGCATGTCATGAATGCAATCCAAATGATAAATAATGCCTTACCAAATCACATCATCAATCTACCATATTCCTTTCTTCAAAAATTTGTCATCCTTTAATCTTCTCTCTGACTTATCATTCAATCTTTCAATGCCTCCTCATTCTTCTTTCTTCAAATTTAGCAATCCGAAAATCATTTGCCCTATCATCATCGTTCATTCGGTCTTCTTCTTGCCCCACAATTCTTCTTTCTTTAAATTTAGCAATCATCACTCATTTAGTCTTCCTATTGCCCCATCATCATCATTCATTTAGTTTTCTTCCTACCTCACAATTCTTATCAACTTAAAATTCATCAATCCAAATCATAACAACAAAATCATCCCAAACTATTCACAAGAACACTTCGCCACTTCTCATATCTTCAAGAAAATTCATGCTCTGAAATCAACCAAAGATTGCCACAAGAATAGTCTTAAAAACACCATCACCACACTTGATTTCTTTAAAACAAGAACTTGCCCCCATAAAATCGCAAAACTCTCATTTGTCACTTCTTCAAGTTTCTTTTTTTTGAAAACAGAAAATTGCCCCACATAATAATTTTCCAAGATAAAAACATTTGACATTTAACTCTCTTAAAAATTGGTGATTACTATTGAGAACAAATAGAATGAGTAATAACTTGGTCTAGCTGAATAAGTGTACTGATTTGGTGCATCAAGGATGTTTGGTTATCAAGAATGTCTCTTCATCTAGGCTCACAAATGAAACAAATTCCTTGAAAATCATTATTCCTTTTGTAAAAGTAACTTTCACAGAGCACAATCCATTTTAGCATTCTCTTAATTTGTTGATATGTGGACTTTAACAAATGTCAAGACTAACTGTGATGGCTCAAATTTCTGGGAAAGGATTCAAATCTCAAATCAGATTTTCAAGGTGATGGTTTTTCAATTTCTAAAAAGGTCTTGATTGAAAGCATCACTCCTCTGGTTTTTCTTCTTTCTTATTATTGCCTTAGCATAGTCAAAAACAATGGCCTTGAGTTGTTTCAAATTTGCTCTAGACTACCCTTTCATGGGTTTTCACCCTAGAGCTTCATTCTCTTTTTTTTTCTTCTTTTTTTATTGATTATTCTACCATGCATTTGAGAATTCAAATTTCATTCCAAACTAATTAACGATGATGGTTTCTCAAAGAAAAGCTTTTCAATACAAGCATCTCTATTTGATCAAAATGGACTTTTAAGCACGTACCGTAGGCCAAGGTTTAGGGTTTTCAAAGAATGGATAAATAGGCCCAAAATAAGTGTTTTCAAGGTTTATCGAACCAAGGATCATTTCTTCAATTGTGAACATCAGTCCTTCCCACTCTTCGAAGCATTTTTCTTTTCTTTTCTAACCTTTTATTCTCATTCATTTCTTTTTTTTTTCTTCTTTTTTTCACATATACCTTTTTCATTTTTTTCAATTTCTTGTTTTTTTTTTCATATTGATTTCCATCTTCACATATCCTTCTTCTCACATTTGCCCCCTTTAACAAGGGAATCATTTTCTTGCATTTGACATAAGACCAATCACTAATGCTTCTAAAAGTCCTCTGATGTATTTGCCTCTCCAATGTGGAGGGTGATCCTTGATCAAGGTTCATTTAGAAAGAAAATCAATAGGCTCAAAAGGGGTAACAAAGGGATGATTTCATTTCAGTAATAGGAATATGAAAGATGGCCATTTGTCATATCAAATATTGACACTTCTATTGAAAACCAATCCTCAAGATGAAAATTCGGCCTTTAAAATCATTTGAATATCCCTCGTGCATGGTTTCACAATCAATTTTTTTTCTTCTTTTCTTTTCTTTTTTTTTACTTCCTTTTTCTTTGCTTTTTTTTTTCACAACTCATGCCTAGAATGTATCAATTCAACTTTATGAAGGCCATATGCAATAATTTTCATTATCATGGTTTAAAATAGGAAAAAGGATATCAATCAGATTAAGAATGGTCATTAAAAGATGTTGAGGTTATTAAAAGCTTGGCTCCTTCAATCATTTTGCCCCAAGGTGTAGCGAAGGATGATTTTAGTCAGAGAGTTCAAGTTATGAGAAAGAATTTTTGGTTGATGTGTTTGGGACCCTTAGCTTGGCCTTAACATCTATCAAATTTCCAAATACAAAGTCCTTAAGAGAATGCTTCATGAATTGGTTCTTCCAAACAATTCAAAAAGTTTTGCAAATTCATCAATCATTTCATTGCTCATTGCCTTAACGAAGATCATTCACTTTAAAAGTTTACCATGGTAAGCAAAAATGAATGGGTTTTAAGCTTGTTTCTTTATGGATTCCAAGTTTTCACTGAATTGGAAAGTATAGTGGAAATGTAATGACTAGGTCTATTCATTCTCAATAAAAGTCACCAATGTTTTCAAAATTATTTTATTTCATCTACTTGGAAAGAAAAATATGGAAAGCTTTCAAAACAACTTGATGAAAATTTCAAGAATCCTGAGAACATCTCACATCCACAAATTACATATAGGAAACTTGGCCTATGGAGGAGCAGACTTCCATTGTTCAATAAGCTCTTGAGTCAAGGCACCACTACTGATGAGTTATTCAACATTTTCCTTCAATTGCCTACACTTTTTTGTTGAATGCCCAATTGCCTTCGGTGTAGGCCAAGTTTTCTCACAGAATTCTTTTATCGGGACTGTACTGAGATAAGCTTCTCGAAACTTTTCTTCGTTACCTCCAAGGTGACTTTTCATCCAAATGTATAACAATGGGGTACATCCAATGAAACGTCCTTCTCCCTTGCGACGACAAAAATTTAAAGACCTAAAAGTCTCAGACAAGATAACTGGGGCCACGTTCACCTCATGATCAAGCTGCTCAACAAAATCCACCATTGTAATCTTAATGTGTCCTAAGAATTTAGGGAACACGGCCATATCATACACAGCTAATGCCATTATGCTCATATGTCGTTCTTTCGTTAGTTGCATATGAAGACAACTTCGTAGAAAACTCCATGGTACATAAGTGGTCTCTCCTTTCTGCCTTGTGTGATGATCAATTTCTTGAATACTATGGCCAATCATGGAGGACAATTTCTTACGATATCCTAATTTCCTTTTCTTCCAATAGATTTTGGTGGGATTTTCTAACTCACGACGGAGCAAGAGTGAATACTCCTCTATGGTTGGCATCAAATCGGCGTCATTGAAGACAAAGCATTGTAGGACGGGTCCCAAAATTGCACCATGGCCTTTATCAAATCCAAGTCCACTTCCACTGACAATAATAGCATCAAGTCCCCATATTTTTTCCGAAATTCTATCTTCTTTTCTTCACCCCATGCCTTCCAAATTCCTAGCAACTCAGTGTAGTCATTTTGTCTTAGGTCCAAATGAATTCTTTCTGGCAGAGTAGAAACAAAGCCAACAGGTAGGCAATCACAATTCTCACATTGGGCCTTTTCGGATCGTTCTTTCACTCTGTGGGCTGGTTCCTCTTGCAATAATTTCTCCATGGATGCAAATGAATCTTAACTTATTCAATTGTTATGAGACAGAAAAAAAATGCAAGGAATGAGAATATGCATTATGTTTTTTTTTCTTCTTTTTTTTTCTCTTTGGTTTATTATTTTTGTATTTATTTATTTTTCATACTTTTCTTGTATGAGATGATGGTAATTCTTTGTGTCCTAATATAGGCTTCAATTCTAAAGCTCTAGCTTACGAGTGGGCATCATAAGTTCACTATATGCTTGGCTTGAATAGATGGATTACTAAAGGTTCCCAAACTGTTCCCCACTATCGTCCACGTGGACTAGTAAGGCACCCCAATCCTCACCCATTATAGGCTTCAAACGGAAAAGGTTCAACCTGAGTGGGAGTATTTCACTGGCCTATGTGGAGGTTACCACCTCACGAAGGCAAAGCTACTTTACTTCCTCTTAAAAAGGTAAGCCCGAGTCGAAGGCTAATGTATGCACATGCAAGTGAAGTGTGTGTATTTAAATGTCTTATGAAATTTAAAGCTTTTAGGCCAGATTTTGATAACCTTAAACTTCCTAATGGCCTGACTCTCTAAATGTCCCCAGTGGAGTGGCCAAACTGTCATAACGTATTAAGTTTTGGAGAAAACCTAATAGCTAGACACAAAACTATGGAGTCGCCACCAACCATTCTAACCTAGGTGTGATTGGTCACCTATTCAAACTAAGGACAAGGCTTGGTCTACGTTAAAAGTTCTAAGTTCAGGAGTACGGTTACGTGTGAGGAAGGATTAGCACCCTCACAACGCCCATCCTAAAATGGTACCAAATAATCTAAGGTTATCCTAATTTTGCCTTTCACTTTAATTTCGGTATGATTAAATATTGAAAAATCTTTTAAGTCTCCTCCATCAAGCTGGTTGGACAACTTAAAAGTTTTTCTCACCTCAAGAATATTCAAGTAGGACCAATCGCCTTTCTTGAAGAGGCTCCGTCGTCGGATTATTTACATATTTTATGCAATCCCTATTTAGACTCCTACCCGAATTTCTATCTATTATTTTGTCTTATTTTATTCTATTGTTATTATTTTCTTATATAAATTATTATTTATATATTTTTATATTTTTAAATAAACATGAATTATTTGATATTGAAGATTTTCTTAAAGACCTTCCATCAAGCTGGTAAGACCTTAAAGAAAACTTTCTCACCTTAGGAATTTTTAAAGAAATTACTCAAGCGCAATTCCTTTTAAATTCCATCCTCGGAATAATTCACATTTATTAAAATATTTAATTTAATTTAATTTCTATTTGTTTTAATTCTTTTCTAATTTTAATTCTAATTTATTAATTTGATTTTATTCTTTATTATAATAAACTTAATTTTAATTTACTATTCTTTTATCTAATTTAATTTTTATTAAGTTAATTTATTAAATCTTGGAAATGTCCTTTAAATCTTCCATCAAGCTGGCAAGACTTAAAAGAATCCTCCTCACCTCAAGACATCTAAAAGTACTACTCAAGCGCAGTCCCTTTAGAATTCCGTCGTCGGATTATTTATAGTCGTATTTATTATTATTTTAAAATATTTTATTTCTAAATATATTAACTTTTATGACTCTTAATTTCTAATTTGATTATTAATTCTTTTAATTGTAATTAATCTTAATTAATTCTTATTTCAATTTTTTTAATAAATTTGAGTTTTAAATATCGGAAATGACTTTTTAAATCTTCCATCAAGCTGGTAAGACTTAAAAAGGATCTCCTCACCTCAAGATCTCTGAGAGTATTACTCAATCACAATCCCCTCGGAGTTCCATCGTCGGAATAATTTTTGCACATTTTCTTAATTTAATTAATATTTTATTTATTCTAATTTTCATGTATTAAATCTTCCTATTTTATCTTCTATTTTATTTAGATTTATTTTTTGTTTTAAATAATTTTCACTATAGTCTCTTAAAGGGATCATAAAAAAATAAATTTGACAAGGCTTCAATCATATGAATATCTCAATTCAATCATGTCATGCTAATAATTTATTCATATTATACAAATCAATTATTCTAACCCTAATTTATTAACTCGGATCATGCCAATATCATACAAATCATATCATGCCCACATAAACTAAATCAATTAATTTAAACATATTAAAGATATTAAAATAACATAAAAACATAAGATAATCAAACCTTGCAAATGCAGATCACGTGATCCCTCTTATTCCTAGCAATTTCTTTCCTTTCTTCGCTCTTTTATCCCATGGACAAGATCGATTTTGTCTTTATTTCTTTTCCATGTACAACTTTATTCTTTCTTCTTCCTCTCGTTTTATTCCTGTCAGCGTTCCTTCTTCACGTTGCTATGTTCATCTTCTTTATTCATGGTTTCATGCACAATTTTGGACAGCAAAAATTTACATGGACAGTGACAAAACAAGACGTGTTTGACCTGGTAACAAACAGCTCTCAGATTGCACTAACTTTGAAGTAGTTAGCCTTCTTTCTTCACCTTATTAGCTCACGCTTTGGTTGATATTTGACAACTCCACATCGTCTGCTAAAGTTTTGGTTCACAGCATCAGCTTGCAACTCTCCGCTTCTTTTTCTCTTCACGTTATGCCTTGCGTTCAGTTTAACTCGCAGTGGCTTCCAACTCTGTTTCGCGTACAAAGGCAGGAACGTGGAGCAGATTTTTTATGTAGCAAGTTGTGGGACAAGGCTGAAGACAAAGTGCAGCAACGTGCACAAGTGCAGTGTAAAGCAATATACAGAGGCGGCAAGAAAGGCAGGAACAATGGATGAAAATGGGACAGCAATGATGGGCGGAAGCAAGGTGGCAGTGACGGGATCTCAAGGCTAGCGAGAAAGATGATGATGACGAGTGTGGCAAGAAGCAAATGGCTTTCGGCTTTGACTGGCTTAATAGCCTTTATTGAATCGAGCCCTCAACAATATGCAACAAACGCAGGGAGGAAGCGCACCGAGCTACGTAACAAAGAAATACAATAGCAGCAGCAAGTCATGGCTGGGTGTAGCAGATCATGGGTGGTGCAGAAATGCTCGGGGCAGTGGACAACGGTAGTGATGTAGCAGTGATTAAATGGCTTTAGAGGCAGCGCAAATCAGCCATCAGAAACGCCACAGTAGGGAACAGAACATAGCCAAGAACGCCATAATATGGGACACGAGGTAGGAGACGGTGGTGTTGGCAAAGATATAGCAGAGCTGGGCGTGGTGATGGAAGGTGCTAGGTGGTGGCCGTGAATGAATGAAGCAGTCGCAAAGAATAGGGTTTTTTTTGGCAAAATGCTTCCTCCTAGACCTTTTTGTCTCCTCCTTTTAACCCTAATTCTCTTGTTTTTATAGCCTCAAAATCTCCTCCTTAAAATATGCCCTAGATTGGATCAATTTCAAAATCAAAATCCAAAGATCATATACGTGATTCTTATTTTAATTTTCCTGATTTATTTCCTTTTGGTTCTTCTTGTAATATTGATTCAAAATTTTGATATCTTTTCCAAAAGACTTAAACAAACATTCAATTTACAAGATTTCTTCCCAAAACCAAATTCCACCTAAATCTCATTTAATTTTCATGATTTTTATTGACTTTCTCCAAAGTTTCCAAATCCAAATTTCCATTTTATTTAAAAATTCATATTTAAAGCCTAGTCAATATTTCTAAGACCAAACATATCTATCCAATATTTTAAAAGCTCAACTTAACTCTCGAAATCAAATTCTGAAATGCAATTGTTCGAGAGTTGAAAATTGATCTTACCAAAAACGTGCCCAGACAAAAATGATGTCTATAATCTCTGATTTAATTTCTTTTTTCAATTTCTGCCCAAATTTTATTTAAATTTTAATTTTTTTCTTTAATTCCCAAATCAGATTTTTGACTTTTCCTTATATTGAGATCTTGATTTTCCTTTCTAAATTTCCTTTCTTTAGAGCTTGGCCACTTTATTTTTATTATTTTTTTTCATTTTTATTTTCTTTTCATTTTTTTATATTTTTATTTTTAGTAATAAACAAAAAAAATAAATTCATCTTCTAATTATCAAACCTAATAAGCCCAATAACATTAAAAGACCTCAGACAAAATAGGGTGTCTACAGTTGTCCCTCTTTGTACATTTGTTATGAAATAATAATTGTACAAAGACATAGATATCCATTTTGTCCGCATCCAATTTTTTATTTTTTTCCTTTTTTTTTCAAAATTTTTTTTCTTTCTTTTTGGATATTTACTTATTCTAAAAGAAATTGGTTTTCATCATGAAAATGCTCCTCCGACCAGGGAGGCCCTGAAACTTTAAAATTTCCTATCTCTGAAATGCTCCTTCGACTAGGAAGGCCCTGAAACTTTAAAAATTTTCTCATCTTTAAAATGCTCGTTCGACTAGGAAGGCCCTGAAACTTTAAAAATTTTCTTATCTTTAAAATGCTCCTTCGACTAAGAAGGCCCTGAAACTTTAAATTTTCTCATCTCTTAAATGCTCCTTCGACTAGGAAGGCCCTGAAACTTTAAATTCTCTCATCTCCAAAATGCTCCTTCGACTAGGAAGGCCCTGAAACTTTAAATTCTCTCATCTCTTAAATGCTCCTTCGACTAGGAAGGCCCTGAAACTTTAAATTCTCTCATCTCTAAAATGCTCCTTCGACTAGGAAGGCCCTTAAACTTTAAATTTCTCATCTCTAAAATGCTCCTTCGACTAGGAAGGCCCTGAAACATTAAATTTTCTCATCTTTAAAATGCTCCTTCGACTAGGAAGGCCCTGAAACTTTAAATTTTCTCATCTCCAAAATGCTCCTTCGACTAGGAAGGCCCTGAAACTTTAAATTTTCTCATCTTCAAAATGCTCCTTCGACTAGAAAGGCCCTGAAACTTTAAATTTTCTTATCTCTTAAATGCTCCTTCGACTAGGAAGGCCCTGAAACTTTAAATTTTCTCATCTTCAAAATGCTCCTTCGACTAGGAAGGCCCTGAAACTTTAAATTTTCTCATCTCTTAAATGCTCCTTCAACTAGGAAGGCCCTGAAACTTTAAAATTTCTCATCTTTTGAGGAAACATGCTCGGAAGTCTTACAGCTTGTACCTGGAGGTTTTAATGAATCATGTCCGGAAGTCTTATAAATTGTACCCGGAGGTTTTAAAGAATCAAGCCCGGAGGTCTTACAGATTGCACCCGGAGGCTTTGATCTTATCTCATCATTTCAATTCTATATTCTAGATCATCTTATCATTCCAGTTTCTTCTTTTTGTTATTTTCTATCACATTTTTTCATCTCATCAGATCTTTCAATCCCTTTTTCATTATCCCATCATATCCATATCTTTTTAGTTTTCTCTTCCTTTCCAAATTTTTAACATTTTTGTTCAAAACTTCATACCTTTTTCGTCACATCTTATTCTTAATCCTTCTCACATTTTCTAATTTTCTTTTTCATCTTTTTTTTAAATTTTTCAAAATTTTAGTCATCTAATCTTGGAAAACGTTTTATCCTATTGTCTTAACAAACAGTTCAAAAAAAATTTTTTGGTGTAAAAATGCATATAATGAAATGTCATGCATGTCATGAATGCAATCCAAATGATAAATAATGCCTTACCAAGTCACATCATCAATCTACCATATTCCTTTCTTCAAAAATTTGTCATCCTTTAATCTTCTCTCTGACTTATCATTCAATCTTTCAATGCCTCATCATTCTTCTTTCTTCAAATTTAGCAATCCGAAAATCGTTTGTTCCATCATCATCGTTCATTCGGTCTTCTTCTTGCCCCACAATTCTTCTTTCTTTAAATTTAGCAATCATCACTCATTTAGTCTTCCTATTGCCCCATCATCATCATTCATTTAGTTTTCTTCCTACCTCACAATTCTTATCAACTTAAAATTCATCAATCCAAATCACAACAACAAAATCATCCCAAACTATTCACAAGAACACTTCGCCACTTCTCATATCTTCAAGAAAATTCATGCTCTGAAATCAACCAAAGATTGCCACAAGAATAGTCTTAAAAACACCATCACCACACTTGATTTCTTTAAAACAAGAACTTGCCCCCATAAAATCGCAAAACTCTCATTTGTCACTTCTTCAAGTTTCTTTTTTTTGAAAACAGAAAATTGCCCCACATAATAATTTTCCAAGATAAAAACATTTGACATTTAACTCTCTTAAAAATTGGTGATTACTATTGAGAACAAATAGAATGAGTAATAACTTGGTCTAGCTGAATAAATGTACTGATTTGGTGCATCAAGGATGTTTGGTTATCAAGAATGTCTCTTCATCTAGGCTCACAAATGAAACAAATTCCTTGAAAATCATTATTCCTTTTGTAAAAGTAACTTTCACAGAGCACAATCCATTTTAGCATTCTCTTAATTTGTTGATATGTGGACTTTAACAAATGTCAAGACTAGCTGTGATGGCTCAAATTTCTGGGAAAGGATTCAAATCTCAAATCAGATTTTCAAGGTGATGGTTTTTCAATTTCTCAAAAGGTCTTGATTGAAAGCATCACTCCCCTGGTTTTTCTTCTTTCTTATTATTGCCTTAGCATAGTCAAAAACAATGGCCTTGAGTTGATTCTAATTTGCTCTAGACTGCCCTTTCATGGGTTTTCACCCTAGAGCTTCATTCTCTTTTTTTTTCGTCTTTTCTTATTGATTATTCTACCATGCATTTGAGAATTCAAATTTCATTCCAAACTAATTAACGATGATGGTTTCTCAAAGAAAAGCTTTTCAATACAAGCATCTCTATTTGATCAAAATGGACTTTTAAGCACGTACCGTAGGCCAAGGTTTAGGGTTTTCAAAGAATGGATAAATAGGTCCAAAATAAGTGTTTTCAAGGTTTATCGAACCAAGGATCATTTCTTCGATTGTGAACATCAGTCCTTCCCACTCTTCGAAGCATTTTTCTTTTCTTTTCTAACCTTTTATTCTCATTCATTTCTTTTTTTTTCTTCCTTTTTTCACATCTACCTTTTTCATTTTTTTCAATTTCTTGTTTTTTTTTTCATATTGATTTCCATCTTCACATATCCTTCTTCTCACATTTGCCCCCTTTAACAAGGGAATCATTTTCTTGCATTTGACATAAGACCAATCACTAATGCTTCTAAAAGTCCTCTGATGTATTGGCCTCTCCAATGTGGAGGGTGATCCTTGATCAAGGTTCATTTAGAAAGAAAATCAATAGGCTCAAAAGGGGTAACAAAGGGATGATATCATTTCAGTAATAGGAATATGAAAGATGGCCATTTGTCATATCAAATATTGACACTTCTATTGAAAACCAATCCTCAAGATGAAAATTCGGCCTTTAAAATCATTTGAATATCCCTCGTGCATGGTTTCACAATCAATTTTTTTTCTTCTTTTCTTTTCTTTTTTTTTTACTTCCTTTTTCTTTGCTTTTTTTTCACAACTCCTGCCTAGAATGTATCAATTCAACTTTATGAAGGCCATATGCAATAATTTTCATTATCATGATTTAAAATAGGAAAAAGGATATCAATCAGATTAAGAATGGTCATTAAAAGATGTTGAGGTTATTAAAAGCTTGGCTCCTTCAATCATTTTGCCCCAAGGTGTAGCGAAGGATGATTTGAGTCAGAGAGTTCAAGTTATGAGAAAGAATTTTTGGTTGATGTGCTTGGGACTCTTAGCTTGGCCTTAACATCTATCAAATTTCCAAATACAAAGTCCTTAAGAGAATGCTTCATGAATTGGTTCTTCCAAACAATTCAAAAAGTTTTGCAAATTCATCAATCATTTCATTGCTCATTGCCTTAACGAAGATCATTGACTTTAAAAGTTTACCATGGTAAGCAAAAATGAATGGGTTTCAAGCTTGTTTCTTTATGGATTCCAAGTTTTCACTGAATTGGAAAGTATAGTGGAAATGTAATGACTAGGTCTATTCATTCTCAATAAAAGTCACCAATGTTTTCAAAATTATTTTATTTCATCTACTTGGAAAGAAAAATATGGAAAGCTTTCAAAACAACTTGATGAAAATTTCAAGAATCCTGAGAACATCTCACATCCACAAATTACATATAGGAAACTTGGCCTATGGAGGAGCAGACTTCCATTGTTCAATAAGCTCTTGAGTCAAAGCACCACTACTGATGAGTTATTCAACATTTTCCTTCAATTGCCTACACTTTTTTGTTGAATGCCCAATTGCCTTCGGTGTAGGCCAAGTTTTCTCACAGAATACTTTTATCGGGACTGTACTGAGATAAGCTTCTCGAAACTTTTCTTCGTTACCTCCAAGGTGACTTTTCATCCAAATGTATAACAATGGGGTACATCCAATGAAATGTCCTTCTCCCTTGCGACGACAAAAATTTAAAGACCTAAAAGTCTCAGACAAGATAACTGGGGCCACGTTCACCTCATGATCAAGCTGCTCAACAAAATCCACCATTGTAATCTTAATGTGTCCTAAGAATTTAGGGAACACGGCCATATCATACACAGCTAATGCCATTATGCTCATATGTCGTTCTTTCGTTAGTTGCATATGAAGACAACTTCGTAGAAAACTCCATGGTACATAAGTGGTCTCTCCTTTCTGCCTTGTGTGATGATCAATTTCTTGAATACTATGGCCAATCATGGAGGACAATTTCTTACGATATCCTAATTTCCTTTTCTTCCAATAGATTTTGGTGGGATTTTCTAACTCACGACGGAGCAAGAGTGAATACTCCTCTATGGTTGGCATCAAATCGGCGTCATTGAAGACAAAGCATTGTAGGACGGGTCCCAAAATTGCACCATGGCCTTTATCAAATCCAAGTCCACTTCCACTGACAATAATAGCATCAAGTCCCCATATTTTTTTTGAAATTCTATCTTCTTTTCTTCACCCCATGCCTTCCAAATTCCTAGCAACTCAGTGCAGTCATTTTGTCTTAGGTCCAAATGAATTCTTTCTGGCAGAGTAGAAACAAAACCAACAGGTAGGCAATCACAATTCTCACATTGGGCCTTTTCGGATCATTCTTTCACTCTGTGGGCTAGTTCCTCTTGCAATAATTTCTCCATGGATGCAAATGAATCTTAACTTATTCAATTGTTATGAGACAGAAAAAAAAAATGCAAGGAATGAGAATATGCATTATGTTTTTTTTTCTTCTTTTTTTTTTCTTTGGTTTATTATTTTTGTATTTATTTATTTTTCATACTTTTCTTGTATGAGATGATGGTAATTCTTTGTGTCCTAATATAGGCTTCAATTCTAAAGCTCTAGCTTACGAGTGGGCATCATAAGTTCACTATATGCTTGGCTTGGATAGATGGATTACTAAAGGTTCCCAAACTGTTCCCCACTATCGTCCACGTGGACTAGTAAGGCACCCCAATCCTCACCCATTATAGGCTTCAAACGGAAAAGGTTCAACCTGAGTGGGAGTATTTCACTGGCCTATGTGGAGGTTACCACCTCACGAAGGCAAAGCTACTTTACTTCCTCTTAAAAAGGTAAGCCCGAGTCGAAGGCTAATGTATGCACATGCAAGTGAAGTGTGTGTATTTAAATGTCTTATGAAATTTAAAGCTTTTAGGCCAGATTTTGATAACCTTAAACTTCCTAATGGCCTGACTCTCTAAATGTCCCCAGTGGAGTGGCCAAACTGTCATAACGTATTAAGTTTTGGAGAAAACCTAATAGCTAGACACAAAACTATGGAGTCGCCACCAACCATTCTAACCTAGGTGTGATTGGTCACCTATTCAAACTAAGGACAAGGCTTGGTCTACGTTAAAAGTTCTAAGTTCAGGAGTACGGTTACGTGTGACGAAGGATTAGCACCCTCACAACGCCCATCCTAAAATGGTACCAAATAATCTAAGATTATCCTAATTTGCCTTTCACTTTAATTTCGGTATGATTAAATATTGAAAAATCTTTTAAGTCTCCTCCATCAAGCTGGTTGGACAACTTAAAAGTTTTTCTCACCTCAAGAGTATTCAAGTAGGACCAATCGCCTTTCTTGAAGAGGCTCCGTCGTCGGATTATTTACATATTTTATGCAATCCCTATTTAGACTCCTACCCGAATTTCTATCTATTATTTTGTCTTATTTTATTCTATTGTTATTATTTTCTTATATAAATTATTATTTCATATATTTTTATATTTTTAAATAAACATGAATTATTTGATATTGAAGATTTTCTTAAAGACCTTCCATCAAGCTGGTAAGACCTTAAAGAAAACTTTCTCACCTTAGGAATTTTTAAAGAAATTACTCAAGCGCAATTCCTTTTAAATTCCATCCTCGGAATAATTCACATTTATTAAAATATTTAATTTAATTTAATTTCTATTTGTTTTAATTCTTTTCTAATTTTAATTCTAATTTATTAATTTGATTTTATTCTTTATTATAATAAACTTAATTTTAATTTACTATTCTTTTATCTAATTTAATTTTTATTAAGTTAATTTATTAAATCTTGGAAATGTCCTTTAAATCTTCCATCAAGCTGGCAAGACTTAAAAGAATCCTCCTCACCTCAAGACATCTAAAAGTACTACTCAAGCGCAGTCCCTTTAGAATTCCGTCGTCGGATTATTTATAGTCGTATTTATTATTATTTTAAAATATTTTATTTCTAAATATATTAACTTTTACGACTCTTAATTTCTAATTTGATTATTAATTCTTTTAATTGTAATTAATCTTAATTAATTCTTATTTCAATTTTTTTAATAAATTTGAGTTTTAAATATCGGAAATGACTTTTTAAATCTTCCATCAAGCTGGTAAGACTTAAAAAGGATCTCCTCACCTCAAGATCTCTGAGAGTATTACTCAATCGCAATCCCCTCGGAGTTCCATCGTCGGAATAATTTTTGCACATTTTCTTAATTTAATTAATATTTTATTTATTCTAATTTTCATGTATTAAATCTTCCTATTTTATCTTCAATTTTATTTAGATTTATTTTTTGTTTTAAATAATTTTCACTATAGTCTCTTAAAGGGATCATAAAAAAAAAAATTTGACAAGGCTTCAATCATATGAATATCTCAATTCAATCATGTCATGCTAATAATTTATTCATATTATACAAATCAATTATTCTAACCTTAATTTATTAACTCGGATCATGCCAATATCATACAAATCATATCATGCCCACATAAACTAAATCAATTAATTTAAACATATTAAAGATATTAAAATAACATAAAAACATAAGATAATCAAACCTTGCAAATGCAGATCACGTGATCCCTCTTATTCCTAGCAATTTCTTTCCTTTCTTCGCTCTTTTATCCCATGGACAAGATCGATTTTGTCTTTATTTCTTTTCCATGTACAACTTTATTCTTTCTTCTTCCTCTCGTTTTATTCCTGTCAGCGTTCCTTCTTCACGTTGCTATGTTCATCTTCTTTATTCATGGTTTCATGCACAATTTTGGACAGCAAAAATTTACATGGACAGTGACAAAACAAGACGTGTTTGACCTAGTAACAAACAGCTCTCAGATTGCACTAACTTTGAAGTGCTTAGCCTTCTTTCTTCACCTTATTAGCTCACGCTTTGGTTGATATTTGACAACTCCACATCGTCTCCTAAAGTTTTGGTTCACAGCATCAGCTTGCAACTCTCCGCTTCTTTTTCTCTTCACGTTATGCCTTGCGTTCAGTTTAACTCGCAGTGGCTTCCAACTCTGTTTCGCGTACAAAGGCAAGAACGTCGAGCAGATTTTTTATGTAGCAAGTTGTGGGACAAGGCTGAAGACAAAGTGCAGCAACGTGCACAAGTGCAGTGTAAAGCAATATACAGAGGTGGCAAGAAAGGCAGGAACAATGGATGAAAATGGGACAGCAATGATGGGCGGAAGCAAGGTGGCAGTGACGGGATCTCAAGGCTAGCGAGAAAGATGATGATGACGAGTGTGGCAAGAAGCAAATGGCTTTCGGCTTTGACTGGCTTAATAGCCTTTATTGAATCGAGCCCTCAACAATATGCAACAAATGCAGGGAGGAAGCGCACCGAGCTACGTAACAAAGAAATACAATAGCAGCAGCAAGTCATGGCTGGGTGTAGCAGATCATGGGTGGTGCAGAAATGCTCGGGGCAGTGGACAACGGTAGTGATGTAGCAGTGATTAAATGGCTTCAGAGGCAGCGCAAATCAGCCAACAGAAACGCCACAGTAGGGAACAGAACATAGCCAAGAACGCCATAATATGGGACACGAGGTAGGAGACGGTGGTATTAGCAAAGATATAGCAGAGCTGGGCGTGGTGATGGAAGGTGCTAGGTGGTGGCCGTGAATGAATGAAGCAGTCGCAAAGAATAGGGTTTTTTTTTGGCAAAATGCTTCCTCCTAGACCTTTTTCTCTCCTCTTTTTAACCCTAATTCTCTTGTTTTTATAGCCTCAATATCTCCTCCTTAAAATATGCCCTAGATGGGATCAATTTCAAAATCAAAATCCAAAGATCTCATACGTGATTCTTATTTTAATTTTCTTGATTTATTTCCTTTTGGTTCTTCTTGTAATATTGATTCAAAATTTTGATATCTTTTCCAAAAGACTTAAACAAACATTCAATTTACAAGATTTCTTCCCAAAACCAAATTCCACCTAAATCTCATTTAATTTTCATGATTTTTATTGACTTTCTCCAAAGTTTCCAAATCCAAATTTCCATTTTATTTAAAAATTCATATTTAAAGCCTAGTCAATATTTCTAAGACCAAACATATCTATCCAATATTTTAAAAGCTCAACTTAACTCTCGAAATCAAATTCTGAAATGCAATTGTTCGAGAGTTGAAAATTGATCTTACCAAAAACGTGCCCGACAAAAATGATGTCTATAATCTCTGATTTAATTTCTTTTTTCAATTTCTGCCCAAATTTTATTTAAATTTTAATTTTTTTCTTTAATTCCCAAATCAGATTTTTGACTTTTCCTTATGTTGAGATCTTGATTTTCCTTTCTAAATTTCCTTTCTTTGGAGCTTGGCCACTTTATTTTTATTTTTTTTTCATTTTTATTTTCTTTTCATTTTTTTATATTTTTATTTTTAGTAATAAACAAAAAAATTAAATTCATCTTCTAATTATCAAACCTAATAAGCCCAATAACATTAAAAGACCTCGGACAAAATAGGGTGTCTACAGTTGTCCCTCTTTGTACATTTGCTATGAAATAGTAATTGTACAAAGACATAGATATCCATTTTGTCCGCATCCATTTTATTATTTTTTTCCTTTTTTTTTCAAAATTTTTTTTCTTTCTTTTTGGATATTTACTTATTCTAAAAGAAATTGGTTTTCATTATGAAAATGCTCCTCCGACCAGGGAGGCCCTGAAACTTTAAAATTTCCTATCTCTAAAATGCTCCTTCGACTAGGAAGGCCCTGAAACTTTAAAAATTTTTTCATCTTTAAAATGCTCGTTCGACTAGGAAGGCCCTGCAACTTTAAAAATTTTCTTATCTTTAAAATGCTCCTTCGACTAGGAAGGCTCTGAAACTTTAAATTTTCTCATCTCTAAAATGCTAATTCGACTAGGAAGGCCCTGAAACTTTGAAAATTTTCTCACCTCTTAAATGCTCTTTCGACTAGGAAGGCCCTGAAACTTTAAATTTTCTCATCTCAAAAATGCTCATTCGACTAGGAAGGCCCTGAAACTTTAAATTTTCTCATCTCTTAAATGCTCATTCGACTAGGAAGGCCCTAAAACTTTAAATTCTCTCATCTCCAAAATGCTCCTTCGACTAGGAAGGCCCTGAAACTTTAAATTCTCTCATCTCTTAAATGCTCCTTCGACTAGGAAGGCCCTGAAACTTTAAATTCTCTCATCTCTAAAATGCTCCTTCGACTAGGAAGGCTCTTAAACTTTAAATTTCTCATCTCTAAAATGCTCCTTCGACTAGGAAGGCCCTGAAACATTAAATTTTCTCATCTTCAAAATGCTCCTTCGACTAGGAAGGCCCTGAAACTTTAAATTTTCTCATCTCCAAAATGCTCCTTCAACTAGGAAGGCCCTGAAACTTTAAATTTTCTCATCTCCAAAATGCTCCTTCGACTAGGAAGGCCCTGAAACTTTAAATTTTCTCATCTTCAAAATGCTCCTTCGACTAGGAAGGCCCTGAAACTTTAAATTTTCTTATCTCTTAAATGCTCCTTCGACTAGGAAGGCCCTGAAACTTTAAATTTTCTCATCTTCAAAATGCTCCTTCGACTAGGAAGGCCCTGAAACTTTAAATTTTCTCATCTCTTAAATGCTCCTTCGACTAGGAAGGCCCTGAAACTTTAAAATTTCTCATCTTTTGAGGAAACATGCTCGGAAATCTTACAGCTTGTACCTGGAGGTTTTAATGAATCATGCCCGGAAGTCTTATAAATTGTACCCGGAGGTTTTAAAGAATCAAGCCCGGAGGTCTTACAGATTGCACCCGGAGGCTTTGATCTTATCTCATCATTTCAATTCTATCTTCTAGATCATCTTATCATTCCAGTTTCTTCTTTTTGTTATTTTCTATCGCATTTTTTCATCTCATCACATCTTTCAATCCCTTTTTCATTGTCCCATCATATCCATATCTTTTTAGTTTTCTCTTCCTTTCCAAATTTTTAACATTTTTGTTCAAAACTTCATACCTTTTTCGTCACATCTTATTCTTAATCCTTCTCACATTTTCTAATTTTCTTTTTCATCTTTTTTTTTAAATTTTCAAAATTTTAGTCATCTAAATTTTCAAAACTTTTTATCCTATTGTCTTAACAAACAGTTCAAAAATTTTTTTTTGGTGTAAAAATGCATATAATGAAATGTCATGCATGTCATGAATGCAATCCAAATGATAAATAATGCCTTACCAAGTCACATCATCAATCTACCATATTCCTTTCTTCAAAAATTTGTCATCCTTTAATCTTCTCTCTGACTTATCATTCAATCTTTCAATGCCTCATCATTCTTCTTTCTTCAAATTAGCAATCCGAAAATCATTTGCCCCATCATCATCGTTCATTCGGTCTTCTTCTTGCCCCACAATTCTTCTTTCTTTAAATTTAGCAATCATCACTCATTTAGTCTTCCTATTGCCCCATCATCATCATTCATTTAGTTTTCTTCCTACCTCACAATTCTTATCAACTTAAAATTCATCAATCCAAATCATAACAACAAAATCATCCCAAACTATTCACAAGAACACTTCGCCACTTCTCATATCTTCAAGAAAATTCATGCTCTCAAATCAACCAAAGATTGCCACAAGAATAGTCTTAAAAACACCATCACCACACTTGATTTCTTTAAAACAAGAACTTGCCCCCATAAAATCGCAAAACTCTCATTTGTCACTTCTTCAAGTTTCTTTTTTTTGAAAACAGAAAATTGCCCCACATAATAATTTTCCAAGATAAAAACATTTGACATTTAACTTTCTTAAAAATTGGTGATTACTATTGAGAACAAATAGAATGAGTAATAACTTGGTCTAGCTGAATAAGTGTACTGATTTGGTGCATCATGGATGTTTGGTTATCAAGAATGTCTCTTCATCTAGGCTCACAAATGAAACAAATTCCTTGAAAATCATTATTCCTTTTGTGAAAGTAACTTTCACAGAGCACAATCCATTTTAGCATTCTCTTAATTTGTTGATATGTGGACTTTAACAAATGTTAAGACTAGTTGTGATGGCTCAAATTTCTGGGAAAGGATTCAAATCTCAAATCAGATTTTCAAGGTGATGGTTTTTCAATTTCTCAAAAGGTCTTGATTGAAAGCATCACTACTCTGGTTTTTCTTCTTTCTTATTATTGCCTTAGCATAGTCAAAAACAATGGCCTTGAGTTGTTTCAAATTTGCTCTAGACTGCCCTTTCATGGGTTTTTACCCTAGAGCTTCATTCTCTTTTTTTTTCTTCTTTTTTTATTGATTATTCTACCATGCATTTGAGAATTCAAATTTCATTCCAAACTAATTAACGATGATGGTTTCTCAAAGAAAAGCTTTTCAATACAAGCATCTCTATTTGATCAAAATGAACTTTTAAGCACGTACCGTAGGCCAAGGTTTAGGGTTTTCAAAGAATGGATAAATAGGCCCAAAATAAGTGTTTTCAAGGTTTATCGAACCAAGGATCATTTCTTCGATTGTGAACATCAGTCCTTCCCACTCTTCGAAGCATTTTTCTTTTCTTTTCTAACCTTTTATTCTCATTCATTTCTTTTTTTTTCTTCTTTTTTTCACATCTACCTTTTTCATTTTTTTCAATTTCTTGTTTTTTTTTTCATATTGATTTCCATCTTTACATATCCTTCTTCTCACATTTGCCCCCTTTAACAAGGGAATCATTTTCTTGCATTTGACATAAGACCAATCACTAATGCTTCTAAAAGTCCTCTGATGTATTTGCCTCTCCAATGTGGAGGGTGAGCCTTGATCAAGGTTCATTTAGAAAGAAAATCAATAGGCTCAAAAGGGGTAACAAAGGGATGATTTCATTTCAGTAATAGGAATATGAAAGTTGGCCAGTTGTCATATCAAATATTGACACTTCTATTGAAAACCAATCCTCAAGATGAAAATTCAGCCTTTAAAATCATTTGAATATCCCTTGTGCATGGTTTCACAATCAATTTTTTTCTTCTTTTCTTTTCTTTTTTTTTTACTTCCTTTTTCTTTGCTTTTTTTTCACAACTCGTGCCTAGAATGTATCAATTCAACTTTATGAAGGCCATATGCAATAATTTTCATTATCATGGTTTAAAATAGGAAAAAGGATATCAATCAGATTAAGAATGGTCATTAAAAGATGTTGAGGTTATTAAAAGCTTGGCTCCTTCAATCATTTTGCCCCAAGGTGTAGCGAAGGATGATTTGAGTCAGAGAGTTCAAGTTATGAGAAAGAATTTTTGGTTGATGTGTTTGGGACTCTTAGCTTGGCCTTAACATCTATCAAATTTCCAAATACAAAGTCCTTAAGAGAATGCTTCATGAATTGGTTCTTCCAAACAATTCAAAAAGTTTTGCAAATTCATCAATCATTTCATTGCTCATTGCCTTAACGAAAATCATTGACTTTAAAAGTTTACCATGGTAAGCAAAAATGAATGGGTTTCAAGCTTGTTTCTTTATGGATTCCAAGTTTTCACTGAATTGGAAAGTATAGTGGAAATGTAATGACTAGGTCTATTCATTCTCAATAAAAGTCACCAATGTTTTCAAAATTATTTTATTTCATCTACTTGGAAAGAAAAATATGGAAAGCTTTCAAAACAACTTGATGAAAATTTCAAGAATCATGAGAACATCTCACATCCACAAATTACATATAGGAAACTTGGCCTATGGAGGAGCAGACTTCCATTGTTCAATAAGCTCTTGAGTCAAGGCACCACTACTGATGAGTTATTCAACATTTTCCTTCAATTGCCTACACTTTTTTGTTGAATGCCCAATTACCTTCGGTGTAGGCCAAGTTTTCTCACAGAATTCTTTTATCGGGACTGTACTGAGATAAGCTTCTCGAAACTTTTCTTCGTTACCTCCAAGGTGACTTTTCATCCAAATGTATAACAATGGGGTTCATCCAATGAAACGTCCTTCTCCCTTGCGACGACAAAAATTTAAAGACCTAAAAGTCTCAGACAAGATAACTGGGGCCACGTTCACCTTATGATCAAGATGCTCAACAAAATCCACCATTGTAATCTTAATGTGTCCTAAGAATTTAGGGAACACGGCCATATCATACACAGCTAATGCCATTATGCTCATATGTCGTTCTTTCGTTAGTTGCATATGAAGACAACTTCGTAGAAAACTCCATGGTACATAAGTGGTCTCTCCTTTCTGCCTTGTGTGATGATCAATTTCTTGAATACTATGGCCAATCATGGAGGACAATTTCTTACGATATCCTAATTTCCTTTTCTTACAATAGATTTTGGTGGGATTTTCTAACTCACGACGGAGCAAGAGTGAATACTCCTCTATGGTTGGCATCAAATCGGCGTCATTGAAGACAAAGCATTGTAGGACGGGTCCCAAAATTGCACCATGGCCTTTACAAATCCAAGTCCACTTCCACTGACAATAATAGCATCAAGTCCCCATATTTTTTCTGAAATTCTATCTTCTTTTCTTCATCCCATGCCTTCCAAATTCCTAGCAACTCAGTGTAGTCATTTTGTCTTAGGTCCAAATGAATTCTTTCTGGCAGAGTAGAAACAAAACCAACAGGTAGGCAATCACAATTCTCACATTGGGCCTTTTCGGATCGTTCTTTCACTCTGTGGGCTGGTTCCTCTTGCAATAATTTCTCCATGGATGCAAATGAATCTTAACTTATTCAATTGTTATGAGACAGAAAAAAAATGCAAGGAATGAGAATATGCATTATGTTTTTTTTTCTTCTTTTTTTTTCTCTTTAGTTTATTATTTTTGTATTTATTTATTTTTCATACTTTTCTTGTATGAGATGATGGTAATTCTTTGTGTCCTAATATAGGCTTCAATTCTAAAGCTCTAGCTTACGAGTGGGCATCATAAGTTCACTATATGCTTGGCTTGGATAGATGGATTACTAAAGGTTCCCAAACTGTTCCCCACTATCGTCCACGTGGACTAGTAAGGCACCCCAATCCTCACCCATTATAGGCTTCAAACGGAAAAGGTTCAACCTGAGTGGGAGTATTTCACTGGCCTATGTGGAGGTTACCACCTCACGAAGGCAAAGCTACTTTGCTTCCTCTTAAAAAGGTAGGCCCGAGTCGAAGGCTAATGTATGCACATGCAAGTGAAGTGTGTGTATTTAAATGTCTTATGAAATTTAAAGCTTTTAGGCCAGATTTTGATAACCTTAAACTTCCTAATGGCCTGACTCTCTAAATGTCCCCAGTGGAGTGGCCAAACTGTCATAACGTATTAAGTTTTGGAGAAAACCTAATAGCTAGACACAAAACTATGGAGTCGCCACCAACCATTCTAACCTAGGTGTGATTGGTCACCTATTCAAACTAAGGACAAGGCTTGGTCTACGTTAAAAGTTCTAAGTTCAGGAGTACGGTTACGTGTGAGGAAGGATTAGCACCCTCACAACGCCCATCCTAAAATGGTACCAAATAATCTAAGGTTATCCTAATTTTGCCTTTCACTTTAATTTCGGTATGATTAAATATTGAAAAATCTTTTAAGTCTCCTCCATCAAGCAGGTTGGACAACTTAAAAGTTTTTCTCACCTCAAGAGTATTCAAGTAGGACCAATCGCCTTTCTTGAAGAGGCTCCGTCGTCGGATTATTTACATATTTTATGCAATCCCTATTTAGACTCCTACCCGAATTTCTATCTATTATTTTGTCTTATTTTATTCTATTGTTATTATTTTCTTATATAAATTATTATTTCATATATTTTTATATTTTTAAATAAACATGAATTATTTGATATTGAAGATTTTCTTAAAAACCTTCCATCAAGCTGGTAAGACCTTAAAGAAAACTTTCTCACCTTAGGAATTTTTAAAGAAATTACTCAAGCGCAATTCCTTTTAAATTCCATCCTCGGAATAATTCACATTTATTAAAATATTTAATTTAATTTAATTTCTATTTGTTTTAATTCTTTTCTAATTTTAATTTTAATTTATTAATTTGATTTTATTCTTTATTATAATAAACTTAATTTTAATTTACTATTCTTTTATCTAATTTAATTTTTATTAAGTTAATTTATTAAATCTTGGAAATGTCCTTTAAATCTTCCATCAAGCTAGCAAGACTTAAAAGAATCCTCCTTACCTCAAGACATCTAAAAGTACTACTCAAGCGCAGTCCCTTTAGAATTCCGTCGTCGGATTATTTATAGTCGTATTTATTATTATTTTAAAATATTTTATTTCTAAATATATTAACTTTTATGACTCTTAATTTCTAATTTGATTATTAATTCTTTTAATTGTAATTAATCTTAATTAATTCTTATTTCAATTTTTTTAATAAATTTGAGTTTTAAATATCGGAAATGACTTTTTAAATCTTCCATCAAGCTGGTAAGACTTAGAAAGGATCTCCTCACCTCAAGATCTCTGAGAGTATTACTCAATCGCAATCCCCTCGGAGTTCCATCGTCGGAATAATTTTTGCACATTTTCTTAATTTAATTAATATTTTATTTATTCTAATTTTCATGTATTAAATCTTCCTATTTTATCTTCTATTTTATTTAGATTTATTTTTTGTTTTAAATAATTTTCACTATAGTCTCTTAAAGGGATCATAAAAAAATAAATTTGACAAGGCTTCAATCATATTAATATCTCAATTCAATCATGTCATGCTAATAATTTATTCATATTATACAAATCAATTATTCTAACCTTAATTTATTAACTCGGATCATGCCAATATCATACAAATCATATCATGCCCACATAAACTAAATCAATTAATTTAAACATATTAAAGATATTAAAATAACATAAAAACATAAGATAATCAAACCTTGCAAATGCAGATCACGTGATCCCTCTTATTCCTAGCAATTTCTTTCCTTTCTTCGCTCTTTTATCCCATGGACAAGATCGATTTTGTCTTTATTTCTTTTCCATGTACAGCTTTATTCTTTCTTCTTCCTCTCGTTTTATTCCTGTCAGCGTTCCTTCTTCACGTTGCTATGTTCATCTTCTTTATTCATGGTTTCATGCACAATTTTGGACAGCAAAAATTTGCACGGACAGTGACAAAACAAGACTTGTTTGACCTGGTAACAAACAGCTCTCAGATTGCACTAACTTTGAAGTAGTTAGCCTTCTTTCTTCACCTTATTAGCTCACGCTTTGGTTGATATTTGACAACTCCACATCGTCTCCTAAAGTTTTGGTTCACAGCATCAGCTTGCAACTCTCCGCTTCTTTTTCTCTTCACGTTATGCCTTGCGTTCAGTTTAACTCGCAGTGGCTTCCAACTCTGTTTCGCGTACAAAGGCAAGAACGTGGAGCAGATTTTTTATGTAGCAAGTTGTGGGACAAGGCTGAAGACAAAGTGCAGCAACGTGCACAAGTGCAGTGTAAAGCAATATACAGAGGCGGCAAGAAAGGCAGGAACAATGGATGAAAATGGGACAGCAATGATGGGCGGAAGCAAGGTGGCAGTGACGGGATCTCAAGGCTAGCGAGAAAGATGATGATGACGAGTGTGGCAAGAAGCAAATGGCTTTCGGCTTTGACTGGCTTAATAGCCTTTATTGAATCGAGCCCTCAACAATATGCAACAAACGCAGGGAGGAAGCGCACCGAGCTACGTAACAAAGAAATACAATAGCAGCAGCAAGTCATGGCTGGGTGTTGCAGATCATGGGTGGTGCAGAAATGCTCGGGGCAGTGGACAACGATAGTGATGTAGCAGTGATTAAATGGCTTTAGAGGCAGCGCAAATCAGCCATCAGAAACGCCACAGTAGGGAACAGAACATAGCCAAGAACGCCATAATATGGGACACGAGGTAGGAGACGGTGGTGTTGGCAAAGATATAGCAGAGCTGGGCGTGGTGATGGAAGGTGCTAGGTGGTGGCCGTGAATGAATGAAGCAGTCGCAAAGAATAGGTTTTTTTTTGGCAAAATGCTTCCTCCTAGACCTTTTTCTCTCCTCCTTTTAACCCTAATTCTCTTGTTTTTATAGCCTCAATATCTCCTCCTTAAAATATGCCCTAGATTGGATCAATTTCAAAATCAAAATCCAAAGATCTCATACGTGATTCTTATTTTAATTTTCTTGATTTATTTCCTGTTGGTTCTTCTTGTAATATTGATTCAAAATTTTGATATCTTTTCCAAAAGACTTAAACAAACATTCAATTTACAAGATTTCTTCCCAAAACCAAATTCCACCTAAATCTCATTTAATTTTCATGATTTTTTATTGACTTTCTCCAAAGTTTCCAAATCCAAATTTCCATTTTATTTAAAAATTCATATTTAAAGCCTAGTCAATATTTCTAAGACCAAAAATATCTATCTAATATTTTAAAAGCTCAACTTAACTCTCGAAATCAAATTCTGAAATGCAATTGTTCGAGAGTTGAAAATTGATCTTACCAAAAATGTGCCCAGACAAAAATGATGTCTACAATCTCTGATTTAATTTCTTTTTTCAATTTCTGCCCAAATTTTATTTAAATTTTAATTTTTTTCTTTAATTCCCAAATCAGATTTTTGACTTTTCCTTATGTTGAGATCTTGATTTTCCTTTCTAAATTTCCTTTCTTTGGAGCTTGGCCACTTTATTTTTATTATTTTTTTTCATTTTTATTTTCTTTTCATTTTTTTATATTTTTATTTTTAGTAATAAACAAAAAATTAAATTCATCTTCTAATTATCAAACCCAATAGGCCCAATAACATTAAAAGACCCCGGACAAAATAGGGTGTCTACAAAGGGATTTATTGAATCCTGTTTTATTGTACTGCACTGTGAGTTACTGTTTACTGAACTGAATCGTACTGAAATACTGTTTTACCGAACTGTACTGCACTTAAAAATATTGTTTGCTGAACTGGTAGCTACTGATTTCTATTTACTGAACTAGTAGCTACTGATTACTATTCACTAAACTAATAGCTATTGATTTCGGTTTACTGAACTGAAATCTACTGATTACTGTTTACTTAACTAAATTATACAAAATACTAATTACTGAACTGAAAGGAAATTTACTGTTATCGAGAAAGAATACTTTGAAAATTATTTCTAAATAGAAATAATTTCTGAACTGTTATCCAGTGATTTGGATATTTATAAGCTACTGTACTGAAAAGACTGTTTACCGTAACTACTGTTTTACCACTGTACTGTCACGTGTATTGAATTGTTACTGAGGTGGTGGAAATTAAAGGATTTATTCCATTTAGAAAAAATAAATAAATAAATAAATAAATATTTTCCAGCATATAGATTTCATTATATCAAGCAGCATACGACTCCTTTACTGAGCATGTGGTTCGCTCACCCCTTACTTTCAAACTTTCCAGATTAATCACGAGAATTATTTGATGGCTTTCTCGAATAAATATAGTTGCGAGTAGCCCACTGGGACAGAGCAGTGAAATTTAAAGGTACAGTCACTTCTCTTATAGATTCAGACACTTGTATACAGTACTAGCTCACCGTAAAATAGAAACAGGGGATGTAAAGTATAAGGAATATTGTAAAATTACATATTTCAAATTTTATCAATAAATAAATGTCTATTATTTATTATTGTTACATTTGAAGTATAAAGGCATCATAGACAGCCCAACCGAAAAAAAATGTGTAAAATACTAGTAAATATTGTGTAAAAATGTACACTCAGACTGCTACACTTAGGCACGCACGCCCAGCCCGTCCACTGGGTCATTACTCATATCATGCTATAGACCCCGAAGGGTATAAAATAATCATGTCAGATATATAGCCATAGTCTATAATTGTTCTCGACAGATCACTGATCTGGTGTCGACCGGGACTACATATCACATATCACATATTACATATCACATATCACATATCAGCATGATAGGATGCCATCTAGTCTCAAAACCGTATTTTTCATCATAAAATAACCTTCATGGAATTTATAAAAATATATAATTTCATAATTTAAAACCATAAAGGTTATAAAATCATTTAGTGAATATTTAAGAAATATATATAAAAACATTCACTTTATTTCTTTTCATTTTTCATCTCGTATTACGTGTAATTTACATATCAGGATAATTTTTGGTGATTTCATTATCACCATTCTCGAAAACATGAATATTTTAAAATCACTTTCATTTTATTCATGTTTTTATGGAAAATATTCATTTTCTCGATTTTCATGGTTAAAAATCATTTTTCGTGAAATAAAATCATTTAGTATGATTTTATGAAATTTTTTAGAAATTTTTGATAATTTTCGATAATTTTTCAGTAGTATAACGGCTGCCAATTGGCTAGCCTCCTGCACGGAAAATACAGTTTATAATTTCAACTGGTACTTCACCACAATTTTCCAACCAATCATTCATCGCAATATTTTCATAAATATTTTCATAAAATATTTCATAATTAAAATTATGCAGACTGAATATCCGTACAGTGCTGCACATGTATCCCTTACCTTTTCCGGGTCAGTGACTTCCTCTTATCAGTCGCACCCGTACTCCATCTCTCCCGATCCTCATCTCGATCGCCGAGAATAATTTCTGGAAATTAAAATTATAAATTTTAGAATTTTCATAAATAATTTATTAAATTTTTACTCGAAATCATTTTCCAAAATTCTTACCGAATTTCCGTAATTTTCAAGCTGCCAACTTCTTGAGAATCTCCGAATTCCCGAAATTTTCCTTTTTCCTCTTTTCTTTTTCTTTTCTTTCTCTTTCTTTCTTTTTTTTTCTCCTTTCTCTAGCCGGATCGGTTCAAACCGGTTTGGTGTCCTTCCATCGGTTCGGCCGGTTCGGCTTCTTCCCGCCGGCATCACCGTCGGTTCAGGTCTCCCATAGCTTGCCGGAGTGGCCGGGACGCCGAATCTGGTCTTCGTTTCTTCTCATCACCGGCGACAGCGCCGGATCTGGGTTCGTGGGTTTTGGCCCCTTCCTCCTCTCTTTTCTCCTTCCTCCGCCGGATTCTTTTTCGCCGGTGGCTCATCTCACTTTCGTCGAGCTTCGCCAGTGTCGGGAGTGGCGATGGCAGTGCCTGGATCGGCCGGCACCACCGCATCTCTTTTTCACTTTTCTCCTCTTGATTCTGCCCTCGATTTCTTCTCTTTTCTCTTTTGTCGGTGTCGATTTCCTCCTCCTCTCTCCTCGCCAGTAGTGGTCCCTCTCTCCGCCTTCTCGTTTCTCGCCAACAGCAGCAGCGGTTGCTGCCGTCGGCCTCCTTTGGGCTTTCCTCCTCTGTTTGTAACAGAAGAGGAAAAGAATTAATTGGGGAATCGGGTTAACCCCGATTCCCTATCCTTTTTTTTATTTTTATTATTATATATAACTATATTTATAATTATATATATAATTATATTACTAATAGTATATATATATATTATTTTCACAATATATATATTTACACTTTAATTAAATTAATTAATATATATTTCATACATATACATATTTATTT
This sequence comes from Heritiera fomes, assembly GCA_032173925.1. Taxonomy (NCBI): domain Eukaryota; kingdom Viridiplantae; phylum Streptophyta; class Magnoliopsida; order Malvales; family Malvaceae; genus Heritiera; species Heritiera fomes. The sequence continues at coordinate 21,489,682 of JAPDPM010000018.1, read as the reverse complement.
ATATACATAATTGTATATAAAAATATACAAATGTATTTATTTAAGACAAAATAGTATATATTTCATTTTATAATATATACTATATTTCATATGTATACATATGTATTTATATAAAAATTATTAAAATATATTTATATACTCTAATTATATAAATATATAATATACGCATTTTTATTTCATTTAATTTTTTGGATTTCTTAATATCCAATTTATTTCTCCTTTTCATTTCTTATTTAATTTGGATTTCCATTTATCCAGATTAAATTCCTTGTTTCCTTATTTTCCGTAACTCAGACTTTATTTTTATTTTCATTTAATTTCCTTCTTCATTTCTTATTCCAATTTAATTTTCCTTTTTATTTCTTATTTAATTTGGATTTCCATTTATCCAAATTAAATTTCCTCAATTTTATCCAAATAAATTTTCTCCACTTTTTCGCTTCATCAATTTTGGGAATTTCAACGATATTCCCATCTCATAAATAAATTTTATTTATTTATTTTCTCTTATCTATTTTCTTAAATATTAATTTCCAAAAATAGAAAATTTGCAGTTATCACATCAAGAAAATAATCATTCTAAATATGCAAGAACACAATCACACATCGTCAAATATGCATATGGATCAATTAAACATTAGCACACTATCATAAAGTATTAATCCATATTCATACTCACAAATTTATACCATATGGAAGATTCAAAAAAAATCAAGGTATTCAAGCAAACACATTTTCTTCCATGGTTTTCAGCACAAAACTCCTACGCTCATTTTCAATTCAAGTCCTTAAGCAATTATGAGCAAGGAAAGATTCAAATAATAAATGCATGTCACAGCCCGTGACCCTATTTTTCACCTTATTCTATATATCTTATTTGGTTGGGCTGTCTGCGATACTTTACTTTTCTTTTACATATAAACAATTACATATTAAATTATAATATGAATTACATTGCCTATTTTAATTCATAAGGAAGTAGTACTGTAGATAAGTCTAAATACAGAAAATAAATGATCATACCTTATTAAATAAATCAGGCTGTCGCATCGTCCCCGAATGCACAGCCAAAGTTCTTTAGATGTCAGACTCTTAGTCCTCGAAAACATGAAATGTTAATATTAAGGGGTGAGCAAACCACGGCTCAGTAAGGGAATTATATGCATACTTGATATTCAACTTCCTATATGCTGAAAATCTTTATCATTTTTCCTATTGGGCTCTAAGGTCGCATGTAGGAAGGATACTACAATAGGCTAGGGATCCGGATGGAGTAAGGTAGGTATTTTAAAATACTTATCTTGTACTGGAACCTAAAAGTAACTGTAGAGAGTAATTTTCATTTTTGTTTTGAAATTCAAATCCTTTTTCTTTTTTATTCCATAACCTTTTCATATTCTTTTGAAAATAATGCTTTTATGAAATAAAAAATTTAAATAAAATAACTAATATTTATATTTTCTTTGAAAAGAATATTAGTTAAATCATCATCATTTTCCTTTAAAACTCATTTCATGTTTTACTTTACAATCATAATTAGTACAGTACTTTAAAATAGCAAAATAAGCTATTAAATCCTTTTCGTATAACATATATATCATTTAAATCTAATATTCAATTTAAAATTTCAAATAAGAATATTAGATTTACTTTCCTCCTTTTCCTTTTTGAAAACATATTACATATTCATGTCACATATAGTCTAATATTCAATTTAAAATCATAGTAAGAATATTAGACTTATAAACTCTTTTTCCTTTTGAAAACATATTACATGTTCATATCACATGTCATAAAAAGATCATCTCGTAATACTAAAATCAGTACTGAAATAAGCATTATGTAAAATGCTATAAATCATTTTCATTTCACATATTGCATATCATATAAAACATTTTCATTTCACGTATCACATATCATGTAAAACATTTACATTTAACATATAACATATCATATAAAACATTTCTCATATATGGAGACTTAGGCACGCACGCCCAGCCCATCTACTGGGTCGTTACTTATATCATGCTCTAAACCCCGAAGGGTATAAATAATCATTATCACCATTCTCGAAAACATGAATATTTTAAAATCACTTTCATTTTATTCATGTTTTTATGGAAAATATTCATTTTCTCGATATTCGTGGTTGAAAATCATTTCTCATGAAATAAAATCATTTATTATGATTTTACGAAATTTTTTAGAAATTTTCAATAATTTTCGATAATTTTTCGGCAGTATAGCGGCTGCTGATTGGCTAGCCTCCTACACGAAAAATACAGTTTATAATTTCAACCGGTACTTCACCACAATTTTCCAACCAATCATTCATCGCAATATTTTCATAAATATTTTCATAAAATATTTCATAATTAAAATCATGCAGACTGAATATCCTTACAGTGCTGCACATGCATCCCTTACTTTTTCCGGTATCACAGCCCGTGACCCTATTTTTCACATTATTCTATACATCTTATACGGTTGGGCTGTCTGCGATACTTTACTTTTCTTTTACATATTAACAATTTCATATTAAATTATAATATGAAATACATCCCCTATCTTACTTCGTAAGAAAATAGTACTGTGAAAATGTCTAAATACGAAAAATAAATGATCATACCTCATGTCATAAGTCAAGCTGTTGCATTGTCCCCAAATGCACAGCCGAAATCCTTTAAGTGTTAGAATCTCAATCTTCGAAAACCTGAAATGTTAAAATTAAGGGGTGAGCAAACCACGGTTCAGTAAGGGAATTATATGCATACTTGATATTCAGCTTCCTATATGCTGAAAATCTTTTTCATTTTTCCTATGGGGCTCTAAGCTCACATGTAGGAAGGATACTACAGTCGGCTAGGGATCCGGATGGAGTAAGGTAGGTATTTTGAAATACCTATCATGTCCCGGAACGTAGAAGCAAATGTAAAGGATAATTTTCTTTTCGTTGGAAATTTTAATCTTTTTTACCTTTTAATTCTATAACATTCTCATATTCTTTTAAAAATAATGCTTTTATAAAATAAAGGATTTAAATAAAGTAACTAATATTCATATATTCTTTGAAAAGAATATTAGTTAAATTCTCATCATTCTCATTTAAAACTCATTTCATATTTTACTGTACAACCATAATTAGTACATTACTTTAAATAGAAAAATCAGCTATTAAATCATTTTTGTATAACATATATATCATTTAAATCTAATATTCAGTTTAAATTTCAAAATAAGAATATTAGATTTATTTTTCCTTCTTTTTCCTTTTTGGAAAACATATCACATATTCATGTCACATATAGTCTAATATTCAATTAAAAATCATAGTAAGAATATTAGACTTATAAACTCCTTTTTCCTTTTGAAAACATATTACATATTCATATCACATGTCATATGAAGATCATCTCGTAGTACTAAAATCAGTACTGAAATAAGCATTATGTAAAATGCTGTAAATCACTTTCATTTTACATATCACATATCATATGAAACATTTTCATTTCACGTATCACATATCATGTAAAACATTTTCATTTCACATATCACATATCATATAAAACATTTTCATATATGGAGACTTAGGCACGCACGCCCAGCCCGTACACTGGGTCGTTACTCATGTCATGCTATAGACCGCGAAGGGTATAAAATCATCATGTCAGATCTATGGCCATAGTCTATAATGGTCCTCGGCGGATCACTGATCAGGTGTCGGCCGGTACTACATATCGCATATCACATATTACATGTTACATGTTACATATCACATATCACATATCAGCATAATAGGATGCATCTAGTCTCAAAACCGTATTTTTCATCATCTGGAAACCTTTATGGAATTTATAAAAATAATCATTTCATAATTAAAACCATAAACGTTATATAATAAATCAAGTGAATATTTACGAAAATATTTATAAAATATTCACTTTTTCCCTTTTTCATCTTTCATTTCATATTACGTATAATTCATATATCAAGAGAATTTTCGGTGATCTCATTATCACCAATTCCGAAAACATGAATATTTAAAAATCACTTTCATTTTATTCATGTTTTTATGAAAAATATTTATTTTCTCGATTTTCGTGATTGGAAATCATTTCTCGTGAAATAAAATCATTTATTATGATTTTATGAAATTTTCTAGAAATTTTCAGTAATTTTCGATAATTTTTTGGTAGTATAACGGCTGCCGATTAGCTAGCCTCCTGCACGGAAAATATACTTTATAATTTCCAACCAGTATTTCATTCCAAATTCCAACCAATCATTCATCATAATCATTTCATAAAATATTTCGTAATTAAAACATGCAGATTGAATATCCTTACATTGCTGCACATGCATCCCTTACCTGTTTTTGGGTCGGCGACTGACTCTCGAAGGTCGCACCCGTGTTCACCTCGCTCGATTCCATCGGCTCGGTCATCGAGGAAATTTTCTGGAATTAAAATTCTAAAATTTAGAATTTTTTCATAATTATTTAAATAATTAAATTATTTAAATAATTTATCACTTTCCGATATTTCTTACCGATTCTCGTAATTCCCAGGTTTTCGAATTCTCAGGATTTCCCGTAATTTTTGAAATTCTCCTTTTTTCCTCTCTTTTTCTTCTTTTCTTCTTTTCTTCCTTTTTCTCTTTTCTTTCTTTTCTCTTTCTTTTCTTTTTCTTTTTCTTTTTCCTTTTTCTTTTCCTTTCCTGTCAGACCGGTTTAGCTTCCTTCCTCGCCAGTTCCTTGCCGGCGGCCGGAACTCCGGTAGTTCGGCGGCTCCTTAGCTGCCCGGCGTTGAGACAAACTTACTGGTGGCCTCAGCTCGGCCTGGATCGGTGGCACGGCGACGGATCTACTCGGTTTTGCCTTGATTTCTTCTCCTCCTTCGTCGGCCTTCCTTTGCCGACGTTGGCCTCACCAGTGGCTCCCTTTTCCTTCCTCTCACCTCCACCGAGGTTCGAGTGGCGGTGGCGGTGGCGGTGGCGGTGGCCAAATCGATCGGCACCGTCGATTTCTCTTCTTCCTCTCCTTCGGTTTTCTCCGCCGATTTTTCCTTCGTTTCCATTTCTGTTTCCGTTGTCTTCCATCGCCGGTCATCTCCTCCTTTCCTTGGCTTGCCGGCTGACGTCCTCTCTTCCGTCTCCTCTCTTCCCTTCTTCGACGATAGTGGCCAGTGCCACTCGGGGGAGCATCGGGAGGTTTCCCGATGTTTCCTTCTGTTTCCTTTTTTTATTTTTTTATTATATTTTTGTTATATATTATACTTATAATTTACTTTATAAATATAATATTAATATTATATTATATAGTACATACTATATAATATTTTATAGATATATATATTATATTAACACATATATATTTAATATATATATCTACATACTTTTAACTTAAATTACATTTATATATTTTGATATAAATGAAATAATACTATATATATTGTATTTACAATATATATATTTTCTTCCTCATTTTCTTATTTAATTTGGATTTCTATTTATCCAAATTAAACTTCCTCCATTCTTCAGTTTTCCATAATTCAAAATTTAAATTTCCTTTCTTCATTATTTTCCATAATTTCTCATCTTATACTTAATTCCGATTTAATTTTCCTTCACACCATTTTCTTAATCCGTTCCTTTCTCAATTCTCTGGATTTTCACCAATATCCCGTTCTCATAATTTTATTTATTTATTTGCTTTAATATTAATTTCCAATAATTGAAAAATTTACGGTTATCACATCTGGGTCGGCGACCTCCTCGTTTGTCGCGCCCGTGTTCACTTCGTCTGATTCCATCGTCTCGGTCATCGAGGGAATTTTTTGGAATTTAAATTCTAAAATTTAGCATTTTCTGTAATTATTTAAATAAATAAATTATTTAAATAATTTAACATTTTTCGAGATTTCTTACCGATTTCCGTAATTCTCGAGTTTTCGAATTCTCGGGATTGCCCGTAATTTTTGAAATTCTTCTTTTTGTCCTCTTTTTCTTCCTTTTTCTCTTTTCTTTTTCTTTCTTTCTTTTTTTCTCTTTCTATTCTTTTTCTTTTTCCTTTTTCTTTTCTTTTTCCTCTTCCTTTCCCGGTCAGATCAGTTCAGACCGGTCAGTGTTCCTCCTCGCCGGTTTCTCACCGGTGGCTGGTTCTCCAGTGGTTCAGGGGCCCTTCAGCTGGCCAATGGCACGACGAGTCCGCTGGTGGTCTCCGTTCGGCTTGGATCGACGGCACGGCGACGGATCGAGTTGATTTACCTTCGGTTTCTTCTGCCTCTTCGCTGGCCCTCCTCCGCCGTTCACCGTGCCTCGAGTGGCCTCCATCCTCTTCCTCTCCCTCCGGCGGTGCTTCGATGGCAGTGGCGGTGCCTAGATCGGCCGGCACCACCGTTTCCTATTTTCTTTTCTCTTCCGGCTTTTGCTTCCGTTTCACGCCGATTCCTTCTCCATTTCGCTTCGCCGGCGTTGGCATCGGCGACGCTTCTCTTCCCTCTTCTCCTTTCCTTCTTCGGAGGCCGCTGACAAGGGCGGCCTCTTCGAAAGATAGAATCGGGAGTCTTCCAGATTCTGGTCTTTTGTTTTCCTTTTATTTTCTTTTTTACATATAAATATATATACTATATGTATTATACATATAATATAATATATTATACACATAAAATTGTACTATATAGATTATATGTAAAAATATATATTTTATGTATTAATGAAATTTATATATATACATATATATATGTATATATATAACTCATAGATTTATATGTATATTTATATACTTTAATTTAAATAGCACTTATATATATAAATGCTATTTTATAATATATATTGTATTTACAATATATATACATATAAACTTTTAATGTAAAATAATATTTACATTTTTCAAATATGTATATACTTGTATATACATACGATGTTATATTTCTATGCATATGTATTCGTACAAAAATACATTTATATAATATATAATTATATAAACACATTTCATATTTATTCTCCATTTCCTTATTTAATTTGGATTTTCATTCTCCAAATTAAATTCTCTCTTCATTATTTTCCATGCTTCATTCTTATTTCAAAATTTAAATGTCTTTAACTAAATTTCTAATTTTCATCACTTCCTTAATTTCGAGAATTTCAACGATATTCCCATCTCATAAATAAATTTTTATTTATTTACTTTAATTTATTTATTTCCTCTTATCTATTTTCTTAAATATTAATTTACAATATTAATAATTTTTAATAAATGAAAAATTTACGGTTATCATAATGCATGGATATTAACCAAGGTACATATGTTCAAGTTTGCATTTATCTTTGAATGTTGGTGGTGTCATTAAGTCCAAGTTCTTTAATAATTTGGCCATGAGAAAAATTTAAGTACTTGGATGATAAAGTTTCATGCATTTAAACATTTAGGATCCATTTATCCTCACAAATTATAGGCCAATGACCATTACTAATTGTTGAATTTACATTTGAAATCATTCCACTAGATGTATAATTATCATGAAACCTAGTGTGGAATAGATGAGTCAAGCTAAGAGATTTAATCCTATAAGCATGCTTAACTAAGATGAACAAAAGGAATGAAGAATATTCATTATGCATAAGTTCATCAAATTCTCAAATATATCCATAAATTCTTGAAATATTTCTCAAAATTATGTTTAAGCATTCATTGAAAATATGTTTCAAGATTATTTCAAGATTTATGCAATTCATGACCATTTTCAATGAGAAAACTGATTTTGCACTTGTGAGATCAATGAAGAATGATATTGATTGTTGAAAGTGATACCATTTGTTGGAAATGATACAAATTGATGGAGTTAAGGCATGATATCAATGAAAAATGAATTTTCATATTGTAAAGATCATCAAAAAGAAGTTAAAACAATGAATTTAAGTTGAGAAGAAAGAAGATATCAAGAAAGTGAAAAATCTTTCTCAAATTCGGTTGAAAAAGTGCAGAAAAGCCACTTTGGCTTAGGGGGGATCAATCCCTAGAGGAGGGGGATCAATCCCTTAACTCTAGAATACAGATTTCCTGCATTCTGCTCAAGGGGGATCGATCCTGCTTGTTGAGGGATCGATCCCTCATCCTGTTTCTATAGTTTTTGATAGAAAATCCAACCTTTGAGGTGCCAAAACTTTGTTTTTTAGTATTTTAAGTCTAAGTAAAGGTTTAAACAGTTGTGTAACATGATTTTGGACTTGAATGAATAAAAAACATGAATGAAAAACCATTTTACAAAAGATTTTGCAATTTTGGAAGAATTTACACAATAAAATGCATTTTTGGCCTTAAAAAAGGTCATTTTGAGAGTTATGCTTGTTTTGGCAAAACCAATGCATTGAATTACATAAATATGTCAAAACAAACTGTTCACATAGGTTTTAAGCACATATATCATCAAAGCATACATCTTGTGAATAATATGCCATGATTTCCAACATACAAATTCTTCATTAATGCACATGACATAACATTTTGCATATATGACATATTTGGCAATTTGAAGCAAGTAAATACATTATCAACACATAGAAAACTTGCTCAAAATGCAGAAATCCAATAATCATTTTAAAATCATAAATCATGCCTTTCATTCATTGTATCAAGAAATATTCATCAAGCACTCAAAAATCATTTATCATGCCTTTTGTTTAATCATTCAACTCACAAAGATTATCAACCACATTTCTCATCAAAGCACAAATAATTTAATCAAATAAAAATTTAAGAAGGAATTAAGCTTGGAAAACTCCTTTGCTTGAGAGTGCTTGGTCTTGATGTGTTGGATCCACCATTAGCCATTCTTTGAGAAATTGTTGTCACCTTGCTAAGGATGGATTTCCAAGCTCTTCCTTTTTCTCACTAGCACAAGCAAACTCCATGAGGATGTGTTGAGTATTTAAACTCCATTGTTCCATTGTATTCCCATGCTCTAACACTCCTACAACAAACACTTTCAAGTATGCTTTGGTACCCAAATTTTCTTAGGTCCATAAGAGTTAGTGCAAATAATTTTTGATCCTTTTGGGATCCATTTCAAGCACAATTCATCATTATTAATAGCATGCTTTGGCACCCACATTTTTCTAACTACTATTCCTCTAAATGTGGTTTTTCTATATGTGTATGCTTGTGAAGAATGGCCTATCCAATTGCATAGTGAGCATGTAAGAGATAAATCATGCATAATATTTTTGCTCACTAGGAAATTCTTAGGATGAGTTTCTTTTTGTTTAGCATTATAGCCTAACCCATCTTTGTCAAAGAAAGCTCTTTGGGTCTCTAACATGTGATCTAGCTTTTGTTGACTCATATAAAACCTAGTAAATGAGTTATGCAAATTTGTATTCTTTTCATTCAACTCATTTATCTTTAAGTTAGCCTCTTCTAATTTCTTTTCAAATTCTAGCTTAGGATTTGTCAAGGCTTCATTTTCTATTTTTAATTTAGCAATGATTTTCTTATATTTGGAGTTCATGCATTAAAATTCATTTGCTAAATCATTAAGGGCATTTTGTAACTCATCAAATGTAAAATCATTATTTTCACTAGAGCTACTACTAGCCTCATCATCACTAATGGCCATAAAGCATGAGTAGGCTACCTCTTCATTTACATTTTCCTCATCGGAGCTATCACTATCGCTCCATGCAGCCACAAATGCTTTCTTCTTAGGTTTCCTATCCTTTTCCTTCCTAAGTAAGGGGCAATCTAACTTAGTATGACCCGGTTCATTACACTCATAACACACTAAAGGGTCTTTTTCTTTCCTACTTGATTCTCCTTGTGTGATAATAGCGAATTTTCGAATTTTGATATTATTAATTCGAAAATTTAATTTAAATGCAAATAGATAAATTAAAATAAATAAATAAATTATTTATAAGATGGAACACTGTTGAGGAATTTCAAAAATAGATGAATTTATTTATAGGATTGGAATATTGGAATTTCGATGGATGAGGAAATGACGAATCTGAAAGATCGTATATAGGAGTTTAATTTGGATATCAGAAATCCAAATATTAAAGAAATAAAAATATGTATACATATATATTTATATAATTTTATTATATAAATATATTTTGTGTATTTTTAAATAAGTACATATATATATATATATGAAATATGGTATATACATATTAAATATTAATATATATATATATATATATATATATACTATTACAAATCATTAACTAAATATATATGTATACTAATAGTATAAATACATATATGTACATATATAAGTATGTATACATATACATATAAAATATATATGTATTTTAAAATTATAAAATGCATATATATATACACACATCTATATATATATATATATATATATATATATATTGTAAATGTAAAAATATATATAAATATAAATATATATATTAGTAATAATATAATTATTTGTTAAATTAATTTAATATTATATTTATAAAATGAGATTTATAAATATAATATATATATATATATATAAATGGCAGCAAGCTCACGTGGAAGCTTACTGCATAGCAAAATAAATTAACAAAAAAAAAAAGAGAAGCATGAATAAAGAAAAAGAGAAGAAAGGGGTTAGTGGACCATGTGGCACACTTTCATTGGTTAGAATATTAAATAAAGAAGACCAAAATCTGCATTTTACCAGCCTTAAACCGACTTTCCTTTATTTTATTGTAATGCCCAGCCCGTTCACTGGGTCATTACTCATCCGTATTGTCCGCTCTGTGAGGCCCGTTTCCTGTCTCTTTAGGACGACCTACCTCACGCACGGTTTTCTTTCGCGTCCGCCGTTACTCGAACCCTTGACTTCCTCAAGAGTCGAGTAACGACTAACCATTGGACTAGGTCCAATGGTTAGTCGTTACTCGACTCTTGAGGAAGTCAAGGGTTCGAGTAACGGCGGACGCGAAAGAAAACCGTGCGTGAGGTAGGCCGTCCTAAAGAGACAGGAAACGGGCCTCACAGAGCGGACAATACGGGTGAGTAATTACTCAGTAAACGGGTTGGGCATTACAATAAAAAAAGATTATTTATAGGGGATGTAATTCATAGTATAATTTAACATGAAATTATTTATATGTAAAAGAAAAGTAAAGTATCGCAGACAGCCCAACCAAATAAGATGTATAGAAAAATGTGAAAAATAGGACCACGGGCTGTGACACCTTGCATTACCCCTCTTCTTTGATGTCTCCCATCATTCTCACTCTCTTTCATTCTCATGAACCTATTAAATCATTTGGCAAACATTGCCATTTCCTTTTCTTCCTCTTTTCCACTCTCATCACTATTATCTTCAATGAGATCATGAGTGGAAGACTTAATTGCTACTCCTACTTTCTTTGAAGGCTCTTCATTTCTTTTCAATTTTATTTCATATGTAAGTAGGGAGCCCATAAGTTCATCTAGAGACAAGGTATTTGGATCCTTAGACTCTTCTATTGCGGTTACCTTTGCCTCCCAAGACTTAGGCAAGCTATTCAAAATTTTCTTTACCATTTCAACATTGGAATAAGTCTTGCCTAGAGCCTTAAGTCCATTAGTTATATGTAAGACTTAATTTTATAGTACTGTACACCATATATTTTATAAATCCATGAAAGTGGAAATAAATTAATAAGTGAAATTAAATAAAGATTAGAGATGGATTTCCATTTTGGATTTTTATAATATTGGATTTATGATTTATAATATGGTGTCTAAGAAAGGAAATAAATATTAAAGGATGAATTTAAGGTATGGAAATAAATGAAGAATTAAATCTGAAAATTTAGAATTTAAATGCAATTTCAATGGCATAAAATTCTAAAGAAATGGATTTTTGAGAAGGAAATTGATTTATTGGACATGTGATTTAACTTGATTGGTTGGAATATATGGAAAAGAGATGAGAAACAAAGTCCAAACGATGCAACAATTTACTGCTGTGTGCTACACAGCAGAATGTTAATTTTGTTGCAAATTTTATGGTGTAAAAAAAAATTAAAATAAAGTAAATAACAATAGATGAAGGGAGTGGATATCTGACTGAAAATAGTTGGATGAAGTATGCCTCAATAGAGGCAAAACGAATCAAGTCAAGAGCAGCCAAGATTGTAAACGGTACGCCACCCCTTTTAATGCCATGGTACGTTACTCAGCTGGAAAATTGGCTGAGATTTTTACCATAATTTTATAGAATAAAATGCAAAATTTATGATATACAAAGGAAGAGAAGCTAACAAATTAAAATATGGCAAAAATCTTATTGGTTGAAGTGAACAACAAGAAGAGAAATGAATCAAGAAAACGTGCAGACCTCACTTCACTTTGCTGCTTCATTTAGTGTTGCACGGCTGGAAGAGGCAAAAGAAAATGAAAAGCAAACTTTTATAGTATAAAATATAGTAGAGATAATGCTTAAAAGAAAGAAGCATTTAAAATCTACTATGTATGTAAATTTCATTGGCTGAAGCAAAACAAAAAGTAGAAAAACAGTCAAAGCGGATCAGCACAAGCAATTCACGCCGTTCCTTTGCTGCAGTTTCTCTTCACCAATTTAATGCTTATAAGACATAAAAATGATGGGAAAATGGATAAGTAAGGACGGTGGTAAACTTTTATTGGTGCTCTTGAATACAAAGAAAGACCAAATGGAAACAAAGCTCATCAACTTATTGTCTTCATTTCTGAGTTCTGCTGTTCCACGAGAAACAGAATTGTTTTAAGCTTGGTGTTCTGTTTGGCCATCGTTCATCCAAGGAAAATTTAGCAAAATAACATACTTGGATACTTAACCACTTAAGCCTTCACCATAACCTTTCCTCTATCTTTAAATCATCCGAGGAACCAAGAGAAGAGGGCTGACTTGAGGCAGAACATATTCTATTTTGGAGTATTGCCATTCGGTCAAGGTAAGGCAACTTGATTTCCATGGTTTTCTTGATGTTCAATGTTATATTCCCATGTTTTATAACATCATAAACATGGTTATAGGATTGCTTTTGGTTAGATCCTATTAGATCATGGAATTAGCACAAGTTGAGATCTTGATATAGATTGAAAACAAGCAAGGAAATAAAGGGCTGAACCGAATAGAACATGCAGCTGGAAACCGGATGGAAATTGTAGACTGAGTTAAGGTGTTGACCGATTTTAATGGAGATGGCATGAAAGTTAAATAAGAGAGAAAGATTGAGTGTTGTGTGGGACATGAAGTGAGAAAGAAAAATGCTGATTTTGGCGTGAAAAGTGGGAAGAATAAGAGCTTAAATTTGTGCTAAATAGTTAAGAACAAAAAGTCAAAAATAAGGGCATGTGATAAAAGTAAAAATAAGAAAGAATGGCATGAAGAATAGCCATTTGTAGCTATGAGATTTACTTACATTTATATTTTGATATAAATCATAGCTTAAAATAAAAGGATAATTAAGCTAATGATTTTGGTGAATTAAATTGCAGTCGAAAATTCAACGTTCGTGTGGTGCGCGAGATAGCTCGATCTCGATAAACAAGTAAGGGAGACATGTGCCGCCTGTAAGGATATTCGGTCACATGTTTTAAATTATGCATTTAATTTATAAATGTAATTTATAATGATCAGTTTTGATAATTGTGGTGATTTATCGATTTCAAATTGTGGTGAAATACCAGTTGAGAAATATAAACTGTATTTTTCGTGCAGGAGGCTAGCCAAATCGGCAGTCGTTATACTGCCGAAAAATTATCGAATAATCAATAAAATTTACCAAAAATCACCGAAAATCATAATAAATGATTTGATTTCACGTGAAACGATTTTCAGGTACGAAAATCGAGAAATTAAGTAAATTTCATAAAACATGAATATAATGATATTTGATTTTAAAATATTCATGTTTTCGATAATGGTAAAAAGGTTATCACCGAAAATTCATCCTGTAGGTGATATTTCATGTGAAACGAGATGAAAATGAAAAAGAGACTGAAGTGAATATTTTTATAAATATTCTTAAATATTCACTTGATTTCATATAAAACCTTTATGGTTTTAATTATGGAAATAATTAATTATGAAAATTCCATAAAGGTTAAGAAATGATGAATAATTATGATTTCGAGACTAGAGGCCTTTACACGTGCTTTTAGAAGAAAACATGGTGATGGGAATTTAAAGTTAGAAAATAAACAATTTATTTTTATAAATTATAAAAATGATTTGTTTGAAATTCCGATAATTATAAAACCATGTTTTCGATTGAATGCACGGAAAAGCGTGCATATGTGTTTTACGATGGAAAAAGGACAGTTTTGCCCTTCTATAATTTCAGTGATGATTTATAAACTGTTTTCACCGTACGGAAAATATGATTTATACCTTTATGAAATATTTTGAGAAATGTTATTTTAATTTAATTGTTTCATAAAGGTGATGATTTATTACATGTGAGCCTTATGGATACTTGTGAAATATTTTAATTTATTGTGTTTAAAATCCATAAAGGCTATAGTACGGTTACACTGTTTTGAGACTTAGGCCCCGAGTTTCATGCATCACATATACTGTTACTGTCACGTGGCTGATTGACCAGCTAGTCATCAGCGTCCCGGATTGTCGCCTAGCAAGCGTACACCGAGGACATATTATAGATCATGGCCATAGATCTCATTATTATTACTGTGTCCCTAGTGGACGAGATAGCATGATTTGATTGTAGGGTGATGCCTAGTCTCACTTATTGTTTACTGAAAGGATTTACGAAATCCTGTTTACTGTACTGTTTACTGTACTGAACCACTGTTCACTGTACTGAACCACTGTTCACTATTTACTGTTCACTGTTTACTGTTTACTGATGAAAGACCGTACCAAGACACTGTTTACTGAACTGTATTGTTTACTAAAATGGTAGCTATTGATTACTGTTTTACTGAACTAAAAGCTACCATTTACTGTTTACTGAACTGAAAGCTACCGTATACTATTTACTGAATTGGTAGCTACTGTTTACTGTTACTTACTGAACCGTATCGAGATACTGTTTTACTGAACACTGAATATACTGTTTTACTGAACACTGAATATACTGTTTTACTGAACTGTACGATACGGTTACTGATTTGAAAAGAGAAATAAATGTTTATTCTAAAAGAATAACATAAGAATTATTTCTAAGATAGAAATAATCGAAGAAGTAATTATCCAATGATTGGATATTTACAAATCACTGTACTGTCACGTGTTTTTACTGTACTAAAAAGAAGAGAACTAAACCACCGTTTTTATTACTAAACTGCCATGTGTTTTAAAGTATACTGAAGTGAAAAAGAACAGGTGGTTTACTCTGTGGAAAAACGAAAATTATATTGTTTTGAAAACAACGAAATGAGTATTCTTTACAGTTGCTTCTAGGTTCCAGAACAAGTATGGTATTCTAAAATACCTACCTTATTCTATCTGGATCCCTAGCCGACTGTAGTATCTTTCCTACATGTGAGCCTAGAGCCAGCTAGGAAGATTTTAAAGAAAATGAAAAAAAAATATTTTCAGCATATAGATAGCTGAATATCAAGTGTGACATATAACTCTCTTACTGAGCCATGGTTTTACTCACCCCTTAATTTCAAACATTTCAGGTTTTAAAAGATTGTGAGATCAGTTGATTGTGGATCACAGCTGTACACAAAGGACAATGTGACAGACTGCCTGATTTATATGAGGTACGATCATTTATTTTCTATATTTAGACATGTATGCAGTACTACTTGCTTATTAAGTAAGATAGGGGATGTATGTAATATAAACAATATTTTATGAAATTGTTTAACATAAGAAATAAAGTGAAGTATCACAGACAGCTCAACCAGATAAATTGTGTAAAATAAGGCGATAAATATGGTAACGGGTCGTTACAGATTTAATGGTATCAGAGCATGGTTGGCCTGATGTCTGTGAATACTTTTGGAAGGAAAAGTGTTAAATATCCCCAGTAGTACTGTGTCGTCTGAATACTAAAGAAAATAAATGATTGTAAATTGAGAAAAATAAATAAAAGGGAGTGAGAAAGTATAAATTGAGAATGTTAAAGAACTAATAGGCTCAGAAATTACCATAAAATTGGTGATTCTTATCATCTAAATGAAGGCCTGTTCGGTAAGGAACCGAAAGGACTCGGTGAGGGCCCTACCAGTACTTTACGGTCCGAATCGAACTGAGACCTGAAAGTGATAATATAAGGAGGGGAATGACATATCATCATTAAATAGACTTTAAGATCACCGATTGAGGGTAATTTGAAGAGAGAGAAAATTTTTGGTCAAAAATGACCAAAATACCGTGACTCCATAATTTTACTGGGAGTCAGAATAGACCAATAGAAGTTGGATTTGATTGATTTGACAGAGAAATTGATGATGTAAAGCTGCATTTCATGCAAAATAATCCAATTATGGATTCTAGTGGACTTCTCTATCGAAATCGAATGAGATCTACATTGCTGATATAAATATCAGAAAGGATACTATCAGCACATAGATGATCAGATCATTGATTTAAATGTATACTGAGGAGAAAGAAATAAATGTCAAAATGACGAAAATGCCCTTATGCTGGGCAAAGTTCGGAACAGAGATAAAACCGAGTTGAATTGGAATCCATTAAGAGAAATGGAGTTATTAATGGCATAGAGAATGTGATATTAATATAGTGATCCCTATTATTGATTCCACTGACACTTAGAATACAGACGCGAATGGTGAGTGACCTAGTGAACGGGCTGGGCCTCACGATAGATCCTTGAGGGGTGACCTAGTGAAAGGGCTGGGCATTCTCAAAGAGGACAGTACAAATGTGTACAGGCGGACGGCGGACGGGCCGAGGCCTTATATGATACGATCCGATAAAAGTGTAGTGGAATGTCATCAGATGATTGGCTCGGTTATTAACTGTAAGGGCCCGAATTAAGAGTGTATTGAACGGGGTCGTTGAATACTATGGAAAGTGAAATGATTACAGGAATTGACTGATGAGGTGAATAGTACAGATAATGAAATACATATTGGTGTGGTTAATTACGGTTCTATATATTTTACTACTTTGAGGTATCAAACAGATAATTTTATATAGAATTGAAATATCTTAAAATATGTGCTACAGAATGAGGTACTGTGCAGAGTACTGGGAATTGGTGAATATATAAGAACAGTCAAGTGATAAAAAGAAGAGGATAGCTAACCTAAGTTCTTTAGAACCCTTGAGACAGAACTGTGATGGGCGACCCAATGATGGGTAACCCGTAGTAGATCATGTGTTGTGAGGTGTGGGCGAACTATGTGGTCACCGACTCACTAGTAAGGGTAAACCTGGGGCGAAAGGATCGCCTAAGGGATGCTCGTCGACGGCTGATTTGAACGGGCGGGACTCTTACAAGGAGCTTAATGATAACACGAGTGTAAGGAACTAGGTACGTAAGGGTGCTAGGGTTCAAACCTCGTGGATAATATACTCAAGGGAATTAAGCCTGAATTCATTAAATGGAAATGATTTTAAAGTGAATAACTGTAATGAATCGATTAGCTGTAACATGTGTTGATAACTGTTGTACTTACTACAGCTTACTGGAATGAGATTCGTAAGGCTGTAAAGTATGATTAAACAATGACATCAAGGTAGAGTATGAATTAAAATGATTTGAATAATAAATGTCTCTGCCTTGAGGATATAGAGTGAATATGACAGGACATGAGGATGAAATGTCCGAAATGATAAAAGAGATGTGTGATTAAAGAAAGTATCTGATGTGATTCCCGATAAATCTTTCAGAGTTATATAGGTTGAAAAAAAAATTGAGATAACACGGACTCGAGGAGTATATGAAACCTAATTTTAAGCTTATATCGGAGAATATAGAAAGAATTCGAAAAGCTTAAGAAAATAACTCTGGAAAATGAGTGAATGATGAAATTCACGTGTAAAGGTCTGAATGACGAAAATACAGATAGTGAAATTGGAGGTTAATGAAGTTATCTGTATAAATGTGAATGAGAGAAGCATAGATGACTTTGATAAATAGATGAATAAAAAGGATATAGTAAATTTTTACTATTTAATAAAGTTCTTGTTAAGAACAAGTATTCATCTACATGAAAATGGACGCTTTATTGATCTGATTAGAAATATATGAGGAGTTAATAAGACTAGCCTCAGTATAAAGTGTCCTTAGATAAAAGATTGGAGATTGATGTTCATAAGATGATGAATGGAACTCAACATGAATTGTACGAATGCCTATTAAGGTTTTCAAGGTTATTGAAATACCTTGTGATATACATTTATATAAACACAATGAATGAGGCATTCATATAAGGATAAAGTGGTGAGATATCAAAATAGCTAATGATACAAGTGGAACATGAGCAGCATGATAATATGACCCTGAAAAGTCTCAAAGACTGCAGATTTGTATTAAGATTGGCAAATAAGAGGCTTGGCTAGACAGTGTCTCTTACTGAAATAGATAATTTTGAAATGACAGAATGACAGTGAATCTGTCTATGATAGAGAGATAATGATTGAGATATGAAAGTAATGAGTCTAGCTAGATTCTACTGCCAGTCTATAGAAGAGTGATGAGACTAGCTGCTCTACTAATGTGATGTAATTAAAGAAAGAAATTAAAGTCGGTAAATGGATAAGTGGGAAGCAAAAGATGGTATGAAAAAGGTTAAATGATTTACAGTAAAGTACCATACCATTTGAGAAAACCGACTAAATTGATGAAAGGAAAGATATGAGAATGAAATAAAGATGTGAATGACATGTGTTATTATACTGCCAGTTATGCAAATGGAACAAAAATGATATCCACACTTTGAAAACGGTGGAATTCCATAAATAATGTGGTGATTAAAGAGATAATTTGAGGATTCAATAGTGGAATCTAAATTATGAAAAGAGATGTAAAGACCATACTACATGAAGAGAACATGATAGTCTCATGATTTGAGATTGTAAGAGATAATCCATAATAAAGTCTGCAAATGAGATGCAGCCTTGGTAGAATAAATGTGTGAATATGAATATTGTGGACAATAAAGAGTCCAAAAGAGAAATGATGATATGGAAGTGATTAAAGACTGAAGATCTAAATAGAATCACTATCCATTATCAGACTCTTAGATTCTCTAGTGCTGTAGTCGAAGTATAAGTGTTAAACGGTGTGAATGTGTATGTACAGTTCCAGTGAGCCTTACATGTGATGGGAGTCTCTGAGTTGCCGTATGCTAATGAGAGATAGCAAAAGGCTTGAGATCCCAAGTGTACTGATAGCACCGCTCCATATTGATATATATACATATATGAGCGTAAGATGTAAACGCTCCATGATATTGAGAGAGCGTGTGCATGAGATGTGTAATTTATAGTTTTAAATTATTGATATATATACATCCCAAGTGAACTGTACTATTGACTGAAATGGTAGCTATTGATTACTGTTTTACTGAACTAAAAGCTACCATTTACTGTTTACTGAACTGAAAGCTACCGTATACTATTTACTGAATTGGTAGCTACTGTTTACTGTTACTTACTGAACCGTATCGAGATACTGTTTTACTGAACACTGAATATACTGATTTACTGAACTGTACGATATGGTTACTGATTTGAAAAGAGAAATAGATGTTTATTCTAAAAGAATAACATAAGAATTATTTCTAAGATAGAAATAATCGAAGAAGTAATTATCCAATGATTGGATATTTACGAATCACTGTACTGTCACATGTTTTTACTGTACTGAAAAGAAGAGAAGTAAACCACCGTTTTTATTACTAAACTGCCATGTGTTTTAAAGCATACTGAAGTGAAAAAGAACAGGTGGTTTACTCTGTGGAAAAACGAAAATTATATCGTTTTGAAAACAACGAAATGAGTATTTTTTACAGTTGCTTCTAGGTTCCGGAACAAGTATGGTATTATAAAATACCTACCTTATTCTATCTGGATCCCTAGCCGACTGTAGTATCTTTCCTACATGTGAGTCTAGAGCCAGCTAGGAAGATTTTAAAGAAAATGAAAAAAAAAATATTTTCAGCATATAGATAGCTGAATATCAAGTGTGACATATAACTCTCTTACTGAGCCGTGGTTTTGCTCACCCCTTAATTTCAAACATTTCAGGTTTTAAAAGATTGTGAGATCAGTTGATTGTGGATCACGGCTGTACACAAAGGACAATGTGACAGACTGCCTGATTTATATGAGGTACGATCATTTATTTTCTGTATTTAGACATGTATGCAGTACTACTTGCTTATTAAGTAAGATAGGGGATGTATGTAATATAAACAATATTTTATGAAATTGTTTAACATAAGAAATAAAGTGAAGTATCACAGACAGCCCAACCGGATAAATTGTGTAAAATGAGGTGATAAATATGGTAATGGGTCGTTACATTATATAATTAAACCTAGTGAACATTTCACTAATGGACTCATTTGCTTTCATCATAAATAGCTCATAATCATGTGTGAGCATTCCTACTTTGGTCTCTCTTACTTGATTTGTCCCTTCATGTGTGATGGCTAGTTTATCCCATATTTGTTTAGCATTCTCACATAAGGAGACTCTATTATACTCATTGGGACCTAAAGCACAAAAGAGGGTGTGCATAGCCTTGGCATTCATTTGTGCCAATCTCATGTCATTTGTGTCCAACTCATCCTCACTCTTAGGGAAATCTTTTCCATCTACTTTTCTTTATGGGAATTCTAGGACCATTCACTATAATTCTCCACACTTCATAATCATTTGATTTTACAAATAACATCATTCTAGTTTTCCAATATGAATAATTCTCACCATTGAAGAGTAGAGGTCTAACTAATGATTGTCCCTCTTCTCCTAGGGGTGTGCCTACATTCAAGTGAGCCATTTAAGATCGTTTTGCTCTATAGAGGTTAGTCTAAATCAATCTTGAGCCCAAGCTCTAACACCAATTGTTGGCTCTATAGGCTATATCGAGAGGGGGGTGAATCGATTTTTCGCTAACCTTAAGTTTGTTTTTCGGTTCCTCTAAATTCTCTAGCCTATATTGATATTTTCTAAGTTCTCTAGACTACTCAATTATGCAATATAGATTCAATATAATAAACACAAATATAATTGCAAGTAAGTAAAGAGAGTAAGGATAGAGAAATTTACGCAAGTGATTTATAGAGGTTCAGTAACCTTGCCTACGTCCTCTACCTTGAGACGCTCCCAAGGATTTTCCCCAAATTCACTATCTTTGAATTTGTCTTTACAATCCCTTTTTTTCAAGGGTCAAGAGAAACGTCTCTCTTTTTTTATGCTTAAGAGAAACCTCCCTTTTTTTTCTAAGGCTAAAGAGAAACCTCCCTCTTTTTCTAAGGCTAAAGAGAAACCTCCCCTTTTACAAGGAATGAGTGTGTTTACAAATTGTGTAATCAAAAGAGGGCCTTTAAATAGGCAAGTGATTACAATGTTTGAGCACAAGGAAAAAGCCTATACAAGATTTGTGCTATTTTATACAAAGAATATGAGAATGATGGAAGATGAAGCCTTTGTAGCTCTTAATTTATTGATGAGGCTTGAGTATTTGAGGAATATGAGTTTTGGAGTTGCTGAGTAGTTCCTCTTACTTCCTTTAGCTGCTAAGCCTCTATTTATAGTCCCTTGGGTGGAGCCAAAACTCGAATATTACCGTTGTCTCACAAAAACTAGCCGTTACAGGCTATTTTTGGGCAAAAGGATCGATCCCTTCCCATAGGGGATCGATCCCTTCATTCCAGATTTGATTTTTCTGGGCTGAGGGACTTTTTTCTGCCGTTGGGAGCCATTCTACCATTAGGGGATCGATCCCTTCATTCCATAACTGATTTTTCTGGGCTAAGGGACCTTTTCTTGCACCAAACTGCTTACTGCCACTAGGGGATCGATCCCTTCCCTTAGGGGATCGATCCCATGCCTCCAGAAAGCCTATTTCCTACACTTTTGGGTTAGAAATGATGTGACCTTTGATCCTAATCCGACCCAAAACATTTTGACATTTTTGTGGGAGTTTTTTTTGACTTTCTCTAACGAAAACATGGTCCAAAATTCATCAAGTAATTTTCTAAAATATTCAAAATATTTTATAAAGTATTAAGACCAATAAGAATATGTAATTAAAGCATGGTCTTAATATTTGATATGATCACTTGAAAATGGATTGAGAAAATCATATGTGATAAGGCAAATTTACAATATGAATTAAAACATTAAAGCTTACTTAAGTTTTTGTCATTTCAAAATATATATGGCAATTTAAAGCTAACATGTTATCATTCAAATGCATGATGTCATGTGAGGAGAATCTACTATCAATCATTCTCTTATTCATCATGTAACAAATGCCTATTATGTCCTCAAGCTCAATGCAACCATACCTCATCATGTCATGAGATGTCTAAGCCATGAGATCATATCATTACTATTAACATGTAACTATATATGAAGTGATTTTAGTCTTAAAACATATGATACATATTCTCTTAAACATGTTTAAAACATGCTAAATATCAATACATCTCAGTTTTACTTTTAAGACATGCTTGAGAATATGCAAAACTTTCATTTCTTATCACATGTAACTTTTGAAGCATAACTTATGCCATGTGCAATATCAAAATACATTTCATATGCCATAAGGCCATATCGGGTTTAAAGTTCATTTTCGTTTTGAAGCATTTGTTATGCCATGTACGATATCAAAATACATTTCATATGCCATAAAACTATATCGAGTCTAAAGTTCATTTCTGTTTTTAAAACCGTACTCTAAACTTCATTTCATGTCATTTGTACTTTTGAAGCATATTTCATGTTATGTGCAATATCAAATACATTTCATATGTCATAAAGCTATATCGAGTTTAGAGTTCATTTTCATTTTTAAAACCATACTCTAAACTTCATTTCATGTAATTTGAGACTAGGCTAGATCCCTATTTCACTATCAATAAAGTCTTAGATCATTGTATCTAGCAGTGAAAAATCATGCCATCGTCTCCTAGAAACCAACTAGGGCGCTATCTATGGTCATAGACCTCATGTCTCTCAGCCCCACTGATCAGGTGAGACTGAGATTTGTCCATGACTATTGTCGAACAAGCATCTATGCCTAATGAGTAATCTCCAATTAGGTGGCTTCCACTATGCTTTATTGAATTTAATTCTCTTAGGGTGCCTATAGTCTCATAAAGCATTTAATCTTTTTATGAAAATAGTTCAATGTACGCAACACTTTTTTTAAGATCATTTACATATATATATATATATATATATATATACATACGTACATATGTGAAAACTATAAATTCATTTTTTTCAAAACCATATAAGCATCCAAGCATTCTTGTAAGCATGATAAGAATAAATCATTTTGTGTTTCATGCATAGTAATAAAGCATGCTTAATGGTAAAAAGAATTCAAGTAGATGAAATGAAAATAGTATAATGGAGTGCTCATGAATCACATGAATGCCTATCATTTCATCTCATGATGTCTATAAGTTTATACCATATCGATTCATTTCTTGTTAATATTGCATCACTATAGTGCTTTATCGAGTTTCACATTGTACCTGCATTTCATTTCGTTAAATCCAATATCTAGATACTCAATTCATTTCATCGTTGAACTTTAACCTAGACAGGATAATCCTACTTCTACGTTATATAAATATCTTACCTAACGCGAGGTAGCTTCAGCGTGCGTCGAGGTTTACTAGGTCGCATTCGTCGTCTTCTTGGTGCACTACACATTCACAAGGAAATTCGACTTAATAAAGTCTAGCCCAAGTTTTCTATATGCTTATGAAATTTAAATTCCAACTTAATACCTATACATACATATATATTTGTATATATACACTTAACAAAATATAATTCAAGTTCTTAAATCACATTCTCTCATTTTTTTCCCACATCTTTATATATATGCACTATACATACATATATATATATAATTCTTTGTTTTCAAGTAAGTAATATATATATTTAACACTAGTATAATATAATTTCTTAAATCTTATTCTTTCATCTCTATATATACAAATATATATATATTTTCTTCCTTTTTATTTCTTTTCCTTTCTTTTCTTTTCCTTTCTTTTCTTTTACCTTATATCTCGGCAGCTTTGTGCGGAACACCATCTACGACAGCCCTTAGACACTCCTTAAGCAGCCTTTAACTCTCCATGGACAGCCCTTGTACGCCGACTACAACCACCACCGGAAATGCTGTCCGTTCTAGCCCTTTGGAAGTCCCTCGTTTGAGACTGGAAACACCCAACTCAGCCACCAGACACGTCCAAACAACCTTAAGTCTTCAGCACATTTCCCTTGGTTTTCAGCCCACTTTCCTCGACCTGTAAATACCACGCACAACCCTTCTTTCTTGCCTGAACCAGCCCCAAGTGGAGCCTTACGGTTCAACTCAATTTCCAGCTCCCACAGCCTCTGTTTTCTCTTTTCTGAACAATTCTTCTATGCTCTAAATGCCTCCTTCTTTTGGCCTTTCCTTCAAGCTCGAGAATACCACTTTAATGGTGTTCCTAAAATCACAAAAAAATGCCATCTTGCTGCTGCAACTTCCGCCTTCATTTGTGCCGTCGGTTTCAGTTTTTTTTCTTTCCACTAAGATTTGTTCAGCAAATAAGGGAAATGAAGGAAGGAAGCTGTATTCAGTGAATGGCAAGAAGGGACTGTCATGTGAGGTAAGGAGCCACAAGGAGAAGCTGCTAGGTTTAGATGAAATGGGAGAGTTTTTGAGAGTAAACAGTAGCAAGCTTACACGGGAAGGAGAAGGAGCCGGCTGAAGAAGATGGTAAAGGAGAAAAGAAAATTTTTTTAAAGAAAAGCAGAAGTGATGGTCTGCATGATTAGACGCGTTAGTGGGACTTTTCCCATTAACCCGTAAAAATATATATTATATACATATATTCTAATCATTTTATTATTTTAATATAACTATCTATACATATTTTTATTTTATTTATTTTGCATATGTATATAAATATATTTTTAAGATATCATTCTTTTATATCTTATATATATGTATAGAATTTATATGCATCATTGCAAAGTACATGCATGAATTTAAAATATATAAATATATATATTCGAGAATATACGTATATAGGTACAAAACATATTTGTAAGAACAAATAATTTGTAATGTGTATAAATTTTTAGAATATATATATATATATTCGGGAATATACGTATATAGGTACAAAAGATATTTGTAAGAACAAAGAATTTGTAATGTGTATAAATGTTTAAAATATATATATTTTAAACATTTATACACATTACAAATTCTTTGTTCTTACAAATATCTTTTGTACCTATATACGTATATTCCCGAATATATATATATATATATGTTTATATATTTTAAATTCATGTATGTACTTTGCAATGACGCAAATACATATACACACTTATCTTTTATATATATATATATATATATATATATATATATATATATACACACACACACACATATATTTTTACTTCCTTTGATCATATGTATATGCATGTGTGTATGTATATATATATATATTACATTTTATTATTCATATTTATTTATGTACGTGCACATGTACGTATGCACGCACACACATCGCATACATGTATATTGTATGCGTTTAACTTGGTTCATGGCGTATGCAACCAATCCTTTATATATATATATATATATATATATATATATATATATATGTACAAACTCCTTTTGTATCTATTTAACGTACATTATATATACCTACGATATTCATGTACGTGTCATATTATTCTTGAAGATGTCGATTCTTGTAATTATAGTCAAAATCTTACATTTGCAATTCTCAGAATTACATTGTTACATTATATTCACTTGCATTGCCCGTTAAGTACATATTTGGTTTAGAAAATTTACGGCTCTCACATATTTAGCGAGCCTTTAGTATGTTTATAAAACATTTTAAGAAAACTAAATCAATTAGTCAAGGATAGGCTCAATGTGCAATATTTTCAATACATGTTAAAACAAATCTCATTTGTAGCATTTCATTTCGTTTCAATACCAAATCAGAATTTAAAACATCATACAATTTGGATGCAAGATAGTTGCTTAGGGTTACTTACTGTCACAGCCCGTGACCCTATTTTTCACCTTATTCTATACCTTTTATTTGGTTGGGCTGTCTGCGATACTTTACTTTTCCTTTACATATAAACAATTTCATATTAAATTTATAATATGAATTACATCCCCTATTTTAATTCATAAGGAAGTAGTACTGTAGATAAATCTAAATACAGAAAATAAATGATCATACCTTATTAAATAAATCAAGCTGTCGCATCTTCCCCAAATGCACAGCCGAAGTCCTTTAGATGTCAGACTCTTAGTCCTCGAAAACCTGAAATGTTAATATTAAAGGGTGAGCAAACCACAACTCAGTAAGAGAATTATATGCCTCACTTGATACTCGGCTATCTATATGCTGAAAAACTTTTTCATTTTTTTCTTATGGGCTCTAGGCTCGCATGTAGGAAGGATACTACAGTCGGCTAGGGATCCAGATGGAATAAGGTAGGTATTTTGAAATACCTATCTTGTCCCGGAACCTAGAAGCAACTGTAGAGAATAATTTCCTTTTTGTTTGGAATTTTAATCCTTTTTACTTTTTTATTCCATAACATTTTCATATTCTTTTCAAAATAATGCTTTTATAAAATAAAGCATTTAAATAAAGTAAATAATATTTATATATTCTTTGAAAAGAATATTCGTTAAATTCTCATCATTCTAATTTAAAACTTATTTCATGTTTTACTGTACAAGCATAATTAGTACAATACTTTAAATAGCAAAATCAGCTATTAAATCCTTTTCGTATAACATATATATCATTTAAATGTAATATTCAATTTAAAAATTAAAATAAGAATATTAGATTTATTTTCCTCCTCTTTCCTTTTTTTTGGAAAACATATCACATATTCATGTCACATATAGTCTAATATTCATTTAAAATCATAATAAGAATATTAGACTTATAAACTCTTTTTTCTTTTGAAAACATATTACATGTTCATATCACATGTCATATGAAGATCATCTCATAGTACTAAAATCAGTACTGAAATAAGCATTATGTAAAATGCTGTAAATCACTTTCATTTAACTTATCACATATCATGTAAAATGTTTACATTTAACATATAACATATCATATAAAACGTTTCTCATATATGGAGACTTAGGCACGCACGCCCAGCCCGTCCACTGGGTCGTTACTCATATCATGCTATAGTGTCACATCCCGTTACCGTATTTTTCACCTTATTTTACACGATTCCTTCGGTTGGGCTGTCTGTGATACTTCACTTTTACTAACTGTTAAACAAATATACAGTACATTGTTTATATTATACACATCCCCTATCTTAATTAATCAGATAAGTAGTACTGCAGATATGTCTAAATACAGAAAATAAATAATCGTACCTCATATAAATCAGTCGATCTGTCACATTGTCCTTTGTGTACAGCCGTAATTCACAATCAATTGATCTCACAATCATTAAAACCTGAAATGTTTAAAATTAAGGGGTGAGCAAACCACGGCTCAGTAAGAGAGTTATATGTCACACTTGATATTCAGCTATCTATATGCTGAAAATATTTTTTTTTTTTTCTTCACTTTCTTTAAAATCTTCCTAGCTGGCTCTAGGCACACATGTAGGAAGGATACTACAGTCGGCTAGGGATCCAGATAGAATAAGGTAGGTATTTTAGAATACCATACTTGTCCCGGAACCTAGAAGCAACTGTAGAGAATATCAATTTTGTTGTTTCAAAACGATATAATTTTTGTTTTTCCACAGAGTAAACCACTTGTTCCTTTCCACTTCGGTATACTTTAAAACCCTTGACAGTTCAGTAATAAAAACAGTGGTTTACTTCTCTTCTCTTCTCTTCAGTACAGTAAAAACAGTACAGTACAGTGATTTGCAAATATCAAATCATTGGATAATTACTTCTTCGATTTTCTTTATCTTAGAAATAATTCTTATGTTACTCTTTTAGAATAAACATTTATTTCTCTTTTCAAATCAATAACCGTATCGTACTAAAGCCTCATAAGAAATGCATTTAAAATAGTCATAGTATCGATATATGCAGAAAACAAATGCCATAATAATGCATTTCATACTTTAAATCATTGTATGAATTCTTTAATGCATATATCTAAAATTCATACTTGTTTCAAACATGCATCATACTTTCGAAACTTAACATCATAATTAATAAAACTTTTCATACAATTCATGGAGACTAGGCAAAATCATATAGCAAGTATGCGGTCATGACACTTACTTCTTCCTCCGAAGAGGGAACGGAATACCTATGGCCATGGTATGGGCTGTAGACCTGATCAGAGTCGTACAGCGAACATGCACCACGAAGGACCAACATACCCACAAAGGATGAAAACATACACAATGTGGGCGAGAACATGCACGACGTGGGCTAAACATATGCCACAAGGGACGGAAACATGCACAATGTGGCAAGCATGACAGGCAATAACATAAACTATAGGAAAGCCTTAGTCTCAAAACTTACTTACATACCATCGATATAAAATAGTAAGGACCGGACGTGCCAGGGTCTAAGTTAGCCTGGGGTTTGCCACTCCGATACTTTTTTCGGAAAACATATACTTAAATCATACAACTGATATAAAATAGTAAGGGCCGGGCGTGCCAGGGTCTAAGTTAGCCTGGGGTGTGCCACTCCGATACCTTTTTCGGAAAACATACTTATAGCATTATTGAAAAATATACATAGAAATCATAAATTCGTTTAGCTAATTATCAAAAGACTATGGAATTTAATTTCAGAACAAAATTCATGCTTCAAACATTTCTTTATAAATTGCGATGAAGACAGTTTGAAAAATCATCACTGAACATGTAAAAGGTTAAAACTATCTTTTTTCACCATAAAACATATATGCACGTTTTTCCATGCATTAAATTGAAAACATGATTTTATAATTATCGGAATTCAAATAAATTATTTTTATACTTTATGAAAATAAAATATTTATTTTCTAACTTTAAATTCTCATCTCAATGTTTTCTTTTAAAAACAAGTGTAGGGACCTTTAGTCTCGAAATCATAATTATTCATCCTTTCTTAACCTTTATGGAATATTCATAATTAATTATTTCCATAATTAAACCACAAAGGTTTTCTGTAAAATCAAGTGAATATTTAAGAATATTTGTAAAAATATTCACTTCAGTCTCTTTTTCATTTTCATTTCGTTTCACGTGAAATATCACCTATCAGAATAAATTTAGGTGATTTCCTTTTTTCACCATTTTCAAAACATGAATATTTTAAAATTAATTATCAATATATTCATGTTTTATGAAAACTAATCGATTTCTCGATTTTCATGTTAGAAATCGTTTCACGTGAAATAAAATCTTTTATTTTGGTTTTCGGTGATTTTCGGTAGATTTCAGTAATTTTTTCGATAATTTTTCGGCATTATAACGGCTACCGATTTGGTTAGCCTCCTGCACGAAAATACAGTTTATATTTTCAACCGGTGTTTCATCACAATTTCATCCGATAAACCATCACACTATAAAACCGATAGTTATCAATAGCATTTATAAAATTAAATGCAATTTAAAAACATGGCCGAATATCCTTACAGGCGGCACATGTCTCCCTTACCTGTTTCGGGTTGGCGACTGCCTCTTACCGGTCGCGCCCGTACTCCATCTGTTCCGATTCCTCATCTCGATCATCGAGAGAATTTTTCTGGAATTTAAATTCTAAAATTTAGAATTTTTCTACATTTATTTAAATAAATAAATTATTTAAATAATTTAGTACTTTTCGGGATTTCTTACCGATTCCCGAATTTCCCAGGATTTCCCGGAATTCCCTTTTTTTTTTCTCTCCTTTTCTTCTTTTTCTTCCTTCTTTCTTTTTCTCTTTTCTTTTCTTTTTCTTTTTCTTTTTCTTTTTTTTTCTTTTCTTTCTTTTTCTTTTTTTCCTTGGTCTGACCGGTTCAGACCAGTCAGACCGGTCAACCTTCCTCCACTGCCGGTTCTCCTCCGGCGGCTGATTCTCCGGCGGTTCGGTGGCTCAGCAGCTGGCCGGCGTTGAGACGAAGCTGTCGGTGGCCTCAGCTCAGCCTGGATCGGCGGCACGGCGGCGGATCTACTCGGTTTACCTTCGGTCACTTCTCCTCCTCCGTCGGCCTTCCTCCGCCGTCGTTGGCCTCACCGGTGGCCTCCATCCCATTCCTCTCCTTCCACCGATGCTTCGGTTGTAGTGGCGGCGGCCAATTCCGCCGGCAACCGCCAGATCTAGTTTCGTTTTCTTCCTCGATTTTCCGTCGTTTCGCGTCGATTCCTTCTCCGTTTCGCTTCGCCGGCGTTTCCTCCGGCTTCCTCTTGCTTTGCCGGCGACGACTTTCTCTTCTCCTCTCTCCCTTTCCTTCTCCGGCGGCCGCTGACGGGGGCGATCTCGCCTGGGGAAGGCAGAATCGGGGTCTTCCCGATTCTGTTTCTCTTTTCTTTTTAGTTCCCTTTCTAAATTAAGTATATACTACATTATATACTATATATCATATATTATACATATAATATTTATCATATATTATACATATAATATTATTTCATGTATAATATAATACAATATAAATATATATATATTATATAAATTATATATATTGTACATTACAAAAATATATATCTAGTATATATATATGTATATTTATATACTTAAAATTAAATAACATTTATATAAATATTTATATAAATGTCATAATTCCATATATATTGTATTTACAATATATATACATTTAAACTTTAATGTAATTTAATATTTATATTTTCTCAAATATGTATATACTTACATATACATAAAATATCATACTTGAATACATATGTATTATTTAAATTTATCAAATAGTATATATATATTCTTATATATACCAATGTACCTTTAATATATACTATATACCATACAGTATTTAAACACATATGTATTTATATCAAAATACATTTATATAATTTGTAATTATATAACCATATTTTATTCTCATTTCTCATTTTCTTATTTAATTTGGATTTCCATTTATCCAAATTAAATTTCCCTATTCTTTATTTAATTTCCTTCACTTAAATTTCCAAATTTTATCACTTCCTCCATTCTCGGAATTTCCACAATATTCCGATTCTCACAATTTTATTTATTTACTTTAATTTATTTATTTCCTCTTATCTATTTTCTTTAATATTAATTTCTACTATTAATAATTTCCAATAAATGGAAAATTTGCGGTTATCACATTCTCCCCACCTTAAGAAATTCGGTCCTCCGAATTTGGCTTAATTCAGAAGGTGGTATATGCCGTATACTTACGACTTCTTATTTCTAGTTCATCCTCCAAGTCATACTGCCAGTACACTTTCAACATCAAGAATACTTTAGACCACTACATGCTGTATTTCATCATATATGTCTATACTCCCGTAAGTTCATTAATTAAATCGGGAGTTTTCATTTCCACTCTTTTCACATAAGAGTCCATGCACAGTATTTTTCATATCGTAGCTGATCCATGCTGTTCATCCTCCATTTTTCTCACTTAGTGCCAAGTCGATATAGTTTAAAACTATCAATTACACATGTCAATCAGTTGTATGTAAGTGTCCCAGTAGCTTTCACATCTCATGCACACGCTCTCTCAATATCATAGAGCGTTTACATCTTACGCTCATATATGTATATATATCAATATGGAGCGGTGCTATCAATACACTTGGGATCTCAAAGCCTTTTGCTATTTCTCATTAAGCATATGACAACTCAGAGACTCCCATCACATGTAAGGCTCACTGGAACTGTACATACACATTTACACCATTTAACACGAATACTTCGACTACAGCACTAGAGAATCTAAGAGTCTGATAATGGAAAGTGATTCTATTTAGATCATCAGTCTTTAATCACTTCCATATCATCATTTCTCTTTTGGACTCTTTATTGCTCACAATATTCATTTTCACTTTTATCAAAACGACATTTCACTTGCAAACTTTATTATGGATTATCTCTTACAATTACCAATCATGAGACAATCATATTCTCTTCATGTAGTATAGTCTTTAAATCTCTTTTATAATCTAGATTCCAAAATTGAATCCTCAATTTATACATTTAATCACCACATCATCTATATACTTCTACCGTTTCTATCATGTTACGATGGTTATATGTATAATCATTTTTCATTTACATATTGGCAGTAAACATATCAATTATCTTACTCCTTGGAGTATCATTAATTTCATTTATCAAATCTGACTTAATTTTACATCTCGACACAGTTATGTGATAACCAATACAAATCACTTTCAGTCTTACCTTCGGGAACTATTTCATATTGATGTTCCCTTCTCATCATATAACTTATTTCCTTATTCCACTTTCATGTTTGGTTTTCATATTCCCACTTTTATCTCTTCATATATATATATATATATTATATATTCATCCTTTTTGTCGATTTTCTCGATTGGTATGGTACTATACTGCTAAGATCTTTTAAAATCTTGCATTCCATCATTTCTTTACACTTATCCTTTTACCGACTTTAACTTCTTTCTTTAATTACATCACATTAGTAGAGCAGCTAGTCTCATCACTCTTTTATAAACTGGCAGTAGTATCTAGCTAGACTCATTACTTTCGTATATCAATTATTACCTCTCTATCATAGACAGATTCACTGTCATTTTGTCATTTCGAGATTATATATCTCAGAAAGAGATACTGTCTAGCCAAACATCTTAGTTGCCAATCTTAACATAATTCCATAGTCTTTAAGAGTTTAAGGGTTATACCACAATGCTGCTCATTTTCCATTTATACTTTAGACTCTATCAGTATTTCATCAATTTACTCATGTATGGATGCCTCATTCTTTAGGTTTATATACCTCACAAGGTAAATCATTAACCTTGTAACCTCAATAGGAACTCGTAAAATTCACTCCGAGTTTCTAATTATAATCTTACAGACATCAATCTCCAATCTTTTATCTAAGGACGCTTTATACCAAGACAGGTCTTATAAACTCCTCATGGATATCGAATCAGATCCATAAGACATCTATTCCATAATGTAGATGAATATTTGTTCTTCAAAAGAACTTTATTAATGATAGGAATTTAATACATCCTTTTTATTCATCTAATTTTCAATATCATCTGTGCTTCTCTCACTTACACTTATACAGATAACTTTCTTATCCACAATTAATGTTATCGGTATTGCCATCAATCACACCTTATACACATGCACTTCATTATTCTTTCATTTTCTAGAGTGGATTTCTTAAGCTTTCGGATTCTCCTAAGTTCTCCGATATAAGCTTAGAATCAGATTTCATATTCAAAATCGAGTCAAAGTTATCTCGATTCCTCCAATTTATATAATTCTAGAAGTTCCATCGAAATTCAAATCCGATGCTTTCTTTAATCCCAGCTTTCTTATTAATTCAGACATTTCATCCTCATGCCATTAATAATTCCATTATTATCAATGGATTCAAGATTAACTTGATTTCATCACTATTCAGAGCTTTGCCCAACATAGGGGCAATTTCGTCATTTCGACATTTATTTCTTTCTCCTCAGTATACATTTGAATCAAGGATCTTAATATCTATGTGCTGATAGTACCTCTTCTCGTACTAATATCAGCGATTTGAGATCTTATTCGATTTCGACAGAGAATTCCACTAAAATCTATAATTGAATTATTTTGTATGTAATGTAGCTTTACATCATCAATTTCTCTGTCAAATCACTCAAATCAAACTTCTGTTGGTTTATTTTAACTCCCTGTAAAATTTCAGAGGTAGGGGTATTTTGGTCATTTTTGGCCAAAATTTTCTCTCTCTTCAAATTACCCTCAATCGATGATCTTAAAGTCTATTTAATGATGATATATCATTCCCCTCCTTATATCATCACTTTCAGGTCTCAGTTCGGTTCGGACCGTAAAGTACTGGTGGGGCCCTCACCGAGTCCTTTCGATTCCTTACCGAACAGGCCTTCAAATAAATTTCAAGATCACCAATTTTCTGGTATTTCTGAGCCTATTATTTCTTTAACATTCTCAATTTATACTTTCTCACTCCCTTTAAATTATTTTACTCTATTTACAATCATTTATTTTCTCTATATATTCAGACAACACAGTACTACCGGGGATGTTTAACACTTTTCCTTCCAAAAGTATTCACAGACATCAGGCCAACCATGCTCTGATACCATTAAACCTGTCACATCCCGTTACCGTATTTTTCACCTTATTTTACACGATTCCTTCGGTTGGGCTGTCTGTGATACTTCACTTTTACTAACTGTTAAACAAATATACAGTACATTGTTTATATTATACACATCCCCTATCTTAATTAATCAGATAAGTAGTACTGCAGATATGTCTAAATACAGAAAATAAATAATCGTACCTCATATAAATCAGTCGATCTGTCACATTGTCCTTTGTGTACAGCCGTAATTCACAATCAATTGATCTCACAATCATTAAAACCTGAAATGTTTAAAATTAAGGGGTGAGCAAACCACGGCTCAGTAAGAGAGTTATATGTCACACTTGATATTCAGCTATCTATATGCTGAAAATATTTTTTTTTTTTTTTCTTCACTTTCTTTAAAATCTTCCTAGCTGGCTCTAGGCACACATGTAGGAAGGATACTACAGTCGGCTAGGGATCCAGATAGAATAAGGTAGGTATTTTAGAATACCATACTTGTCCCGGAACCTAGAAGCAACTGTAGAGAATATCAATTTTGTTGTTTCAAAACGATATAATTTTTGTTTTTCCACAGAGTAAACCACTTGTTCCTTTCCACTTCGGTATACTTTAAAACCCTTGACAGTTCAGTAATAAAAACAGTGGTTTACTTCTCTTCTCTTCTCTTCAGTACAGTAAAAACAGTACAGTACAGTGATTTGCAAATATCAAATCATTGGATAATTACTTCTTCGATTTTCTTTATCTTAGAAATAATTCTTATGTTACTCTTTTAGAATAAACATTTATTTCTCTTTTCAAATCAATAACCGTATCGTACTAAAGCCTCATAAGAAATGCATTTAAAATAGTCATAGTATCGATATATGCAGAAAACAAATGCCATAATAATGCATTTCATACTTTAAATCATTGTATGAATTCTTTAATGCATATATCTAAAATTCATACTTGTTTCAAACATGCATCATACTTTCGAAACTTAACATCATAATTAATAAAACTTTTCATACAATTCATGGAGACTAGGCAAAATCATATAGCAAGTATGCGGTCATGACACTTACTTCTTCCTCCGAAGAGGGAACGGAATACCTATGGCCATGGTATGGGCTGTAGACCTGATCAGAGTCGTACAGCGAACATGCACCACGAAGGACCAACATACCCACAAAGGATGAAAACATACACAATGTGGGCGAGAACATGCACGACGTGGGCTAAACATATGCCACAAGGGACGGAAACATGCACAATGTGGCAAGCATGACAGGCAATAACATAAACTATAGGAAAGCCTTAGTCTCAAAACTTACTTACATACCATCGATATAAAATAGTAAGGACCGGACGTGCCAGGGTCTAAGTTAGCCTGGGGTTTGCCACTCCGATACTTTTTTCGGAAAACATATACTTAAATCATACAACTGATATAAAATAGTAAGGGCCGGGCGTGCCAGGGTCTAAGTTAGCCTGGGGTGTGCCACTCCGATACCTTTTTCGGAAAACATACTTATAGCATTATTGAAAAATATACATAGAAATCATAAATTCGTTTAGCTAATTATCAAAAGACTATGGAATTTAATTTCAGAACAAAATTCATGCTTCAAACATTTCTTTATAAATTGCGATGAAGACAGTTTGAAAAATCATCACTGAACATGTAAAAGGTTAAAACTATCTTTTTTCACCATAAAACATATATGCACGTTTTTCCATGCATTAAATTGAAAACATGATTTTATAATTATCGGAATTCAAATAAATTATTTTTATACTTTATGAAAATAAAATATTTATTTTCTAACTTTAAATTCTCATCTCAATGTTTTCTTTTAAAAACAAGTGTAGGGACCTTTAGTCTCGAAATCATAATTATTCATCCTTTCTTAACCTTTATGGAATATTCATAATTAATTATTTCCATAATTAAACCACAAAGGTTTTCTGTAAAATCAAGTGAATATTTAAGAATATTTGTAAAAATATTCACTTCAGTCTCTTTTTCATTTTCATTTCGTTTCACGTGAAATATCACCTATCAGAATAAATTTAGGTGATTTCCTTTTTTCACCATTTTCAAAACATGAATATTTTAAAATTAATTATCAATATATTCATGTTTTATGAAAACTAATCGATTTCTCGATTTTCATGTTAGAAATCGTTTCACGTGAAATAAAATCTTTTATTTTGGTTTTCGGTGATTTTCGGTAGATTTCAGTAATTTTTTCGATAATTTTTCGGCATTATAACGGCTACCGATTTGGTTAGCCTCCTGCACGAAAATACAGTTTATATTTTCAACCGGTGTTTCATCACAATTTCATCCGATAAACCATCACACTATAAAACCGATAGTTATCAATAGCATTTATAAAATTAAATGCAATTTAAAAACATGGCCGAATATCCTTACAGGCGGCACATGTCTCCCTTACCTGTTTCGGGTTGGCGACTGCCTCTTACCGGTCGCGCCCGTACTCCATCTGTTCCGATTCCTCATCTCGATCATCGAGAGAATTTTTCTGGAATTTAAATTCTAAAATTTAGAATTTTTCTACATTTATTTAAATAAATAAATTATTTAAATAATTTAGTACTTTTCGGGATTTCTTACCGATTCCCGAATTTCCCAGGATTTCCCGGAATTCCCTTTTTTTTTTCTCTCCTTTTCTTCTTTTTCTTCCTTCTTTCTTTTTCTCTTTTCTTTTCTTTTTCTTTTTCTTTTTCTTTTTTTTTCTTTTCTTTCTTTTTCTTTTTTTTCCTTGGTCTGACCGGTTCAGACCAGTCAGACCGGTCAACCTTCCTCCACTGCCGGTTCTCCTCCGGCGGCTGATTCTCCGGCGGTTCGGTGGCTCAGCAGCTGGCCGGCGTTGAGACGAAGCTGTCGGTGGCCTCAGCTCAGCCTGGATCGGCGGCACGGCGGCGGATCTACTCGGTTTACCTTCGGTCACTTCTCCTCCTCCGTCGGCCTTCCTCCGCCGTCGTTGGCCTCACCGGTGGCCTCCATCCCATTCCTCTCCTTCCACCGATGCTTCGGTTGTAGTGGCGGCGGCCAATTCCGCCGGCAACCGCCAGATCTAGTTTCGTTTTCTTCCTCGATTTTCCGTCGTTTCGCGTCGATTCCTTCTCCGTTTCGCTTCGCCGGCGTTTCCTCCGGCTTCCTCTTGCTTTGCCGGCGACGACTTTCTCTTCTCCTCTCTCCCTTTCCTTCTCCGGCGGCCGCTGACGGGGGCGATCTCGCCTGGGGAAGGCAGAATCGGGGTCTTCCCGATTCTGTTTCTCTTTTCTTTTTAGTTCCCTTTCTAAATTAAGTATATACTACATTATATACTATATATCATATATTATACATATAATATTTATCATATATTATACATATAATATTATTTCATGTATAATATAATACAATATAAATATATATATATTATATAAATTATATATATTGTACATTACAAAAATATATATCTAGTATATATATATGTATATTTATATACTTAAAATTAAATAACATTTATATAAATATTTATATAAATGTCATAATTCCATATATATTGTATTTACAATATATATACATTTAAACTTTAATGTAATTTAATATTTATATTTTCTCAAATATGTATATACTTACATATACATAAAATATCATACTTGAATACATATGTATTATTTAAATTTATCAAATAGTATATATATATTCTTATATATACCAATGTACCTTTAATATATACTATATACCATACAGTATTTAAACACATATGTATTTATATCAAAATACATTTATATAATTTGTAATTATATAACCATATTTTATTCTCATTTCTCATTTTCTTATTTAATTTGGATTTCCATTTATCCAAATTAAATTTCCCTATTCTTTATTTAATTTCCTTCACTTAAATTTCCAAATTTTATCACTTCCTCCATTCTCGGAATTTCCACAATATTCCGATTCTCACAATTTTATTTATTTACTTTAATTTATTTATTTCCTCTTATCTATTTTCTTTAATATTAATTTCTACTATTAATAATTTCCAATAAATGGAAAATTTGCGGTTATCACATATAGACCCGAAGGGTATAAATAATCATGTCAGATCTATGACTATAGTCTATAATTGTCCTCGGCTGATCACTGATCAAGTGTCGGTCGGGACTACATATTACATATCACATATCACATATCACATATCACATATCACATATCACATATCAGCATGATAAGGTGCCAACTAGTCTTAAAACAGGGTTTTCCATCATCAGTAAACATTTATGGTTATAAAAATAATAATTTCATCATTAAAACCATCAAGGTTTTGTAAATCATTTAGTGAATATTTAGAAAGTATTTATAAAATATTCACTTTATTTCCTTTAATCTTCCTTTTCATGTCACATGCAGTTCACATATTGAGAGAATTTTCGGTGATCTCATTATCACTAAATTTGAAAACATGAATATTTTAAAAATAGAACTCCATATATTCATGTTTTATGAAAAATAATCAATTTCTCGATTTTTCATGGTTGGAAATCATTTCTCGTGAAATAAAATCATTTATTATGATTTTCAGTAATTTTCGGAAATTTTTCGATAATTTTTCGGCAGTGTAACGACTGCCGATTGGCTAGCCTCCTGCACAAAAAATACAGTTTATAATTTTCAGCCAGTACTTCATTCCAAATCCCAACAAATCATCCATCATAATAATTTCATAAAATTTTTTCGTAAAATATTTCGAATTAAAACATGCAGACTGAATATTCTTATAGTGCTGCACATGCATCCCTTACATTTTTCGGGTCGATGACTTCCTCTTATCAATCGCGCCCGTACTCCATCTCTCCCGATTCCTCATCTCGGTCACCGAGAATAATTTCTAG
This sequence comes from Heritiera fomes, assembly GCA_032173925.1. Classification (NCBI taxonomy): domain Eukaryota; kingdom Viridiplantae; phylum Streptophyta; class Magnoliopsida; order Malvales; family Malvaceae; genus Heritiera; species Heritiera fomes. The sequence goes on along the minus strand of JAPDPM010000018.1, from coordinate 21,450,354 downwards.
AAATTAAATTCTAAATTTTAGAATTTTTCCATAATTTATTAAATTTTACTGAAAATTAATTTTTGAAAATTTCTTACCGAATTTCTGTAAGTTTCTGGGTTGACAACTTCCCGGGAATCTCCAAATTTTCGAAATTCTCCTTTTTCCTCTTTTTCTTTCTTTTTCTCTTTTCTTTTTCTTTCCTTCTTTTTCTTTTCTTTCTCTTTTTCCTCTTCCATTCTCGGTCAGACCGGTCAGTGTTCCTCCTCGCCCGTTCCTCAAAGGCGGTCGGTTCACCAGCGGTTCAAGCGCCCTTCAGCTGGCCGACGGCACGGCGAAGCTACCGATGCCCTCTGTTTGCCCTGGATCGGTGGCACGATGGCGGATCGAGTCGATTTTCCTTCGGTTTCTTCCGCCTCTTCACCGGCCCTCCTCCGCCGTTCACCGCGCCTTGAGTGGCATCCTTGCTCTTCCTCTTCCTCTGGCGGTGCTTCGATGGTAGTGGCGATGGCCAAATCGGCCGGCACTGTCGTTTCCTATTTTCTTTTCTCTTTCAGCTTTTCCGTCAATTTCGCTTCCTGTTTTGGTTTCTTTTTTTCCCTCGCCAGTCGATTCCTTCTCCTCTTCCTTTGCCGGCTATGACGCTTCTCTTCCCTCTTCTCCTTTCTTGTCTCGCCGACAGCAGCAGTTGTTGCTACCGTCGGCCCCTGAATCGGGTTTTTTTTTCTATTTTTAGTATATAATATACTATATACTATATAATATATTTTATACATATAATATATACTATATATTATACACATATTATTTCATATATAATATAATACAATATATATTATATATAAAATATATATTGTATATTACAAAATATATGTTTAGTATATATATGTATATTTATATGTTTTAAATTTAAATAACTTATATATATATTTTCAAACTTTAATGTAAATCAATATTTACATTTCTCAATTATATGTATATACATTTATATATACATAAGAGATTATACTAAAATACATATGTATTATTTAACGTTATAAAATAGTATATATATTCATATATACAAACGTATATTGATATATACTATATAGTATTCACATACATATGTATTTGTATAAAAATACATTTATATAATTTGTAATTATATAAACATATTTTATTTTCATCTCTCATTTTGCTTATTTAATTTGGATTTCCATTTATCCAAATTAAATTTCCTCTTTTCATTATTTTCCATAATTTCATCCTTCTCCTTATTTACAATTTATCCAAATTTAAATTCCTCAATTTACTCACTTTCTAAATTTTCGAAATTTCAACGATATTCCATCTCATAAATAAATTTTATTTATTTACTTTAATTTATTTATTTCCTCTTATCTATCTTCTTTAATATTAATTTTCAAAAATAGAAAATTTACGGTTATCACACTTACAGTACTTCCTTAGCTTATGAATCAATTCTCCCTCGCCTAATAAGTCTTGCAGTGTCAGTGGATTTCGGGTCAAATTTAGTCGTTAGGACAGCCCTCTACATAACACATAGTAGATTGAATCAATCATTTCCATTAATTCCATAAAATTATCCTATGTATAGGCATATTCAAAAAGAATGGTCATCTGACCTTAGTGCAGAAACTGCCTCATATATCAACATAGGGATTTCCAATTTAATAAACCCAAAACCATATCAATCCTGACTTATTTACCTATTTGGAAATGTAAAGTTTTCAATCCAAGTCAACCTGGACTATTTTCTAGGCATTTTTGAAGTTGACACTAGGCTATTTGTCACCTGCATTGAGTATCCTGCATTCATATATATACATATCTTAAGCTACATAATTCCAAATCCATAAATTCCAAAGCTGGATGAAAGTTAACTCATTTCCATATCTAGAAATGTAAGGTTCATGATTTAATTCTTCCTAGATCAACATCAGCAATTTTCCAAAGTTGCACTATGTTCCAGCAGTTTTTAGGCACAGTATTACACTGACCTACTTGCATAAAATACTTCATATCTAATTATAGGCATATCCCATTGGTGCAAACTCAAAACCATAATAATCCTAACGCCATTACCTTTCTGGAAATGTAAAGCTTGCAGCCTAACTCAATTTAGGCTATTTTCTACAATTTTTCAAAGGTAAGACTGGAATTCACGTTTTTTCTGACAGAGTACCCTGTACTCATTTGTACATATCTCAAGCTACAGAATTTCAAATCAAGTGATTCCAAAACTAAATTTTTCCTAACTCAGAAAGCTATCTACCATAAATTTTCTCACTCTATAACATTTAAACTGAACATTTTAACATCAGTCCAGAACAGAACAATTACCCAGAATTCAACAGCAACCCAAAATCTAATCATGCCATGCCAATTTCATAACAATTCAACTCAAATCATTGTAGTTTCATATTCATACTCATCAATCAGGGATTATAAAGTCAGAATCTTACCCACTTGCCCAATTCTAGCAGCAACTTTTAACCCAAATAGAAACTGCCTCCAGCCTTAGGATTTCTCAAGCCTTAGGATTTCTCAAGCCAGCAGCTCTCCTTCACAAATTTCCTTCACTTATCAGTTAGCTGTAAGGTTATCATTTAACTATAAATTTTAGTTTCCCTTCAGTAATTAAACTTTAGCAATGAAAATTATTTCATCACTCACCAAAGCCTTCAAAACTGAGAGCCAAATTCCCTTCTCCTCTCTTCGGTTTGGCAAGTCCCTTCTCTCAAACCCACAAGCATCGCCTCATCCAAGATGATGATGATGATTGGAACTTGCAGGCAATGTGAAGAGAGATTCAGTGATCTTGGGTTCCTCAATTGCCAAGAGTTTGGAAGCTTCAACCCTTCTTCCCTTGGCACAATTCGGTTCTATCCAAAAGAATTTGAGTGCGCCTTTGGCATTTGCAAGAGGAGAGTAGAGAAAGAATCAGTTTTGGGTTAAAGGAAAGAGGGTATCAATTTCTCTAAGGGGTTTGAGTGGCTTCAAATTTTTTTTTCTTTCCTTCAATTTCGTTGCTGGTATAACAAGGCCGAAAGAGAGAACGTAAAATGGCCACAAAATCTGATGGAAAGGGGTGGGTTACGTTTCTAATGGGTTGTTAAATAGAGAATCCTATTTTAAACCCCAACTTCAAAATTTTTTTTTTTTAATTCTCAATCTGTATTTTGCTTTTATCATGGATGGATCCTTTTTAATTTATCTCCATTCCATTTAAACCCTTCTTGATTATTTTTAAATCAACAATAATCCAAAATTTCCATAGACTTTTCATTTTAATCTTAATCCTTCGATAAACCCCCAATTTACTAAATTTCAAGTCTAACTTCCAGTTATTTACTGTATCAATCTACAAGGGGTATAATGACATGCCATACATGACCAGAACAGTCCCTAAATTAGCTTTTCAACAAAATTTGAATCACCTAAATCGGAGTTCTCTATCAAAAGTTATGCCCGTTTCCTAATTGGTTGCTCACAGTCAAAATTTCCAGTCTGTGACGTGAATCTATAAATTCATTGCTGTTGATCCACATTAAATTAGATAGCAAACCTTATATGGTAGGAAATATTATCGAGTTAGATTTCCAACAAAATTTGAATCGCCTTAATTGGAGTTTCCTACTAAGAGATATACTCGATTCTTTACAGAAGTGTCGACTTACAAGTTTCATGCACATTGTTCAACTTCGGAATTTTTCTGGTATTAATCTGTAGGGAATTAAATTATGAGCTTTTTATGGATAAACGACCTTTAAGTTAACTTTCATAAGAATTTTACGGTTTATCGTTTTGATACTCCAATCAAGAGATATAACTGAAACAAGACAAATTGGTCACAAGCCAAAGACTGAAATTTTCGGTTTATCATCAAATTCTTGGATTAGGCCTAAATAATAATCACATGAAACAAATTGTCTTATCCGAAACCATTTATGATGAATTTAAGATACTTAAATGGTTTTTGGATGAGTATGCGATCCTGTGGGACCCACCAACTTGTTCGCATAGAAGCCTGCGCTCCTAGCCAAAATCTGAAAGTGTCACAATTTAGCCTTTAAACACTTTTAAGGCTCATCTAACACTATTTAACATGTAGAAGAAATTGTGGTTATTACAGTATTTAACAATAATAATTAATGAAAATAATAAAAAAGAAAAAAGAGAGGCAAGTGACTAAAGATTTTTTACGTGGAAACCATTCAAAAGTGAGAAGGGTAAAAATCACGGGACCATAGTTCATAAAAATATTTATAATGACTAAACTTATTTACAATTTTACAACAATTTACAAAAAGAAATTAGTTTATTACCTATTCCTCATATTTTATACGGATTGCCCTAAAAATTTCTTCTTCTTCCTCCGAATTATTAACGGCAAATTCATTGGCCATTCTAAGTTTGATATTGCAAGATTCCGCATCAAACCAATCTTTACGGCATGTTAACATGCATAATGAATCTGGATTAAGAGTGGTTCGATAGTCTCCAATAATTCTTTCACATGTCAAGAATGCAGATTCTGAAGCAACGGAAGAAAACTACACATCAAAAACATCTCAGGCCATTGAATCTAAAATTTGAAATTGTCTTTGATTTTTTTTTCCACTATTGGAAAAGATCAAAGTTTTCACCTATAGAAAAGTCTTGACTTAAGAAAAATCCTATCTCATTGAATTAGAACTTCGTCGAGTTGTTGATAATCCAGATCCGTCGGCTTTTCCTTTTAGCTTCATTCTCTTCTTTGCTGCTTCCTTAATTGTGTTCAAAATGCCTTTTCCTTTACTACTGCAACCACTCTCGGTTTCTTCGTATGATTCTTCTTGTCCTCGATTGAAGTTGAACTTCTTCCTTGTTGCTTCATAAATATTAAACAATTCTTGAAAAAGATTGTTAATTGAGGACTTTCGATCCTTAATAGAATCAAGACCAATAAATTCTTTATGACAATAAAAAAATCCCTATATTTACCTCCCCTTGACTAGGATCTAGTAATGTTGCAATACAATAAATAAGAGGAATTGTTTCTCAATATTTTTAAAATTTTTGCTCCATATCATATACAAAATAACATAAAGTTTCATGATCCCTAAATTTTAAAAATTTATCAATTATTGTATAAATAATAGGAGCAAAATAAAGTGTAACTGGATAAAGTTTAGTTAATAAATCAACACAACATTCAATAAAAATCCAATCTTCATCATAAAGTGCTAAATACGGGCTGCTTGGATAATTGTTATAAAAAGAAATAATAAGTTCTTTATAAGTAAAACAGAAGAAAGCAAACGATGAAGTGAGTTCTACCTTGTTTCCACGAGAAGTGAAAATGCTTTAATAAGTATATTATTTGCTAGACAAAGTTGCTTCCATTCACGTTTATTATTTGAGGTGCAGATCCATTTTGCTAACATTTTAATTTTATCAATTGGACTTATGCCAGTAGTACTACCACTACTAGTAGCACTAAAACCACTTTGAACACATAAATTTATAATATGGCATGCACATCTAGCATGAAAAAAATACACCATGCATAACTGGGTTAAAACTTTAACATAGGAATAGCTACGATATTACTCGAAGCATTATCTAAAGTAATAGCAAAAACTTTATTATTTCCAAGTCCATACAATTTACAAACTTTAGTAATATATTTATGAATAATATATGAATTATGCTTCTTCTATTACATCTAAGGATAAAATTCATTTTTGCATGCTCCAATCTTCATCTACCAAGTGACAAGTTATAACAAGATAACTTATACCGTTAGTACTAATCCATATATCACTAGTTAAACTAACCCTACATGAAATATTACTAAGTTTTTCAATTAAAACTTGCCTATATTCTTTAAATATATCTATGCAATAATTTTTTAATGTATGCTAGAAACAAATTTATATATGTATGTTGTATATATTTACAAACAAATTCAAAATATCCTACATTTTCACAAATTGTGAATGGTTATTTAGTCATAACTACAAATATAACTAAATCACGTATAGCTTGAACATTATCAAAATTAAATTTTTTCCACCATCATGTATATTAATTTAAGATTGTTTGCCTTCAGTAATTTCATTTTTCTTCAGCATCTAGATTAATTTTGTGTGCACCAAATAAATGTCTTTTATGCATACCAGTACCGCCACCACTTCCACTAAAGCTATAAGTGTAAACACCTCTATACAATTTACAAATAGCACAATATTCATCCATCATACCTTCTTTTACTATAATGTTGAAATACTCCCATTGTCACGACCTGAAGGCTGTGACGTGCACTCAACACTTTCAGTTCATTACAGTTTAATAATTTTATGAACTAAAATTTTCTTTTCACTTAAGGTTTGTATTTAGTGTCGGTGTCACCGCTAAAAAATTTCCACATTTCTCAATTTCTATTTAACTTAAAGTTGTCATTTAAATGGTTAACTCCTAAGACAAATCAACTTACTTCCTCAATATTTTAATTCAAGTTTAATCTGGCAAAAGAAAAAGATCAAAAAGCTCCCCTTATATATAATCAATTTTCTCTAGTTAATTAACCTGCAAAATATATATTTTCAACATCATATCTCAACTCCACAATCCACCATTTATATCATCATACATTACACACACTCTCAAAATCATTAATGAACATATTCAGATTCCATAAAGTTCATAATTAACATACCACAAACATATTCCGAATTGCACTCGATAATCATACTAGTTTATAATAATCTAGAGTGATCCTAAGTTACATCCCAAAACAATTTCCAATCACATGTATTATGCATTACATAATGTCTATACATGATAACCAACATGATATGCAAAATTTCGTATACCTCAAAAGTATCAAAAGCAACACTCGAAAGAATTAAACAAGTACCACTACTAGGTACAGTTCCCGAGCCCACACAGAACTCCAAGTGTGGACTATAGCTCGTATGATCTGTGATGATGTTAGAAAGGAGTGAGCAAACCACGACTCAATAAGTAGTTTAAGTAAATGCATGTTAGACTCAAGTCGATCTACATGCAAGTGTATAAAAAAGAAATGCTGAAGTGATGTGTATGCATTGTATTCAATCACGGTCTTAAATCAAAAAACTTTCGCCATGCACTTCAGTTCAAAAGACTTTCGCCATACACTTCAGTTCAAAACACTTTCATTATGCACTTTATTTATATCAAATTCATTATGCATTTTGATTAAATCAATTCACTATGCATTTCGGTAAATTTAAAACACTATGCATTTCGATAAATCAATCACTATATAAATCACCATGCACTTCGATAAATCGATTACTATGCACTTCGATAAATTGATCATTATGCACTTCGATAAATAAATCAGTATACACTTCGATAAATCAATCAGTTCACAAAATGATATTCAATAAACGTTACGTGTATAGCCTCGATTAACTGAAAATGATTTCAAAATCGATCACTTGTCACTTTAGGCAAAAGCCTCAAATCACTGAAAACGATATCAAATAGATATGTAATAAAGTTTTGGCAAAGGCCTTACTCATTAATACAATTATGACATCCATCCTAGCTAGCAATGGAGGAAGTGTTGCATCGAGGAACTCATGTAGCATGTAGGTCCTTTCGGATTCTAGAGGTGGCTCCCACAGTCCAAAAGGTATCCATGTAGCACATAGATCCCCTAAGACTCTAGAGGAGGCTTCTACGGTTCGAACGATATCCGTGTAGCATGTAGGTCCTTTAGGATTCTAGAGGTGGTTCTTACGATCCAAAAGGTATTCGTGTAGCACGTAGGTCCCTTCGGATTCTAGAGGCGGCTCTCACGGTACAAATCTATGGCCATAGAATACTCCAGTCTTACTGATCAGTCAAGAACTGGAACCTGTCTGCTAGTTTTCCAAACAAGTATGATTTGCCTAGAGCACTAGGCTCGACAGGCACACTGCACTGATAGTCTAAAGCACAAAGCTCGATAGACGGGTAATAGAACCTAGAGCAAGCTCGATAAGCTAAAAGTGACCCGAAGGTCAATAGGTCTGCCTGCAACCGAAAAAGGATTTGAAAACGTATTTCTCGTGTAGCACTTAGCTTCCACGGATTTCAAAACACTTATTAAATCAATTCTAAGCTTCAAATATGCGAAATTATTGATTTATTTCAAAAGTCAATTCAAAACCAAGACTTTGCAATTAAAGACATAATGCAATGTTGTTATAAAACTTATACATGGAGTAGCTTGAATCGAAACATTTTATGCATGAATCGTGTATGCATCAATGACATGCCACTACACACTTTGCATGGCTACCTAGTATAATTAATGCATGCCATGAACTAGTACACTTAGCTTTTACATACACAACAACAAAGTTTATATACTTCAATTAACACATGCACATTTTACTTCACTAAACATGCAAGCTTGGCTAGCCACAACACACATAGTAGAAAAACAAGGTTTTCAGTCCAGCCCAAGCAATGTCCAAGATCACATTTCAATAATAACTTCAATCTTACCTTTGCTTACCTCAGTTGCCCAAATTAATAGCATCGCATCGCTTAATTTAAGAATGAATCCAAATATTGATAAAACTTAAATCATTCCTACGAGATGGTGCTAACAAGCTTTACTTAACCCACTTACCTTGAAACTTAAGCAAATATCTTCCTCAAGTGTCCAAACCAAAAACCACGCTTCTATATCACTCGGTATTCACTTTAAAATTCCCATGGCCAAAACTCCCTAACTTCTCTTCCCCATTTTGACACCAAATCAATAGCTTAAGCCAAGTTCAAGGTTGCAAATTAAATTATATGGCTTTGAGAAGGCAGAGACCTTGTTGAATGTTACTGCAACTTAGGCTTAAAGGGCATCAACATTACTCGTGGCTTAGAGAGGAAGATGGCAGCAGTAGCAGCTTTTATCTACTTTCGAATGCAATAGCTGCCAATGGCTTGGACCCATGGCTCACTAAGAAGCTACCAGCAGCAGCTTGAACCTTGTTGCCTTGCACCGTTTCACGTATCACGTGTAGTTATTTCAGTCTTCCTTAGAATAGGACCCATGGGAAATAGCAGTAGCCTATTTTGATGCATTAATTAGATTTAATCCATGCCTCACAGTCTTGATGATGTTCCATGATCTCTCCTCTATTCTTGCCTTAAAGTAAGCCTGGTTTCAAATCACTGTTCTAGCTCAAGACAACCCTTAATCAACCTTTGTAAAGCTACCACTTTCGTCTTTTACACCACTTTCAAAGCCTCTTTTCCAATCCCTAAACCATGCCCAAGAACCCCTAAAATGGCCTTATTTTAGTTGAGATTTCAACTTTTTATTTTCTTCTTCACTTCTCCCTAATCTCAACCCAGTAGTAGCATCAACTTTGCTCTAATTTCTTTCTCGTGCGACTCCTTCACTAGTCTCACTACTGATCTCTTTCTCTCACGCGACTGCTACAGTTTGTTCCTTCTTCTCTCTATTCCTTTGCTACCGTTTCTTTCCTCTCTTGGTCCTGATCGTTTCTCCTCTACTACAATAGTTCATTTTTTTCCCTTCTCTTTAGTAACTCAACTAACTCGATCTTCCATTCCCTCGTCTCTTTCACGTTCCTTCCCTTTGTTTTTTTTTTTGTTTTGGTTTTGGGTTTTTGATTGAGGCAAGTTCTCTGCCTCTCTAAATAACATGGGAGCAAGTGAAGAAGACAGATTGGCTTCCTCAGGAAGCGATTCTATTTTATTTTTTATATATTATATATGTATTTATCTTATATTACATATATATTATGTATAAATATCTCTTATCTTACTTATATATATATATATATATATATCTACATATATTTCTTATCCAATGTTTATATATGATAGTAGTATACATTTATATATTTGAAATTTATATATTTTATACTTAATATATATATATCCTTTTTTTATATATCTATTTTATTCATATACTCATGTATATATCACATTTAATTTAATATATTTGTAACAGTCTAAGTATACAGTAAAACACTTATTTTTACACATATTTGACGGTTGGGCCGTCTGCGATGCCTTAATCACTTAAACAGTAACAGTTATGAACAGTAAATTTTATTTACTTTATGAATTTGGAATATGAAATTTACAATATTCCTTAACACATTTACATCCCTTGTAATCTACTTACAATTTAAGTAGTACTGTACAAAAATTTTTGAATATATAAAAGAAAATAAAATACCTCCAAGATCGAAAATCTACAGACTTGGGTAACCGAAATCGCAGCCGATACTCTCGGGATGGTATATCTCTTATCCAAATATAATATCCTGTGAAGTGGAAAATAAAGGGGTGCGCGACAACATGCTCAGTAAAGGAGTCATCTGCAAGTCTGATATAATGAAATCTATATGCTAGAAAATATTTATTTTCCTAACAGTTCACTAAGCACAGTAAAAAGGAAAGATAGTATAGTTGGTTGGGAAATCTAGATGGAGCATGGAAGGAATTTTGAAATACCTCTCTTGTCTCGAAAACCCAGAGCAATTATAGGGAGTAATTTATAAATTGTTGTGATAAAACAATTTAATAATATTTTCCAATAAATATAAATGGTAATAAACCATTTAATTTCATCATTTTAGTAGCATTTTAAAACACGTGACAGTGACAGTAGTAAAACAATATAGTAAAACAATAGAGTTAACAGTGGAAACAGTATACAATCATTTCAATACAGTACAATGAAACTCTTCAGTAATCAGTAGATAAACAGTTTAGTAATTATTTCAAATTTAGAAATAATATCATAGATATTTTCATTTCAATAAACAGTGTATTTCAATACAGTTCAGTAAGTAGTAATCAGTAAATCACAGAACAGTATTTCTCAGTACAATGCAGTAAACAGAAATCAATAAAATACAGTTAAGTAAATCATTTAACAGTAGGTTGAGACTAGGCAACACCCGAAATAATCATGCTATAAATTATCCCGAAGGGAAACAGTAACAATATGCAGTAAGATCTATGACCATAGTCTATAGGGTGTTCGTAGAGAACACTTACCAAGTGACCCTAGGTAGGGATGTAAATGGGTCGAGTACTTGCTAAATTTGGGATACTCGAACCCGAACCCGATTAACTTTAATAATACCCGAACCCGATTAACTATCCGATTATTTTTATTTATATTACCCGAACCCTAACCCTATAAAATATAAAATACCCGTTTAACTACCCGTTTATTAAGTCAAAGTTTGACTTTTAAATTTAAATTTAAAATCAATCTTGGAATAACTTAATTAAAACATTATATTAATAAATTTAATATAACTCATAAAAATAAATTAAAGTTAAAAATCACAATTATAATATATAATGATTTAATTCAATTAAATAAAACATTAATAATAAATAATTTATATATAAAAATATAAATATTGTATTAATTAATTATTATTTATAATCGAGTTCGAGTAACGGGTACCCTAAAGTAACTACCCGAACCCTACCCGAACCCGTGACGGGTAGTAATTTCAGTACCTGAACCCTACCTGAATCTGATTATACACTACCCTAATCCTACTTAAACGGGTCGAGTAACACCGAGTACCCGTTTATAGGGTACCCATTGCCATCCCTTCCCTAGGACTACTGATGACTTGGGAGGTCAACCAGCCACAGTGACAGTACAGTAACAATAAGTATGAAAATGGGGCCTAAAGTCTCAAAATCATTTTATTTCAATATAAAATACCTTTAAGGAATTTAAATATTAATTATCATTAAATTTAATAAAATTCCAAAAAGGTATTAATTTCATATTTAACAGTATAGTAAAAACAGTTGATAAAATATTCATGTTTTAGTGAGAAAATTTATAAATGCTCAATTTCACTATGTAATATTTTAAAGAACATATTTTTATTCTCACTTTAATGAAATTTGATAACATGAATATTTATTTAATATTTTTCGATTAAATTCTAATTTATGGAAAATTTATGAAAAATAAATTCCAAAATCCATAATTCACTCAATTTATGCATCTAAAATATTTCATGCTATTTTAGAATATTTTTGATAAATTTTCGACAGCATAACAGCTGCGATTCCCTAACACCTTGCACTTAAAATTACAGTTCATAAACCAGCCGTAATACCACATTTGCATGATTTTCAAGGCAATTCATCACCCAAATAATTTCATAAAATCATATTCATAAAACCATGCAATTCATTATATCCTTATAGCCTACACACTTCTCCCTTACCTGTTTAGTAATACCGACTTTCGGTAACACCAATCAAAATCCGTCAATCCCGGCTGCAAAACAATATCACCAAAAAATTTTATTAATTTTTCTGTTATTTTTAAACTATTAACTTTCACTAAATGCAGCCACAGAGGATACTGTATATGCCTAACAAGTGCAAATTACTCTAGTAGTAAAACTTAACTTTCCTGTTTTAGTTCCGATTTTAGATTTGATTTCACCAGTCTTCTTCTCTTAATTTCTATAGTCATTTAGCATATTCAAACCATAAAATGCAGCACAATGCCACCCTCAAAAGGGCTTGGCCGAAACCTCCCTTATACCTCCCTTAGTGATTTTCATCCAATTTTAACAATCTAACTTTCCTAACCTTTAAATCCATGTTCACTAAATCAATTTCTACCATTTTCTTGCAAGGAATTACATGGTTTCCATATGTTCCCATTCACACCTAACCCTCCTCTAATGGTAGATTTTTATTTAGTCAACAAAAATTAAATCCAATGGTACATTTAAAATCTAAACCTTTGTTTTAGTCAAAATGAAACTTTAAAAATTCAATGAAACATTAAATCATGGAAATTTTTACCTCTTGATTAAAACCTCTTGGCTCACTTTTCTCCTTGTTTTCTTCTTTATTTGATGAGATATTGGTGTCAATGGAGAGAGAAGAGTGTGTAGATAATTTTTCTAAAAGCAATTTTGGTGAGAAAGTCAAGCTTTAGTGTATCTTGTTGACTTTTCTTTCTTTTTCTCTAATGGTGGATGATAGGCGAAGGTTGAAGATGAGTGAGGTGGCCGGCTATCATCTTTGCTGAACTGTAAAGATGTTTCTAGAAGATGGTAAATTACCATTTTGCCCCTAGTTATATAAAATTTTGACAATTTCACCTTTAAATTTCGTAATCATAAAAACCATGTAATTGGACTCCAAAATTTCAAATTCCAGTACCAAATAATCATATTTAATGTTTCTTGATAATTGGAAGTGATTTCGTTGACGCACTGTGAAGACCATGAATTTTCGAAAATAAATAGTAAATATCCGGAAAAAAATTTAATTTGGATAAATGAAAATTCAAATTAAATAAAAAATGAAAAAGAGAAATAAATTGGATATTAGGAAATCCAAAATTAAATAAAATAAGAATGCGTATAAAAATATATTTATATAATTAGATTATATAAATATGTTTACACATGTTTTTATTATTTTAAAGTGATGTGTGTGTGTGTGTATATATATATATATATATATATATATATATAAATAAATGGGTTATATAAATATATATAATTAAAAGAAATAATTATATATATTACAATAAAAAAATAGAAACAGGGGTCAGAATGAAAATTAATAAAAAATAAATTGATGATATTTATTGAATAATTTATGGTTATATTGATGTAAGTGCATTGATATTGAAATTGTAGCAAAACAGAAATGAGACGAATGGTGGAGTTTGGCAAGGCTTGAAAGTCGAAAAGCGCGCTAAGCTTTGGTGAATAGGTAAGATACTTTTATAAAGCATTAGTAGTAATATATTGTATGTGAGATTATGATTTTTATATGATATATTGATGGAATGATTTTTAAATACTAAGAGGACCCACAACTGATGGTGGGGGTCTTAGTAGAGACATAGAAATTGTGACAATCAACGGTTGTGGTATAAATTGTGTTTTCCTTGCAGGAGGCTTAGGAAAATTTAAGCCGTCATGCTACCAAAATTTCCATGAAAATGTTTGAGGAAAAAGATTAAGCTTCTCATATAAATGGAATCTAGAAAGAATTATTGAAGATAAACTTGAAAGGACGTTATCGTGTCATAGGAAAGTTGATTTTTAAAATGGTTGAGAAGGTGAATGGATGAACACAATAACATGAGGAATTATATTGTGAGTCTTATACAATCGACAATTCGAGTTATATCAAATTTACAAGTTGATTATTGAGTTGAAAATGAGATGGAATATCAGTTTGTTGAAATAGTGATGAAAGTAATGATAATTATACGATATAGCTTGGAAAAGGAGACCGCAATTTGAATTTTGATAGTTGAGCAAGTGAATTGTGGAACTATAAATGGAGTAATGATTTGAGAATTTGTCAAATTCGATCTCTTGATTTTAAATGGTTCCGAAAGTGATAATATGGACAATTCAAGAGGACTATGCTGAGACGATTTCACCGTATTACATCGTATTACTGATTATCCGTGAGATGATAAACTGACCTACACTAGTGATATGGGTATGGATGGCTATGGTGTTGAGTCATAACGAATATATGATTTGAGTACACATAACTTTATTAACATTGAGGTTGAATTACGACACAATCCAATCATTTATAGATTCAAGTAAATGAGTGATGAAAATATATGAACATATCGTTTTGTTTATAACCATATTATAGGCCTTCAATAATAAGGTTAATAATCGCATAAGTTCAATATTAAATTATACAGGCCATATGAAAAATTGAATTGAGGATTGTGATCTGATTTTATGATAGTGAATGAAATTGAACCGCAAGTCAAAAATTCTGAATGTGTGCCAATAGGTCAAACCATAAATGGATTTGATAAGCGATTATTGATCTTGTGGTTCTATGATCCTCGATATTAACTCTGGGGTAGATATTGGATGACGATATTGAAAATTACATAATTTCTGTATCTTGATGGTTACACTGAAAACATGATATCTAAATGCTCATAGAGACTAAGAGGATTCATACTAATGATGTGATCGTAATATTGATGATGAGATGTGTAAATGATTATTACAGTCGATGACGACTGAGAAAGGATATTGAATATCGAATGGTCTGAATACCAAGTGATTTGACTATTGAATGAATTGAATACTGAACAATTTGAATACCCAATTAATTGAATATTGAATGAGTTGAATACGAATCAACTGATTTGACAAGAGGAAGTTTTGAAGTCGAATGATTGATGGTGACAAAAAATTGAATGAATTATTGCACTGTATTAGATGAAATATGATTTATATCGATATTTGAAAATAGTATCCAATTTACCTATTATGATCTGATTGAAATCAAAAGGATGGAAATGAGAGAATTGAATTATAGTGAACGTTATAATGAAATGTCATGGTTGATTAAAATGATAGTTCACTATTGAACTCGTGATTTAAATTGCATTGCATTTAAACATGCCTTCCTATAACTTGAAACATTATAATAATGTTTATATGAATACTGTAAAGTATTGATTTGTTTTGAAATGAAAGTATATGGTAGATATATATATTTTGATATAAGAAGCCTCATATAGAATTTTACCATATGCTTTACATGATATTGAAAAGAAAACTAAAGATTTAAATGTTTTATGAGACTGTAGGCACCCTAAAAGAATTAAATTCAATAAAGCATAGTGGAAACCGCTTAATTGGAGCTTTGCTCATTAGGTAGAGAGGCTTACTTGACAATAGTCGTGGACAGGTCTCAGTCACGCCTGATTAGTGGGTGTGATAACCGCAAATTTTCTATTTTTGAAAATTAATATTAAAGAAAATAGACGAGGAAATAAATAAATTAAAGTAAATAAATAAAATTTATTTACGAGATGGGAATATCGTTGAAATTCCCAAAATTGATGAAGTGAAGAAGTTGAGAAAATTAATTTGGATAAAATTGAGGAAATTTAAGTTGGATAAATGGAAATCCAAATTAAATAAGAAATAAAAAGGAAAATTAAATTGGAAATAAGAAATGAAGGAGGAAATTTAATTTGGATAAATGGAAATTCAAATTAAATAAGAAAAGGAGAAAAGAATATAAAATATATTTATATAATTATATATTATATAAATGTATTTTTATACAAATACATATGTATTGAAATACTATATAGTATATATTAATATACATTAGTATATACATGTACATATACTATTTAGTACATTTAAATAATACATATGTATATAAAATAATATTTACTTTTCTTATATATGTATATATTTATATATATATATATATATATATACATAAAAGATCATATTTATATATAAATATATATATATGTGTGTGTGTGTGTGTGTGTGTGTTATATTATGTTTATATATATAATATATAAAAAAAAAGGAAGAAGTAACAGAAACGGGAAACACCCGTTCCCGTTTCTGTGTTAATATCACAGAAATGGAAGCCGACCCCGTTGGCGGCGCCGGAGGACAAAGAGATAAGAAGATAGCACCGGCGGAGAGAGGAGAGGATGCCGGTGACCGGAAGAGGAAAAGAAACGGTGTGAAAAAGGGAAGGAAAGAAGAAAATCGAAGCGAAAAACTGAAGGAAAGGAAAAATGGTAGACGGCGGTGCTGGCCGATCCAGGCACCACCACTGCCATCGAAGCACCGTCGGAGGGAGAGGGAGAGGAAGACGATGGAGGCCACCCGAGGCGCGGTGAACGGCGGAGGAAGGCCAGCGAAGAGGCGGAAGAAACCGAAGCTAAATCGAGTCGATCCGCCGCCGTGCTGCCGATCCAGGGTAAACGGAGGGCACTGATAGCTTCGCCGTGCCGTCGGCCAGCTGAGGAACCAGTGAACCGCTGGAGAACCGATCGCCGGCGAAGAACTGGTGAGGAAGGACACTGGGCGGTCTGACCGGTCCGGCTGGAAGAAAAGAAAAGGAAAAAGAAAAAGGAAAAAGAAAAAGAAAAGAAAAAGGAAAAAGAAAGAGAAAAGAAAGAGAAAAGAAGAAAAAAGAGAAAAAGGAAGAAAAAGAGGAAAATGTTCAGGAATTCGAAAAATTCTCAAGAAATCGAGAATTTCGAGAATCGGTAAGAAATCCAAGAAATTATTAATGATAATTATTTAAATAAATTATTTATTTAAATAATTTGAGAAAATTCTAAAATTTAGAATTTAAATTCTAGAAATTATTCTCGGCGATCGAGATGAGGAATCGGAAGAGATGGAGTATGGGCGTGACCGGAAAGAGGAAGTCGCCGACCCGGAACAAGTAAGGGATGCATGTGTAGCACTGTAAGGATATTCAGTCTGCATGTTTTAATTACGAAATAATTTATGGAAATATTTTATGAAAATATTGCGATAAATGATTGGTTGAAAAATTGTGATGATTTATTAGTTGGAAATTTGTGATGATGTACTGGCTGGAAATTATAAACTGTATTTTTCGTGCAGGAGGCTAGCCAATCGGCAGCCGTTATACTGCCGAAAATTTTTTGAAAATTACTGAAAATTTCTAGAAAATTTCATAAAATCATAATAAATGATTTTATTTCACGAGAAATGATTTTCAACTATGAAAATCGAGAAAATGAGTATTTTTCATAAAAACATGGATAAAATGACAGTGATTTTAAAATATTCATGTTTTCAAGAATGGTGATAATGAAATCATAGAAAAATGTTTTCAAGAATGGTGATAATGAAATCATAGAAAAATGTTTTCAAGAATGGTGATAATGAAATCACCGAAAAATCTTTTCGAGAATGGTGATAATGAAATCATCGAAAATTCTCTTGATATGTAAGTTACACGTAATACGAGATGGAAAATGAAAGGAAATAAAGTGAATATTTTTATATATACTTCTTAAATATTCACTAAATAGTTTTATAACCTTTATGGTTTCAAATTAAGAAGTTATATATTTTTATAAATTCCATAAAGGTTTACTGATGATGAAAAATACGGTTTTGAGACTTATTGGCATCCTATCATGCTGATATGTGATATGTGACATGTAATATGTGATATGTAGTCCCGGCCGACACCTGAAAATTAATATTAAAGAAAATAGACGAGGAAATAAATAAATTAAAGTAAATAAATAAAATTTATTTACGAGATGGGAATATAGTTGAAATTCCCGAAATTGATGAAGTGAAGAAGTGGAGAAAATTAATTTGGATAAAATTGAGGAAATTTAATTTGGGTAAATGGAAATCCAAATTAAATAAGAAATAAAAAGGAAATTTTAAATTGAATATTAGATTTATATGTTATACGAAAAAGGTTTAATAGCTGATTTTGCTATTTAAAGTACTGTACTAATTATGGTTGTACAGTAAAACATGAAATGAGTTTTAAATGAGAATGATGAGAATTTAACTAATATTCTTTTCAAAGAAAATATGAATATTAGTTATTTTATTTAAATGCTTTATTTCATAAAAGTATTATTTGAAAAAGAATATGAAAATGTTACGGAATAAAGAGGAAAGGATTTGAATTTCAAAACAAGAAAGAATATTACTCTCTACAATTGCTTCTAGGTTTCGAAACAAGATAGGTATTTCAAAATACCTACCTTACTCCATCCGGATCCCTAGCCAACTGTAGTATCTTTCCTACATGCGAGCCTAGAGCCCCATAGGAAAAATGAAAAAGATTTTCAGCATATAGGAAGCTGAATATCAAGTATGCATATAATTCCCTTACTGAGCCGTGGTTTGCTCACCCCTTAATATTAATATTTCAGGTTTTCGAGGACTAAGAGTCTGACATCTAAAGGACTTCGGCTGTGCATTTGGGGACGATGCGACAGCTCGACTTATGACATGAGGTACGATCATTTATTTTCTGTATTTAGACATTTTCACAGTACTATTTTCTTATGAAGTAAGATAGGGGACGTATTTCATATTATAATTTAATATGAAATTGATAATATGTAAAAGAAAGGTAAAGTATCGCAGACAGCCCAACCATATAAGATGTATAGAATAAGGTGAAAAATAGGGTCACGGGTTGTGACAGATTTAATGGTATCAGAGCAGGGTTGGCCTGATGTCTGTCAATACTTTGAAAAGAAAACATGTTGAAAATGTTAACATCCCCTGTAGTACTGTGTAGTCTAAATACGTAGAGAAAATAAATGATTGTAAATTAAGTTAACTGTTTAGAAGGGGGTGAGAATTATGAACTAAGGATGTCAAAAAGGGAAAACGGCTCAGGAATGATACCTGAAATGGTGATCTTATAGTCTAAATGAAGGTCGGTTCGGTAAGGAACAGAAATGGACTCGGTGAGGGCCCCGCTAGTCTTTTCTGTCTGGATCGAACTAAGACCTGAAAGTGATGATATAAAGGAGGGGAATGAAGTATCATCACTAAATAGACATTAAGATCATCGATTAAAGGTATTTGGAGGAGAGAGAATATTTTTGACCAAAAATGACCAAAATACCCCTACCCTCAAAATTTTGTCGGGAGTCAAAATAGATCACCAGAAGTTGGAATTGATTGATCTGATAGAGAAATTGATGATGTAAAGCTTAATTACAACGAAAATAATCCAATTGTGGATTTTAATGAACTTCTCTGTCGAAATCGAATGTGATCTAAATTGCTGATATAAGTATCAGAAAGGATAATATCAGCACATAGATATTAAGATGACTTATTTAAATGTATATTGAGGAGAAAGAAATAAATGTCGAAATGACGAAAATGCCCCTATGTGGGATTATGATTTGAATAGTGATAAAATCAAGTCGATTTTGAATATATTGATAGTAATGCAGTGATTGATGGTATAAGGACATAAAATGAGTATAATGATCTCGATTATAAATTTCACTCCACTTAGTGTGCTGATACGACCCAAATGGTTATAGGGAAGTCGTAGGATGAGCGACTTAGTATTGATTTTATGGGTCTAACTTAAAAGTGTATTAATGAGATGTTGATTACGGGATCGTTGGATACGATGAAAAGTAATATGATTACTGGAGATGACTGACAAGGAGATCAGTATAGAGGATGAAATCCGTAACAGTACTGTTAATTCTGGTTTTATACATCCCTACTGTCCTTGAGGTATTAAACATATAATTATAAAACTGAAATATTTTGAAATATGTTTTATAGAAATGATGTACTGTATGGAGTATATGAAATTGGAGAATATACATAAGGTCAGTAAGTGAAGATAAGAGATGAGGATGATGACAGCTAACCTTAATTATAAATGAAGATGATTGAAAAAAAATTTAAATAATAAATCGGTTAGCTGTGAAAGGTGTTAATCAAATAATTACACTTAATACAACATTGTAAATTAAGAGGATTGATATGCTGTGAAGTATGAGAAATAAGTAAATCAAGGCGGAGCAAATGTTAAAATGATTTAAATATTAAATATCTTTGCCTTGAATGAAATGATGGGACACAAAGATGAATGTCCAAAATGATGAGAGATGAATGATTAAAGAAAGCATCGGAGGAGATTCCTGATGAATTTTCAGAGTTATATAGATTGGAGAAATCGAACTAACGTTGACTCGATTTTAAATATGAAATTTATTCTTAAGCTTATATTGGAGAGTATAGAAGAATCCGAAAAGCTTAAGAAAATAATTTTGGAAAATATTGTGGATAATGAAATTCACATGTATTGATGTAAAGGATGGAAATATGGATGAGGTAAATTGAGGATGAAATATAAATGGGGAATTAAATTCCTATTTTATGATAAAGTTCTTATGAAGAACAAATAATCGGTTATGTGAAGTGATGCCTTATTTGATTTAATCAGAGATGTATAAGGACCTTATAAGATCAATCTTTGTACAAGGCATCACTAGATGAAAAGTTGGAAATTGATGGTCGTAAGATGATAATGATTAGAACTCAAGATAATGTTTACGAGTTTTATAGAGGTTTACAAGGTAAATGAAATACCTTACTGAGGTACATAAGACTAATGAATAAGACAATTATATAAGGATAAAGTGATGGTATACCATACAGCCTAAGGCACAAATGAAAAATGAGCAGCATAGTGGTATAACCCCACAGACTCTCAAAGACAATAGACTATATGTAAGAAGGGCAAATAGAAGATTTAGCTAGACAATATCTCTTTCTAAGATATATGATCTCGAATGACAGAGCAATGTGGATCTGTCAATGATGAAGAGATAATGATTGAGATACATAATGAACTGGGTCTAGCTAAATACTATTGCCAGTCTATGGAAGAGTTATTGGGTTAGCTGCTCTACTGACGTGATTAATAAGTAAAAGGTTGAAGTCAAGGGATGAATAAATGTAAAGACGGTATATAAACGATTAAAAGAGGTAACAGTGGAATATGTTATCACTAAAGAAAAGTGAATGAAATGATGATGAAGGAAAAGATGAATATGTCATAAGAGGAAAGTACATGATGAAGAGGGAACACGAATATGAGATAGTTCCCAAATTTAAAACTAAAAGTGATTTTGTGGTTATCACATGATTATGGCTAGATGTAAGATCGAGCCAAACTCGATAGAGGAAAAAAATAATTATACTCACAGAAGTAAAGAAATGATCTACATTTTACTGCCAGTAATGTAAATGAAAAATGATATATATATACCACCACCTCGAAATGATGGAAATAGTGGATTTGTATGGATAATGAGGTGATTAAATTGATAATTATAGATTTAATGATGAAGTTAAATAATGAGAAAATCAAATTATAATTTCATGATGCCATGATGGAATCTAAATTATCAAAAGATTATATTCTCCGATATATTCTAAAACCTAAGTGATATAGAGTATACATAAGAATAAGAGAAGTAATGATGAGATTACATGGAAGTAGACATGGGGAGGAAATAATTGTCTCCTGATTAAATTATGGTAAAAGATGGTGAATGGTAAAGTCTGCAAATGAACTGCAGCATTTGATGAAATAAATATGAAAAGAATATTGGAGATAATAATGAAGAATCTATAAGAGATATGATAATATGGAAGTGATTATAGACTGATAGTCTAATGAAATCACTTCTCCATTATCAAACTTTTAGATTCTATAGTGCCATAGTCGAAATATGATTATAAAAGGATAAGAATGTATGTGAGGTTCCAGTGAGCCTTATATGTGATGGGAATCTCTGAATAGCTATATGTTTATAGGAAATAGCAAAAGGCTCTGAGATTCCAAATTTATAGACATCACCGCTCCGTACATGATATAGATATGTAAGCGTAGTATGAAACGCTCGATGATATGTTGAGTGAGCGGATGCACGAGATATGAAAGCTACTGGACCATTACATACTATTGATTTAAATCAGTAAATGATAATTATCGAAATGTATCGACTTGGCACCAAATAAGGAAGATGGATGATGAATAATATGAATCATATGTGATATGAAAAGGAGTGGAAATGGATAACTCCCAATTGATAAGAAATTTTAGGGAGTATAAATATATGATGAGAAATGATATGTAATGATATAAGAGGTGATTCTGATGTTGATGATATACTGGCAGTGTAATTTGAAAGACAATGTAGAGGACAAGAACTATAAGTATACAGGATGCTACCACCTTATGAATTAAGTTAAATTCGGAGGACCGAATTTCTTAAGGTGGGGAGAATGTGATAACCGCAAATTTTCTATTTTTGAAAATTAATATTAAAGAAAATAGACGAGGAAATAAATAAATTAAAGTAAATAAATAAAATTTATTTACAAGATGGGAATATCGTTGAAATTCCCGAAATTGATGAAGTGAAGAAGCGGAGAAAATTAACTTGGATAAAATCGAGGAAATTTAATTTGGATAAATGGAAATCCAAATTAAATAAGAAATAAAAAGGAAAATTAAATTGGAAATAAGAAATGAAGGAGGAAATTTAATTTGGATAAATGGAAATCCAAATTAAATAAGAAAAGAAGAAAAGAATATAAAATATATTTATATAATTATATATTATATAAATGTATTTTTATACAAATACATATGTATTGAAGTACTATATAGTATATATTAATATACATTAGTATATACATGTATATATACTATTTAGTACATTTAAATAATACATATGTCTATAAAATAATATTTACTTTTCTTATATATGTATATATTTATATATATATATATATACATAAAAGATCATATTTATATATGTGTGTGTGTGTGTGTGTGTGTTATATTATGTTTATATATATAATATATATATATAAAAAGGAAGAAGTAACAGAAACGGGAAACACCCGTTCCCGTTTCTGTGTTAATATCACAGAAATGGAAGCCGACCCCATTGGCGGTGCCGAAGGCGAAAGAGAGAAGAAGACGGCACCGGCGGAGAGAGGAGAGGACACCGGTGACCGGAAGAGGAAAAGAAATGGTGAGAAAAAGGAAAGGAAAGAAGAAAATCGAAGCGAAAAATCGGCGAAGTCGGAAAGGAAAGGAAAAATGGTAAACGGCGGTGCCGGCCGATCCAGGCACCGCCATTGCCATCGAAGCACCGCCAGAGGGAGAGGAAGATGATGGAGGCCACCCGAGGCGTGGTGAACGGCGGAGGAAGGCCGGCGAAGAGGCGGAAGAAACCGAAGCTAAATCGAGTCGATCCGCCGCTGTGTCGCCGATCTAGGGTAAACGGAGGGCACCGGTAGCTTCGTCGTGCCGTCGGCCAGCTGAGGAGCCAGTGAACCGCCAAAGAACCGGTCGCCAGTGAAGAACTGACGAGGAAGGACACTGGCCGGTCTGACCGGTCCGGCTGGAAGAAAAGAAAAGGAAAAAGAAAAAGAAAAAGGAAAAAGAAAAAGAAAAGAAAGAGAAAAGAAGAAAAAAGAGAAAAAGGAAGAAAAAGAGGAAAATGTGCGGGAATTCGAAAAATTCTCAAAAACTCAAGAATCTCGGGAATCGGTAAGAAATCGAAGAAATTATTAATGATAATTATTTAAATAAATTATTTATCTAAATAATTTGAGAAAATTCTAAAATTTAGAATTTAAATTCCAGAAATTATTCTCGGCGATCGAGATGAGGAATCGGAAGAGATGGAGTATGGGTGCGACCGGTAAGAGGAAGTCGCCGACCCAGAACAGGTAAAGGATGCATGTGCAGCACTGTAAGGATATTCAGTTTGCCTGTTTTAATTACGAAATAATTTATGGAAATATTTTATGAAAATATTGCGATAAATGATTGGTTGAAAAATTGTGGTGATTTATCAATTGGAAATTTGTGATGATGTACTGGCTGGAAATTATAAACAGTATTTTTCGTGCAAGAGGCTAGCTAATCAGCAGCCGTTATACTGCCGAAAAATTTTCGAAAATTACTGAAAATTTCTAGAAAATTTCATAAAATCATAATAAATGATTTTATTTCACGAGAAATGATTTTCAACCACGAAAATCGAGAAAATGAGTATTTTTCATAAAAACATGGATAAAATGAGAGTGATTTTAAAATATTCATGTTTTCAAGAATGGTGATAATGAAATCACCAAAAATCTCTTCGAGAATGGTGATAATGAAATCACCGAAAATTTTCTTGATATGTAAGTTACACGTAATACGAGATGGAAAATGAAAGGAAATAAAGTGAATATTTTTATATATACTTCTTAAATATTCACTAAATGGTTTTATAACCTTTATGGTTTCAAATTCAGAAATTATATATTTTTATAAATTCCATAAAGGTTTACTGATGATGAAAAATACGGTTTTGAGACTTATTGGCATCCTATCATGCTGATATGTGATATGTGACATCTAATATGTGATATGTAATATGTGATATGTAGTCCGGCTGACACCTGATCAGTGATCCGCCGAGGACAATTATAGACTATGGCCATAGATCTGACATGATGATTTTATACCCTTCGGGGTCTATAGCATGATATGAGTAACGACCCAGTGGACGGGCTGGGCGTGTGTGCCTAAGTCTACATATATGATATGTTTTAAATGAAAATGTTTTACATGATATGTGATATGTGAAATGTAAATGTTTTACGTGATATATGATATGTGAAATGTAAATGTTTTACATGATATGTGATACGTGAAATGAAATGACTTATAGCATTTTTATAAATGCTAATTTCAGTACTATTCTTAAGTACTATGAAATGATTTTCATATGATATGTGGCACGAATATGTAATATGTTTTCAAAAGGAAAGAGGAGGAAAATAAATCTAATATTCTTATTTTAAATTGAATATTAGATTTATATGATTTATATGTTATACGAAAAAGGTTTAATAGCTGATTTTGCTATTTAAAGTACTGTACTAATTATGGCTGTACAGTAAAACATGAAATGAGTTTTTAAATCAGAATGATGAGAATTTAACTAATATTCTTTTCAAATAAAATATGAATATTAGTTATTTTATTTAAATGCTTTATTTCATAAAAGCATTATTTGAAAAAGAATACGAAAATGTTACGGAATATAGAGGAAAGGATTTGAATTTCAAAACAAGAAAGAATATTACTCTCTACAGTTGCTTCTAGGTTCCGGAACAAGATAGGTATTTCAAAATACCTACCTTACTCCATCCGGATCCCTAGCCGACTGTAGTATCTTTCCTACATTCGAGCCTAGAGCCCCATAGGAAAAATGAAAAAGATTTTCAGCATATAGGAAGCTGAATATCAAGTATGCATATAATTCCCTTACTGAGCCGTGGTTTGCTCACCCCTTAATATTAACATTTCAGGTTTTCGAGGACTAAGAGTCTGACATCTAAAGGACTTCGGCTGTGCATTTGGGGACGATGCGACAGCTCGACTTATGACATGAGATACGATCATTTATTTTCTGTATTTAGACATTTTCACAATACTATTTTCTTATGAAGTAAGTAGGGGATGTATTTCATATTATAATTTAATATGAAATTGATAATATGTAAAAGAAAGGTAAAGTATCACAGATAGCCCAACCATATAAGATGTATAGAATAAGGTGAAAAATAGGGTCACAGGTTGTGACAGTGGAGCTGAGAGAGATGAGGTCTATGGCCATAGATAGCGCCCTAGTTGGTTTCCAGGGGACGATGACATGATTTTCACTGCTAGCTATAGTGATTTAGGTCTTTATTGATAGAGATGATAGGGATCTAGCCTAGTCTCTAACTGATATGATATGAAGTCTAGAGTATGATTTTATTGATGTGAACTCTAGACTTGACATGATTTATAATGTACATGAGACATGTTTGAAAAGAAATATGTTTTGAAACAGTACATGTTTTAAAAGTACACGTGATATGATTTCGACACCTATATGATTTATATATGATTTTGTGTCGAACATGACATGATATACGGTCTAGAGTATAGTTTGATTTAATATGAACTCTAGACCTGATATGACTTATAGTATATGTTTTAAAAGTACATGATATATGATTTCGACACCTATATGATTTGTATATGATTTTTTGTCGAACTTGAAATGATATGCGATCTAGAGTATAGATTGATTTGATATGAACTCTAGACCTGACATGACTTATAGTATATGAAAAATGTTTTAAAACCGCATATGTTTTAGACATGCTCTAGAAACGAATACATGAATTGAAATTGAACATGTTTTTATCATGCCATAAAGGTAGACTTGAATGAATTGAAAATTCATACGTTGAGCATGTTCTAAAGTACATATGATACGATTTGAAATGTTAGCGGTTTGTACAGTAAAGTTACATAAATTTCATATTAAACTCTGACATGATAATATGCTTCGTACATGAGAGTTCCATGAGGAATGTCATGACTCGACATTAATGATATTTCATCTATACAATGACATGATATGATATGATACATGAACATAAGATTGATATGAAGAGAATTGTGAACTTACACTATTGTGATCATAAGTCCCTATATGAGAAGTGATATGAGATGATAGAATACAGAAGTATGATTATGAAATGAAAAGTGACTTGATACGATATCTCAATTGGACAGAATGTACTATGAGATTGATGAGAATATGGACTAATGGTACATGATATTCAAATTGGACACGACATATTGTTGTGCGATGCACTACAATATAGTGATGAGAAAACTAAAAATTGATTATGATGATTTATTTAGAAGTTTGAGTGATAGACAGATGACAAGAATTGAGATAATGAGATGTTATCGATGAAAAAGGATTAACTGTAATTGCAAACTTGCAAGTTTTAAGCATTGCAGTTTAAGACAGTATAATCATATTCTTGCATTTATATTAGTATCTTACTGAGCCATGGTTTTGCTCACCCTATTAAATTTCATCTCTTTTCAGATAATTGAGTTAAACTCTGCCATGAGGGCTTTTGAGTGGGCCCCCGGATACAGATTACAGCTTCGGTACTAACCATCATCCTATGAATCCACTTCGCTATTTTGAGGTATACATTCCTTATAAATCTCTTGTTTGCATGTACAGACTTTAATTAATACATAGTACGTATGTTGTCCAGTGAGTCGGGATGTAACTTAGAAGTGTGATAAAGTATTGTATAAAGGATCAGTGAAATTAGAGTAGTAACTACACTGATTCCGAATACAAACCTTAAAACGAAAATGAAAAATTTTAGTCTATAAATTTGTAGACTAAGAAAAGTATAAGAATCAAGTGAAAGTCGCAGTCTTCGGGTAGTGATAGATTAAATGGTATCAGAGCACGGTTTGTCTAGTACGTGCCGGTGTAATTGAGACCATAACAGTGTTACATCCCGTGTACTGTGTAGTGTCTGCATGTAAACCTGCTTATTTTCGATCTATACCAAGATTGGTCAGCTATTGGTGTGGGTGATATCAGTCAATGGTCTGTTGAAACAGGCTGGGCTTTGACATAAAGGATGTCAATCGATGATCTATTGAAACAGACTGGGAATAGTGATGAATGGTATCGATACGATATAGAAGAATAATGTGCCATCTTAAAGGAATAAGATATTGAATGATCGAGAACGATTGAATGGGGCATTTGATACTTGGAAGATAATAGAATGATTGCATAGAATACGATTGATATGTGAACTGAAAAGGATTAAAAGGGGTGAAGAAATTGCCCATGAAAATGATAGAATAAAGGTATATGGCTTGATCGAAAGTACTATCCCACCTAAATTATAAGGACTATTGGGAATTGAAATTACGATTTTTAATTATAAGAGGATGTGTATTGCCAGGAATGAAATGACAACACACATTAGAGCTGTTGAGAGGCTGATATGGATTGTAGACAAAAAGGAAAAGTTTTGAGGTCAAAGTCCCTCCCCTTTAATGAAGGTTCTCTAGTAGCATCACCCATGTAAAGAGGTTACATGGAAATTTGAGAGCCTACTGAAAGAGAAAAGTCCTTATCTTTTCCAATTGAACAAAATAAATATGATATCATAGAAGTGATTATAGATGGGTTAATCAGATTGAATCACTTTTCCATTATCTGGCTCCTAAATTCGCTAGTGCCATGGTCCAAACACGACTATGAAACAGTGAGAATGTATGTGAAGTTCCAGTGACCGTTACATGTGATGGAATCTCGAATTGCCATATGTTTATGTCACGACCCGTGACCACATTTCTTACCTTATTGTACACAACTTAACCGGTTGGGCTGTCTGTGATACTTCACTTGTACTGACTGTTAAACAATTTTACATAACATTATTTATATTATACACATCCCCTATCGAAATTAATCAGATAAGCAGTACTGTTGACATGTCTAAATACAAAAAATAAATGATTATACCTTAATTAACTCAGTCGATCTATCATATTGTCCTTCGCGTACCGCCAGGATCCACAAATCACTGAACTCACAATCATAAAAACCTGAAATGTTTAAAATTAAGGGGTGAGCAAAACCACGGCTCAGTAAGAGAATTATATGCCTCACTTGATACTCAGCTTCCGATATGCTGAAAATCTTTTTCATTTTTCCTATGAGCTCTAGGCTCGCATGTAGGAAGGATACTACAGTCGACTAGGGATCCGAATGGAGTAAGGTTGGTATTTTAGAATACCTATCTTATTCCGGAACCTAGAAGCAACTTTAGAGAGTGATAAATTTCTTTTCGAATTAATAAATCCTTTTTCCTTTTTAAACTTTCATAACCTTTTTCATATTCTTTTCAAAATAATGTTTCTACGAAATAAAGCATTTAAATAAAATAATTAATATTCGTATATTCCTTGAAAAGAATATTAGTTAAATCATCAACTTATTTCTTTAAAACTCATTTTATGTTTTAATGTACTCTTTTAATTAGTACCGTACTTTAAAGAGCAAAATAAGCTATTAAAATCTATTCCAATATAACCGATTACTTAATCACTTTAGGCATAAGCCCCAATTCACTGATTCAGTTACGACAATCATTCTAACTAACAATGGAGTTAAGTGTCATATCGAGGAACTCGTGTAGCACTTAGTGCTCAAAGGATTCTAGAGGTGGCTCCCACGGTCCAACTGGTATCCGTGTAGCACGTAGGTCCCTTGAGTCTTCTAGGGGAGGCTCACACGATACAGAAACTTCTTACTAACACATCGAAACTCGTGTAGCACTTTGTTCCCGAAGGACTCTAGAGGTGGCTCACACGGTACAGAAATTTCTTACTAACACATCGAAACTCATGTAGCACTTAGTTCCCGAAGGACTCTAGAGGTGGCTCTCACAATACAGAAATTTCTTACTAACACATCGAAACTCGTGTAGCACTAAGTTCCCGAAGGACTCTACAGGTGGCTCCCACGGTACAAAAATTTCTTACTAACACATCGAAACTCGTGTAGCACTTAGTTCCCGAAGGACTCTAGAGGTGGCTCCCATGGTTCGAAACTCGATTCTTTGCTCGGTTTGGCCTTTAGTACTTAGATTGACCACTAACACATCGATTTAGATTGACCACTAACACATCGAAACTCGTGTAGCACTTAGTTCCCGAAGGACTCTAAAGGTGGCTCTCACGGTTCGATTTAATTAACTCCTATGCATAATGCATTCCTCAAAATGCAAGAACCAAAAAGTATACAATTTATACCTTCAATAACCACAACCAAACTATAACACATAACATGCAAGTCATAAGCAAGATTTCCTTTCTAACAACTACTATTCAAAATGCAAGCACCAAAAAGTATACAATTTACACATTCAATAACCACAACCAAACTATAACACATAACATGCAAGTCATAAACAAGATTTCCTTTCTAACAACTATTATTCAAAATGCAAGCACCAAAAAGTATACAATTTACACGTTCAATAACCACAACTAAACTATAACACATAACATGCAAGTCATAAACAAGATTTCCTTTCTAACAACTATTATTCAAAATGCAAGCACCAAAAAGTATACAATTTACACATTCAATAACCACAACCAAATTATAACACATAACATGCAAGTCATAAGCAAGATTCCATATCATGTGAAACACTTTCCTTTTTAACATATCACCTATCATTTATGGAGTCTAAGATAGACATCAATCTTATCATACTATAAACCTTGAAGGGTACATAAATAAACCGATCAAATCTATGACCATAATCTATATTGTCCTCTGTGGGTCGCGGATCAGGTGTCGACTGGGACTAAACATATCACATATCATGCATCAGCATGATAGGAATGCCAACCAATCTCAAAACCGTAGTTTTCATCATAAAATAAACTTTTATGGAATTTATATAAATATAAAATTCCATAATTTAAAACCATAAGGATTAAAATCCTTTAGTGAATATTTATAAAAATATTCATAAAAATATTTACTATATTTCACTTCATCTTTCACCTCGTATTATATGTAATTTATCTATTTCGAGAATTTTCGGTGGTTTCATTATCGCCATTCTCGAATACATGAATATTTTAAAATTCCATCTCATTATATTCATGTTTTATGAAATTTAGTAATTTCCTCATTCTTCGTGATTTAATATCGATTTTCGAAAATAAAATCATTTAATATGATTTTATGAGATTTTTCTAAAATTTTCAGCAGCATAACGGCCGCCGATTTACTAACCTCCTGCACGAAAAATACAGTTATAAATTTGTAGCCAGTACTTCATCTCAAAATTTTCAGCAAATCATGCATCATAATAGTTTTCATAAAATATTTCCATAAAATATTTCAAATTAAAATATGCAGACTGAATATCCCTATAGTGCTGCCCATGCATCCCTTACCTTTTCCGAGTCGGTAACTTCCTCTTATCGATCGCGCCCGCACTCCTTTTCTTCCGATTCCTTATCCCGATCGCTGAAAATAATTTCTGGAAATAAAAATTCTAATTTTTAGAATTTTTTTCATAATTTATTTAATTTTTTCTGAAATTAAATTTTCGAGAATTTCTTACTGAATTTTTGTAAATTCCGGGTTGTCGAATTTCCGAGAATTTTTCAAATTCCCGAAATTCTCCTTTTTTCCTCTTTTTCTTCCTTTTTCTTCTTTTCTTTTTCTTTCCTTTTTCTTTTCTTTTCTTTTTCTTTTTCTTTTTCTTTTTCTTTTTCTTTTTCTTTTTCTTTTTTCCTTTTTTCTTTTCTTTTTCTTTTCTATCTTTCCCGGTCAGACCGGTTTAGACCATTCCTCGCCGGCGGCCGGTTCTCCAACGGTTCGGGCGTCCTTCAGCTAGCCGATGGCACGACGAAGCTACCGGTGCCCTCCGTTTGTCCTGGATCGACGGTCGGCAGCGGATCGAGTCAATTTTTCTTCGGTTTCTTCCGCCTCTTTGCCGACCTTCCTCCGCAGTTCACCGCGCCTCGAGTGGCCTCCATCGTCTTCCTCTCCCTCCAACGATGCTTCGGTGGCAGTGGCGGTGCCTGGATCGGCCGGCACCGCCAAATTTGGTTTTTTTTCTTTCCTCGGCTTCCGTCGCGTTTTTTGCCTTCGTTTCTTTCTTTCTTCCGCCGCCGGTGGTTTCCTTGACTTCCTCTTTGGCCTGCGACGACATCCCCTCCATTTTCCCTCACCAACGGTGGCATCTCCGCCATCGACGGTCTGCCTGGGAGGGTCGAGATTTCTCCCCGATTTCCTCCTTTCCTTTTCTGTTTTTGTTTCCCTTTTTTTTTAATTTTTCTTTCCCTATTTAGTATATAGTATACTATACATTATACACTATATATTATATTTTATACATATAATATATATTATATATCATACATATATCATTTCATATATAATATAATTCAATATATATTGTATATAAATTTATATATTGTATATTACAAAACATATGTCTAGTATATATATGTATATTTATATACTTTAAAATAAATAACATTTATATATAGAATCATATAAATGTTATAATACAACATATATATACTTATAACTTTAATATAAAATAACATTTACATTTTCTATATATGTATGTATATATATATATATATATATTTATATATACATAAAATTTTATGTTTATATACATATGTATTATTTAAATTCATAAAATAGTATATATTTCCATTTATAGACCAACGTATGTTAAAATATACTATATAGTATTTTAATACATACGTATTTGTATAAAATACATTTATAAAATTTGTAATTATATAACATACTTTATTTTTATTTCTCATTTTCTTTTTTTAATTTGGATTTTAATTTATCCAAATTCATTTTTTTCCTTTCTCCATTTTTTTTATTTTCACTTCCAATTTAATTTCCTTTACACCAATTTCCCAATTCTTTCACTTTCTTACTTTTCGAAATTTTCACCCCTATCCCTTTCCCGCAAATTTTATTTATTTCCTCTAATTTATTTTCTCCAATATTTATTTTCAATATTTCTAATTTCCAATAAATGGAAAATTTACGGTTATCACAGTTTATGGAAAATAGCAAGAGGCTTTGAGATTTCAAATTTACAGACCGCACCACTCTGTACATGATGTGAATAATTGAGAGCAGTATGGAAAATGCTCTAAAACATGTTCATGAGAACAGAAGCACGAAACCTGAAAGCCACTGGGACGATTTCATACTACTGAGTACAGTGTATAAAAGATAGTCACCAAACTATGTCGACATGGCACTAATTGAGAAAGGTGGAGGATAAACAGTATAAATTAACTATTATGTGACGAGAGGTGAAATTGTTAACTCCCGAATTGATAAGGAATGTAAGGGAGTATAAATATGTGGTGAAAAATGATATGTAATGGTATAAAAGGTGATTCTGGTGTTGAAAACATGCTGGCGGTATTATTTAAAAAGACTATTGAGTGGATAGGAATCATAAGTATACGAAATCGTATCACCTCTAAATATAAGTTAAATTTGAAGGACCGAATTTTTTAAGGTAGGGAGAATGTGAAGACCATGAATTTTCGAAAATAAATAGTAAATATCCGAAAAAAAATTTAATTTGGATAAATGGAAATCCAAATTAAATAAGAAATGAAAAAGAGAAATAAATTGGATATTAGGAAATCCAAAATTAAATAAAATAAGAATGCGTATAAAAATATATTTATACAATTAGATTATATAAATATGTTTACACATGTTTTTATTATTTAAAGTGATGTGTATAGATATATATAAATAAATGGGTTATATAAATATATATAATTAAAAGAAATAATTATATATATTATAATTAAAAAATAGAAACAGGGGTCGGAACTCGACCCCTGTTATTTTTCTTCTATTTAAGGAAAAACAAAAGCAAAACAGAAGCCCAACTGACCACTGTCGACGGCCACCGGAAGAGGAAGAGGAAAGAAAGGGCGTCGCCGGCGAGAGGAAAGGAAGAGGGAAGTGATCAGCGACGGCCTAAATGGAAAAGAGAAGAAAAGGAAAAACAGGAAGAGAAGCGAAAACCTGAGAAGAAAAGGAAGAGGAGATCGGCGGTGCCGACCGATCCGAGCACCGCCATTCCCCCCTACGAGACAGGTGGAGACTAGGGGAAGGTGAGAGGAGCCACCGACGAAGAGGAAATCGGCGGAGGAAGGAGAAAAGAGGAAGAGAAGAGCCACCGACGTCGCTTCTAGATCCGGCACCATCGTCGGTGATAGGGTGAAACGAAGACGAGATCCGGCATCCTCGCAACGTTGGCCAACTGTGGGAAGTGTGAACCAGCGGAATGGGTGGCCGCCGGTGGCCGAACCGACCAGCAGAAGCCGAACTGGTTCGGACCAGAAAAGCCAAAAAAATAGAAAAAAATAAGAAGAAAAAAAAGAAAGAAAGGAGAAAGAAAAGAAAAAGAGAAAAAAGAAAAGAAAAGAAAAAGAGAAAGAAGGAGAAGAAAGAAGAAAGAAAAAAATGGTAAGGAAAATTAATAAAAAAATAAATTGATGATATTTAATGAATAATTTATGGTTATATTGATGTATGTGCATTGATATTGAAATTGTAGCAAAACATAAATGAGACAAATGGTGGAATTCAGCAAGGCTCAAAAGTCGGAAAGCACGCTAAGCTTTGGTGAATAGGTAAGATACTTTTTTAAAGCATTAGTAGTATTATATTGTATGTGGGATTATGATTTTTATATGATATATTGATGGAATGATTTTTAAATACTAAGAGGACCCACAACTAATGGTGGGGGTCTTAATAGAGACATAGGAATTGTGAGAATCAACGGCTGTGGTATAAATTATGTTTTCCTTGCAGGAGGTTTAGGAAAATTTAAGCCATTATGCTACCAAAATTTTCATGAAAATGTTTGAGGAAAAAGATTAACCTTCTCATATAAACGGAATCTAGAAAGAATTATCGAAGATAAACTTGAAAGGACCTTATCGTGTCATAGGAAAGTTGATTTTTAAAATGGTTGAGAAGTTGAATGGATAAACACAATAACATGAGGAATTATATTATGAGTCTTATAGAATCGACAATTCGAGTTATATCAACTTTACAAGTCGATTATTGAGTTGAAAATGAGATGGTGTCACAGGCCGTGACCCTATTTTTCACCTTATTCTATACCTCTTATTTGGTTGGGCTGTCTGCGATACTTTACTTTTCCTTTACATATAAACAATTTCATATTAAATTTATAATATGAATTACATCCCCTATTTTACTTCATAAGAAAGTAGTACTGTCGATAAGTCTAAATAAGAAAATAAATGATCATACCTTATTAAATAAATCGACCTGTCGCATCGTCCCCAAATGCGCAGTTGAAAATCCTTTGAGTACTAGACTCTCAGTCTTTGAAAACCTGAAATGTTAAAATTAAGGGGTGAGCAAACCACGACTCAGTAAGGGAATCATATGCATACTTGATATTTAGCTTCCTATATGCTAAAAATCTTTTCAATTTTTCCTATGGGGTCTAGGCTCACATGTAAGAAGGATACTACAGTCGGCTAGGGATCCAGATGGAGTAAGTTAGGTATTTTGAAATACCTATCTTGGCGCGGAACCTAGAAGCAATTGTAGAGAGTAATTTCATTTTCATTTGGAATTTAAATCATTTTTCTTTTTATTTCATAACCTTTTCATATTCTTTTCAAAATAATGCTTTTATGAAATAAAGCATTTAAATAAAAGAACTAATATTCATATTTTCTTTGAAAAGAATATTAATTAAATCATCTACCTTTTCATTTAAAACTCGTTTCATGTTTTACTGTACTCTCATAATTAGTACAGTACTTTAAATAGCAAAATAAGTTATTTAAATCTTTTTCGTATAACATATAAATCATTTAAATTTAATATTCAATTTAAAATTAAAATAAGAATATTAGATTTATTTTCCTCCTCTTTCCTTTTGAAAACATATTACATATTCGTGTCACATACCATATGAAAATCATTTCATAGTACTTAAAAACAGTACTAAAATTAGCATTTTATAAAAATGCTATGAATCATTTACATTTCACGTATCACATATCATGTAAAACATTTACATTTCACATATCACATATCATGTAAAACATTTTCATTTAAAACATATCATATATGGAGACAGTGGTAACCATCGAGTCCTATCATGCAATAATACCCGAAGGTATAAAATAATCATGTCAGACCTATGGCCATAGTCTATAATTGTCCTCGGCGGATCACTGATCAAATGTCGGCCGAGACTACATATCACATATCACATGTTACATATCGCATATCACGTATCACATGTCGACATGATAGAGGGGCCAATTGGTCTCAAAACCATGTTTTCATCGTAAAAATAACCTTTATGAAATTTATAAAATATATAACTTCATAATTTAAAATCATAAAGGTTATAAAACCATTTAGTGAATATTTAAGAAATATTTATGAAAATATTCATAAAAATATTCACTTTATATCTTTTCATTTTCCGTATCGTATTATGTGAAATTTACATATTAAGAGAATTTTCGGTGATTTCATTATCACTACTCTCGGAAGCATGAATATTTTAAAATCACTTTCATTTTATTTATGTTTTTACGAAAATATTCTTTTTCTCGATTTTCATGATTGAAAATCATTTCTTGTGACATAAAATCATTTATTATGATTTTCGATAATTTTTAATATTTTTCGGCAGTATAACGACTGCCGTTTGACTAGCCTCCTGCACAAAAATACAGTTTATAATTTCCAGCCAGTACTTCATTCCAAATTCCAACAAATCATTCATCATGATAATTTCATAAAATATTTCGTAATTAAAACATGCAGACTGAATATCCCTACAGTGCTGCACATGCATCCTTTACCTTTTCCGGGTCGGCGACTTCCTCTTATCGGTCGCGCCTATACTCCATCTCTCCTGATCCTCATCTCGATCGCCGAGAATAATTTCTAGAAATTAAAATTCTAAATTTTAGAATTTTCAGAAATAATTTATTAAATTTTTACTCGAAATCATTTTACGAAATTCTTACCGAATTTTCGTAATTTTCGAGTTCCCAACTTCCCGGGAATCACTGAATTCTCGAAATTCTCCTTTTTCCTCTTTTCTTTTTCTTTCTTTCTTTTTTTTCTCCTTTCTCTAGCCGAACCAATTCAAACCGGTTTGGTGTCCTTTTGCCGGTTCGACCGATTCAGCTTCTTTCCGCCGGCATCACCGCCAGTTCAGGTCTCCCATAGCTTGCCGGAGTGGCCGGGACGCCGGATATGGTCTCCGTTTCTTCCCATCTGTAATAACCGTAAAATTTTTCATTTATTGGAAATTATAAATATTGGAAATAAATATTGGAGAAAAGAAATAAATAAAATGGTGAGATTGGAATATTGTGGAAAGATTCCGAGAATGGGGAAAGTGACGGATTAGGAAAATGGTGTGAAAAAAAATTAAATTTGGAAATAAAAATAAGGAATAAATATGAAATATATTTATATAATTATATATTATATAAATGTATTTTGATGCAAATACATATGTATTTAAATACAGTATGGTATATAGTATATATTAAATATACATTGGTATATATAAGTATATATATACTATTTTATAAATTTAAATAATACATATGTATTCAAGTATGACATTTTATGTATATATAAATATATATACATATATGAGAAAAATGTAAATATTAATTTACATTAAATTTTGAAAATGTATATATTGTAAATATAATATATATATATATGGTATTATAACATATATATAATTAAATATATATGTAAAGGTTAATTAATTTTAAAGTATATAAATATACATAAATATACTAGATATGTATTTTGTTAATACATAATATATATAGTACTATACTATATATAATAATAATATTATATGTATTATATATGTAATATACATATAATATATGTTATATTATAAGTATAATATATATTATATAGTATAGATAAAAATAGAAAGAAAAATAAAAACAAAAGAGGACAGTGAAAACAAAAAGGGAAAGGAGAGATCGGGAGAATCCCGACCCTCCCAGCCAGAGACGATGGTGGCGGCACTGCCACCGCCGGCGAGGGAGAAAGGAGTAGGGAGAGAGAAGGATGATGCTGGCGACGTGATGAATGAAGACCGGCGATGAAAAACAGAAGGAAAACAGAAACGGAGGAGGGAAATTTCGGTGGAAGCAGAGAAAGAAAAAGAAAAAAATGGATCTGGTGGTGCCGGCCAAACCAGCCGCCGCCACAGCCACAGAAGCTTCGCCGGAGGAAAAGGAAGATATGGGAGGCCACCGGTGAGGTGAAGAACGGCGGAGGAAGGCCGACGGAGGAGGAGAAGAAACTGAAGGTAAACCGAGTAGATCCGTCACTGTGCCATCGATCCAGACCGAACGGAGGACAGATCCGGCTTCGTTGTGGTGCCGGCCGGCTACTGAGCCATCGAACCGCCAGAGAACCGACCATCGGAGAAGAACCAGCGGTGAGGGAAGGTGATCGGTCCGGCTGGAAGAAAAGAAAAGGAAAAAGAAAAGGAAAAAGAAAAAGAAAAGAAAAGAGAAAAAAGAAGAAAGAAAAAGAAGAAAGAGGAAGAGAAAAGGAATTTCGAGAATTTGGAAAATACCCGAGAATTCAGAAATTACGGAAAGTCTCGGGAAACTTAGAAATCCGAGAAATTCGGTAAGGAATTCGGGAATTATTTTCGAGTAATTAATTTGAATAAATTATAGAAAAATTCTAATTTTTGGAATTTAAATTTCAGAAAATTTCCTTGATAATCAAGCTGATGGAATCGGACGAGATGAACACGGGCGCGACCTTCGAGAGGCAGTCGCCGACCCGAAACAGGTAAGGGAGACATGTGCCGCCTGTAAGGATATTCGGCCACATGTTTTAATTTATGCATTTAATTTATAAATGCAATTTATAATGATTAGTTTTGAAAATTGTGGTGATTTATCGGTTTCAAATTGTGGTGAAATACTAGTTGAGAAATATAAACTGTATTTTTCGTGTAGGAGGCTAGCCAAATCGGCAGTCGTTATACTGCTGAAAAATTATCAAAAAAATTATTGAAATTTACCGAAAATAACCGAAAACCAAAATAAAAGATTTGATTTCACGTGAATCGATCTTCGGGCACGAAAATCGAGAAATTAAGTAAATTTCATAAAACATGAATATAGTGATATTTAATTTTAAAACATTCATGTTTCGAAAATGGTGAAAAGATAATCACCGAAAATTCACCCGGTAGGTGATATTTCATGTGAAATGAGATGAAAATGAAAAAGAGACTGAAGTGAATATTTTTATAAATATTCTTAAATATTAACTTGATTTTACATAAAACCTTTATGATTTTAATTATGGAAATAATTAATTATGAAAATTCCATAAAGGTTAAAAAATGAAAAAAAACTATGATTTCGAGACTAGAGGTCTCTACACGTGTTTTTAGAAGAAAACTTGGTGATGAGAATTTAAAGTTAGAAAATAAATAATTTATTTTTATAAATTATAAAAATTATTTGTTTGAAATTTTGATAATTATAAAACCATGTTTTCGATTGAATGCACGGAAAAACATGCATGTGTTTTTCTGTGGAAAAAAACAGTTTTGCCTTTCTATACTTTCAGTGATGATTTTGCAAACTATCTTCATCGTATGGAAAGCATGATATATACCTTTATGAAAAAATTCGAAAAATGTTATTTATTTTATAAATTTCACAAAGGTGATTATATTTACATGTGAGCCTTATGGATATTTGATTTACTGTGTTTGAAATCCATAAAGGCTAAGGTACAGTTTTTACACTGTTTTGAGACTTAGGCCCCGAGCTTCATGCATCACATATACTGTTACTGTCACGTGGCTAATTGACCAGCTAGTCATCAGTGTCCCGGATTGTCGCCTAGCAAGCGTACACCCAGGACATATTGTAGATCATGGCCATAGATCTCATTACTGTTTACTTTGTCCCTAGTGGACGAGATAGCATGATTTGATTGTAGGGAAATGCCTAGTCTCACTTTTTGCTTACTGAAAAAATTTACGAAATCCTGTTTACTGTACTGTTTACTGTACTGAACCACTGTTCATTGTTTACTAATGAAAGACCGTACCAAAACACTAAATTAGTGAACTGTACTATTTACTGAAATAGTAGCCATTGATTACTGTTTTACTGAACTAAAAGCTACCATTTACTGTTTACTGAACTGAAAGCTACCTTATACTATTTACTGAATTGGTAGTTACTGTTTATTGTTACTGATTGAACCGTATTGAATTACTGTTTTACTGAATATACTGTTTTACTGAACTGTACGATACGATTACTGATTTGAAAAGAGAAATAAATGTTTATTCTAAAAGAATAACATAAGAATTATTTCTAAGATAGAAATAATCGAAGAAGTAATTATCCAATGATCGGATATTTACAAATCACTGTACTGTACTGTTTTTATTATACTGAAGAGAAGTAAACCACTGTTTTTATTACTAAACTGCCACGTGTTTTAAAGTATACTGAAGTGAAAAGAAATAAGAGGTTTACTCTGTGGAAAAATGAAAATTATATCATTTTGAAAGCAACGAAATTAGTATTCTCTACAGTTGCTTCTAGGTTTGGGAACAAGTCAGGTATTTTAAAATACCTGCCTTACTCTATCTGGATCCCTAGCCGACTATAGTATCCTTCTTACATGTGAGCCTAGAGCCAGCTAGGAAGATTTTAAAGAAAATGAAAAAAAATATTTTCAGTATATAGATAGCTGAATATCAAGTGTGACATATAACTCTCTTACTGAGTCGTGGTTTGCTCACCCCTAAATTTTAAACATTTCAAGTTTTAAAGATTGTGAGATCGATTGATTGTGTATCATGGCTGTACACAAAGGACAATGTGACAGACCGACTGATTTATATAAGGTACGATCATTTATTTTTTGTATTTAGACATGTCTGCAGTACTACTTATCTGATTAACTAAGATAGGGGATGTGTATAATATAAACAATGTTATGTAAATTTGTTTAATAGTTAGTAAAAGTGAAGTATCACTGACAGCCCAACCAGATGAATTGTGTAAAATAAGGTGAAAAATGTGGTAACTGATCGTTACAGATTTAATGGTATCAAAGCAGGGTTGGCCTGATGTCCGTTGATACTTTTGGAAAGAAATATGTTGAGAAACATTAAACATCACCAGCAGTATTGTGTTGTCTGAATACATAGAGAAAATAAATGATTGTGAATTAAGTAAAATGATTTAAAGGGAGTGAGAAAGTGTAAATTGAGAATGTTAAAGAGGAAAATAGGCTCAGAAATTACCAGAATGTTGGTGATCTTATAATCTCAATGAAGACCACTGTGAGGGCCCTACCAGTACTTTTCGATTCGGATCGAATTGAGACCTGAAAGTAATGATATAAAGGAGGGGAATGACATAACATCGTTAAATAGACTTTAAGATCACCGATTAAGGATAATTTAAAGAGAGAGAAAATTTTTAGCCAAAAATAACCAAAATACCCCTATCTCTGAAATTTTACCAGGAGCCAGAATAGACCAATAGAAGTTGAATTTGAGTGATTTGACGAAGAAATTGATGATGTAAAGCTGCATTACATGCAAAATAATCCAATTATGGATTTTAGTCGAATTCTTTGTCAAAATCGAATGAGATCTAAAATTGCTGATATTAGTATGAGAAAAGTGTTGGATTATGCCCTTAGAACCATTCATTAGATGATTGACTTTGGCATTTTTTTTATGTATCATGACATTTTATTTATCATAGTTCATTATTATATTTGTCTTATAACTGTGTAATATAATCTTATATAATAATGTCCTTAGAATAGTAATAACACACTATTCTTAAAGTATCCCTAGTCAAGTATTATTGTGAACAAGGATAACAATGATACGATAAGACTAGTATGTGGTTGACTGATGACCATTGTCATAGATATAGGATATCAAGTCATCACATAGGTACATGTTAGAGAACTATGTACTGGATCGACCCTCCATGAGAACGCTACATGGATTGTTATATGAATGTCATAAGCGATTCTCATAGTGATGATGGTGTATGTGATCCTTTGACTTGAGATCATCAGAGATCCCAACATAGAGAATTGCATACTTTAATGCTGCTAGATGTCATTCGTAACAGGATGGACTATAAAGGTAGTAATTGGGTATGCCTTGATCTATGTAGAGGGATGTTGAGTGATCAAGATTGGATTTATCCCTCTTATATAACAAGAGTGATGTCTTGGGCCCTTTGATAGAGTGAGACTAAGAAATGCATGGCCGTGCTCGAATAAGTCAATATGAGATATTGATTTTATTTGTTTAATTAGTCTACTCAGGAATCAAGAAACGCTGATTAGACTATACAAGTGTGACACATTCCATGACTTGTGTCTAATCAAGACATCATAGGATAAAGGGATTAAACTACACGGTAACATCTATCACGAGTAAGGTTATGTCGAGTCATTGACATTCTCGTTACATGGGTAGCAATGATGTGTTGCTAGATACCGCTCATTGCCTGTGACAATTTTGTCATTGCCATTGTTTTGAGAACCTATTGGGTCGCACACTTAGAACGGATCAATGAGGAGCTTAATTAATCCTATTCTGAATTGGATTAAGGATATAACTAATCCTATTCTGAATTGGATTAGGGATATAACTAATCCTATTCTAAGTAGGATTAGAGTTCTGTTTGGCAGTAAATTTTAGGGTAAAATTTACTGCCTATAAAAGGGATGTTTTTCTAAAACATAGCCATACTTTTAAAAAAAAACAGAAAACAAAAACATTCCTTTTAATCGAGGCTAGCAATTCGGTTATAAGGAATTTAAAAGCTCTTTAAGGCTTCTGATCGTGAGACGTTCAAGAGTCGTGAGATCCGTTCGTGTGGATACCGTAGAGGCAAGAACGAAAAGTTGCTGCTTGTGACTCGACCAACGACAGAAAATTCAGAGAAAACGTCAGGTAAAATCTCGAAACCCTAATCAGGCAACTCTCCGAATCGATCTTGGTGGAGGCCGAATGATTTAAATTCCGCTGCGTGTTGTTTCGGTTTCCTTCAAAAAGATACTATCAGCACAGAGAGAATAAGGTCTTTGGTTTAAAGGTATACCCAAAAAAATGTCAAAATGATGAAAATACCCCTATGTTAGGCAAAGTCTGAATTGTGATAAAACTAAGTAGATCTTGAATCCATTGACGATAATGGAGTTATTAATGGCATAGAGGATATCATATGGATATATCAATCCCTATTACTGATTCCACTGACACTTAGATTACGGAAGCGAACTGTGAGTGACCTAGTGAATGGGCTAGGCCTCATGATAAAACCTTGAGAGGTGACCTAGTGAACGGGCTGGGCATTCTCAAAAGGGATAGTACACATGTGTAAAGGCGGACGGCGGAAGGGTCGAGGCCTTATATGATGCAATCCGATAAAAAGTGTAGTGGAATGCCATAAGATGATTGGCCCGGTTATTGATTGTAAGGGCTTGAATTATAAGTGTATCAACTCGGATAACTATTACGGGATCGTAGATATTATGGAAAGTGAAATGAAAATAGAAATTGATTAAGAAAGTAAATAGTACAGATGATGAAATCCATAGCAGTATGGTTAATTACGGTTCTATATATTTTACTACTTTGAGGTATCAAACAGATAATCTTATATAGAACCAAAATATCTTGAAATATGTGTTACAGAATGAGGTACTGTGCGGAGTACTACGAATTGGAGAATATGTATAACAATAGTAAAGTGATAAAGAAGAAGATGACAGCTAACCTAAGTTCTTCAGAACCCTTGAAACAGAACTGTGATGGGCAACCCAATGATGGGTGACCCGTAGTGGATCATGTGTTGTGAGATGCAGGCGAACAATGTTATAATCGACTCACTAGTAAAGGTAAACCTGGGGCGAAAGGATCGCCTAAGAGATGCTCGTCGATGGCCGATTCGAACGGGCGGGACTCTTACAAGGAGCTTAATGATAACACGAGTGTAAGGAACTAGGTACTTAAGGGTGCCAGGTTCAAACCTCATGGATAATATGCTCAAGGGAGTTAAACATG
Organism: Heritiera fomes; assembly: GCA_032173925.1. NCBI lineage: Eukaryota > Viridiplantae > Streptophyta > Magnoliopsida > Malvales > Malvaceae > Heritiera > Heritiera fomes. The sequence goes on along the minus strand of JAPDPM010000018.1, from coordinate 21,406,339 downwards.
AATTTATTAAATGAACTTTATTCCAAAGTAAATTACAGTGGTTATAAATTGGTTAGCTGTAACATGTGTTGATAACTGTTGTACTTACTACAGCTTACTGAAATGAGATTCGTAAGGCTGTAAAGTATGAGTAAATAATGAAATTAAGGTAGAGTATGAGTCGAAATGAATCGAATAGTAAATGTCTCTGCCTTGAGAATACACAGTGTAAATGATAGGACATGAGGATGAAATGTCCGAATTAATAAGAAGTGTGTGATTAAAGAAAGTATCAGATTTGATTTCCAATAGAACTTCCAGAGTTATATAGATTGGAGAAATCGAGCTAACATTGACTCGATTGTGAATATGAAATATGATTCTAAGCTTATATCGGAGAACTTAAAAAAATCAGAAAGCTTAAGAAATCTACTCTGGAAAATGAAAGAATAATGAAGTGCACGTGTATAAGGTGTGATTGAGGGAAACACAGATAACGTAAATTGAGGATAAGAAAGTTATCTGTATAAGTGTAAGTGAGAGAAGCACAAATGACTTTAATAAGTAAATGAATTGACATGATATAGTAAATGGTTACTAAGTAATAAAGTTTTGTGAAGAACAAATATTCATCTACATGATAAAATAGACGCTTTATGGATCTGATTCGATATGCATGAGGAGTTTATAAGACTAACCTCGGTATAAACCGTCCTTAGATAAAAGATGGGAGATTGATGTCCATAAGATGATGATTAGAACTCGGAGTGAATTTTACGAGTTCCTATTAAGGTTACAAGGTTAATGATTTGCCTTGTGAGGTATATAAGCCTAAAGAATAAGGCATCCATACATGAGTAAATTGATGAAATGCTGATAGAGCCTAAAGTACAAATGAAACATGAGCAGCATTGTGGTATAACCCTTAAACTCTTAAAGAGTGTGCAATTGTGCTAAGATTGGCAACTAAGATGTTTGGCTAGACAGTGTCTCCTTATGAGGGATATATGATCTCGAGATGACAGAGTGATAGTGAATCTATCTATGATAGAGAGATAATGATTAAGATACGAGATTAATGAGTCTAGCTAGATACTACTGCCAGTCTATAAAAGAGTGATGAGACTAGCTGCTCTACTAATGTGACGTAATTAAAGAAAGAAATTTAAGTCGGTAAATAAATAAGTGTAAAGAAAAGATGGTATGCAAGATTTTAAAAGATCTTACTAGTGTAGTACCATACCAATTGAGAAAACCGACTAAAAGGATGAGAGTAAAAACATGAAACGATAAAATTGAAAATATGAAAACAAAAAAATGAAAGTGGAATAAGGTAATAAGTTGCATGATGAGAAGCGAACATCAAAATGAAATAGTTTCCGAAGGTAAGATTGAAAATAATCAAATGTTGGTTATCACATGACAGTGGCTAGATGTAAAATCAAGCCAGATTTGATAAGTGAGAGTAATGATACTCAAAGGAGTAAAATGAATGACACGTGTTATTTTACTGCTAGTATATAAATGAAAAATGATTATACATATAACCATCATAACATGATAGAAACGGTGGAAGTATATAGATGTCACAGCCTATGACCCTATTTTTCACCTTATTCTATACATCTTATTTGGTTGGGCTGTCTGCGATACTTTACTTTTCTTTTACATATAAACAATTACATATTAAATTATAATATGAATTACATCCTCTATCTTAATTCATAATGAAGTAGTACTGTAGGTAAGTCTAAATACATAAAATAAATGATCATACCTTATTAAATAAATCTAGCTGTCGCATCGTCCCCAAATGCACAGCCGAAGTCCTTTAGATGTCTGACTCCTAGTCCTCGAAAACCTGAAATGTTAATATTTAGGGGTGAGGCTCAGTAAGGGAATTATATGCCTCACTTGATACTCAGCTATCTATATGCTAAAAAACTTTTTCATTTTTCCTATGGGCTCTAGGCTCACATGTAGGAAGGATACTACAGTCAGCTAGGGATCCGAATGGAGTAAGGTAGGTATTTTGAAATACCTATCTTGTCTCGAAACCTAAAAGCAACTGTAGAGAATAATTTCCTTTTTGTTTGGAATTTTAATCCTTTTACCTTTTTTATTTCATAACATTTTCATATTCTTTTCAAAATAATGCTTTTATAAAATAAAGCATTTAAATAAAGTAACTAATATTCATATATCCTTTGAAAAGAATATTAGTTAAATTCTCATCATTCTCATTTAAAACTCATTTCATGTTTTACTGTACAACCATAATTAGTACAATACTTTAAATAGCAAAATCCGCTATTAAATCCTTTTCATATAACATATATATCATTTAAATCTAATATTCAATTTAAAAGCTAAAATAAGAATATTAGATTTATTTTCCTCCTCTTTCCTTTTTGGAAAACATATCACATATTCATATCACATATAGTCTAATATTCAATTGAAAATCATAGTAAGAATATTAGACTTATAACCTCTTTTTCTTTTTGAAAACATATTACATATTCGTATCACATATCATATGAAATCATCTCGTAGTACTAAATTCAGTACTAAAATAAGTATTTTGTAAAATGCTGTAAATCTCTTTCATTTAACTTGTCACATATCATGTAAAACATTTACATTTCACATATCACATATCATATAAAACATTTTTATATATGGAGACTTAGGCACACACGCCCAGCCCATCCACTGGGTCGTTACTCAGATCTCGCTATAGACCCCGCAGGGTATAAATAATCATGTCAGATCTATGGCCATAGTCTATAATTTTCCTCGGCGGATCACTGCTCAGGTGTCGACCGGGACTACATATCACATATCACATATTACATATCACATGTCACATATCACATATCAGCATGATAAGGTTGCCATCTAGTCTCAAAACAGTATTTTTCATCATCAGAAAACCTTTATGGAATTTATAAAAATAATAATTTCATAATTAAAACCATAAAGGTTATATAACAAATCAAGTGAATATTTAAGAAAATATTTGTAAAATATTCACTTTATCCATTTTTTCATCTTTCATTTCATATCACATATAATTCATATATCGAGAGAATTTTTGGTGATCTCATTATCACCAATTTCGAAAACATGAATATTTTAAAATAAATTTCGTTATATTCATATTTTCGAAATTGGTGATAATGAGATCACCGAAAATTCTCTCGATATATAAATTATATGTGATATGAAATGAAAGATGAAAAAAAGGGATAAAGTGAATATTTTACAAATATTTTCTTAAATATTCACTTGATTTATTATATAACCTTTATGGTTTTAATTATGAAATTATTATTTTTATAAATTCCATAAAGGTTTTCTGATGATGAAAAATACTGTTTTGAGACTAGATGGCAACCTTATCATGCTGATATGTGATATGTGACATGTGATATGTAATATGTGATATGTGATATGTAGTCCCGGCCGACACCTGAGCAGTGATCCGCCAAGGACAATTATAGACTATGGCCATAGATCTGACATGATTATTTATACCCTGCGGGGTCTATAGCATGATCTGAGTAACGACCCAGTGGACGGGCTGGGCGTGTGTGCCTAAGTCTCCATATATAAAAATGTTTTATATGATATGTGATATGTGAAATGTAAATGTTTTACATGATATGTGACAAGTTAAATGAAAGAGATTTACAGCATTTTACAAAATACTTATTTCAGTATTGAATTTAGTACTACGAGATGATTTCATATGATATGTGATACGAATATGTAATATGTTTTCAAAAAGAAAAAGAGGTTATAAGTCTAATATTCTTACTATGATTTTCAATTGAATATTAGACTATATGTGACATGAATATGTGATATGTTTTCCAAAAAGGAAAGAGGAGGAAAATAAATCTAATATTCTTATTTTAGCTTTTAAATTGAATATTAGATTTAAATGATATATATGTTATACGAAAAGGATTTAATAGCGGATTTTGCTATTTAAAGTATTGTACTAATTATGGTTGTACAGTAAAACATGAAATGAGTTTTAAATGAGAATGATGAGAATTTAACTAATATTCTTTTCAAAGGATATATGAATATTAGTTACTTTATTTAAATGCTTTATTTTATAAAAGCATTATTTTGAAAAGAATATGAAAATGTTATGAAATAAAAAAGGTAAAAGGATTAAAATTCCAAACAAAAAGGAAATTATTCTCTACAGTTGCTTTTAGGTTCCGAGACAAGATAGGTTTTTCAAAATACCTACCTTACTCCATTCGGATCCCTAGCTGACTGTAGTATCCTTCCTACATGCGAGCCTAGAGCCCATAGGAAAAATGAAAAAGTTTTTCAGCATATAGATAGCTGAGTATCAAGTGAGGCATATAATTCCCTTACTGAGCCGTGGTTTGCTCACCCCTAAATATTAACATTTCAGGTTTCGAGGACTAGGAGTCTGACATCTAAAGGACTTCAGCTGTGCATTTGGGGACGATGCGACAGCTAGATTTATTTAATAAGGTATGATCATTTATTTTATGTATTTAGACTTACCTACAGTACTGCTTCATTATGAATTAAGATAGGGGATGTAATTCATATTATAATTTAATATGTAATTGTTTACATGTAAAAGAAAAGTAAAGTATCGCAGACAGCCCAACCAAATAAGATGTATAGAATAAGGTGAAAAATAGGGTCACGGGCTGTGACAGATTTAATGGTATCAGAGCAGAGTTGGCCTGATGTCTGTCGATACTTTGGAAAGAAAATGTATTGAAAAGGTTAACATCCTCTGTAGTACTGTGTAGTCTAAATACATAGAGAAAATAAATGGTTGTAAATTTGAGTTAAGTGTTTAGAAGGGGGTAAAGATTATGAACTAAGGAATGCTAAAAGGGAAAATGGCTCAGGAATGTTACCTGAAATGGTGATCTTATGATCTAAATGAAGGTCGGTTCGATAAGTAATAGAAATGGACTCAGTGAGGGTCCCATTAGTACATTTCTATCCAAATCGAATTGAGACCTGAAAGTGATGATATAAAGGAGGGAAATGAAATATCATCATTAAATATACCTTAAGATCACTAATTGAAGGTATTTGGAGGAGAGAGAAAATTTTAACCAAAAATGACCAAAATACCCCTGCCTCTGAAATTTTTCGGGAGTTAAAATAAACCAACAGAGGTTGGAATTGATTGATCTGACAGAGAAATTGATGATGTAAAGCTGAATTGCAAGCAAAATACTCCAACTGTGGATTTTCATGAACTTCTTTGTCGAAATCGAATGAGATCTCAATTGCTGATATAAGTATCAGAAAGGATAATATCAGCACACAGATAATAAGATCCTTGGTTAAATGTATATTAAGGAGAAAGAAATAAATGTGGAAATGATGAAAACGACCCTATGTTGGACTACATCCCGAATAGTGATGAAACCAAGTGATTTCAAATTCCTTGATGATAATGGAATTATTAATAGCATAGAGGATGTCATATGGATATATCGATCCCTATTACTGATTCCACTTACACTTCGATTATGGATGCGAATTGCAAGTGACCTAGTGAAAGGGCTAGGCCTCATGATGAAACTGTAAAAACCACAAACTTTGTACCACATGATGTGAATAAATAAGAGACATGGAGTAAGTTGAGTATTATGATATATGTTGTAAGAAATAATCTTATGACAAGTAATGAGGATGAAACCTCATTTTAGTGGAATTAGAAAACAATTAACTTATAATTTTGTGTCATTTAGAAAATCTCATAACTAAGTTCAAGAATTTAAATATGAACTAATGAGATGCATATATTCCACCAAATACATAGGTAGGATTGTTTTAATAAAACAAGTATACAAGTATATTAAAGGAAATGTAGTATGTATGAGAAATGAATAATTAAAATAAATTGAAGAATTCATATGTATACACATATCCATACAAAAAGATATATAAATATATATAGGTATATATATATATACATATTAGACATGAATATATATAAATATATGTATACTTATATGAATATGAGTATGTGTATATATATATATATGTTTTATTATAATTAAGGTTTTTAAATATAAGTACATATACACATTATATGTAAAGAGTATAATAAAATAAATGAATACATATGAATATATGATTGGTATATGTAGATAAAATTTATTATTTAAAGACAATTATAATTCATATGAATTATAAATATTTGAGATAATAATAAGAATATAAATAAAATATAATTTAGTGTGTGTTAGTGGAGTTTGATGGGACTTTCTCCCATCAAACCCCACTAACTTCACCCGGATACACCAACCCAAGCTTCTAAGAGAAGCCTTGAAAATAGAAGAAATGAGATGAGAGGAAGGGAGATGTGCGACACGAGACAGAGGGCTGGAGATTTAAACCATTCGGTGAAGAGGAAAGAAAGGAGATGAACTGAAGCCGAGAAGAAAGAAAAGTAGCCGGAAAGAAAAGGAAAAGAAGAGAAAAAGACGTTGCAAAGGAACATTTCAGTGAAGGAAGAAGAACTGCAGTTATGCAGTAAAGAAACGGAAAAGAGAGGAAATTCTTGATGTACAGAAGAATGAATTGGGTCTGAAGAAAAATGGGGCTCGTACGGTGATGACTGCTGGAACCGTGGGTTGAAGGAGGAGATTTTATGACAATGCCATGAGGAACTTAATGGTATAGCAAGGATGTTGTTCAGAGGCCATTACTGTCAGATTTTTTTTAGGTTAGTAATGTGGGATTTTGATGTTGTTTGAGGTTGAGTTTGTGAGGCTCAAAGTAGGGAATTGAAGATTGAAATTGGTTGCTTCTTAACTGCTAGAAGGTGACAATCACAGAGACTCTCAAGTGGCATTTAAGACTGGAGGACAGGGGAGTCTCGGGTTGGATTTACCAGCCAAGATAAACGCTGGAAGTGACATGGAAACTGAGTTTCGAAGTGGTGAAATGGAGCTGTGATGATGCTATAAAACATCAGGAAAATTAGGGCAAGGAACGTGAGGCAGCTTAGGAACCATCATTGTTCCTCTCGGCTTGGGAACAGAGCAACGAAAGGGGGTCAACTTGGCTGGGCAAGAAAACTACAGTAACTGACCAATTGGTGCAGGAAAACTCCTCCCCTCAGCACATACGGGACAGCAGTAAAGAAGCTTGATTAACTTCTACCTTTTGGTCCAATAGAAACCTAGAACAAGAGTGGTTCGGTTTAAAGGTTCCAAGAGGTAAGATTTTGCCTCCCTTAGTTAAGTTAATAAATGTGTTTAATATGTAAATCAATATGAAATGATGTTTTATATATATGACGAATAATATGGTGAGGATGGTGAAACAAAATTGGCTAAATGCATATGCATATATACATATATGCATGTCATTAGTAAATATGAGGAATTTATTATGAGTAAGGTAAAATGATATATATATATATATTGCTATATATTTATATAATTGTATAATTGGGAATGAAAGAATAAAATCTAAGAATTTAGATTTCATTAGTATCAAATACCCATATATACATGTACATATATATTACTTATACATATATGTATGTATACTACTTGCTTAAAATACGAAGAAATAAATAAATATATATATATATATGTTTATACTACTCACTTGAAAATTTAAACAAGAGACAAAGAAAGGAAATAGCATATACAAATTAATAAACCTCTTATTGCCTTATAAAGAAAATAAGTAAAGAGTTATTAAACCGAGTAAATAATGTTTCGAAAGACACATAAAGAATCTAGTCCCTCACCAAAGAAATGAGTTAGAATAGTTTAGATCCTAAGACATATAATTGATATATGATCAAAATATAATTAAGACATGTTATTGAAACATCATTTGATTTAATTGTAGTGAATTTGGAGCGGTGTAGGAGTTTAGCTTGAGTTGAGGATCGAGGAAAGGTAACCTACCAAGCACCGAGGTAAGTGGGTTAAATAAATCTTACTAGCATCGTCTCGTAAGAGATGAAGGAATCCTTATTAAATAATTAATTAAATTATATAGGATATTGGTTGAGCATTACGGGTAAGATAATTAGAATAATTATGCAAGAGTTTTAAACCGAACATAATGTGCCTGTGAAATGCCCTTATTTAAAAGGTGATCTTTGTCGTGTATTGTGTAATGTGTTATGTGTTATGGCACTCTCATGATCATTGAACATGTTAACATATTGTTATGCTTGGGTATGAATACGTGAGTTGAGTACCAAATACACATATCGTCTCGATGTTGAGTCCATAGACCTCAATTAGCACCTAGTTTTATGTACCAAGAGTAAAGACTCGAATTCCGAACCGTGGGAGTCACCTCTAGGATCCTTCGGGAACTACGTGCTACACGAGCTTCGATGTGCTAAAGGCATTAACCGAGTAAAACCTCGAGTGGACTTTGGGCCATAGAGGACAGTACGGATGAGTGATGAAGCTAGGCAATCGTTGTCTGATGGGCCCAGAGAGGTTGCCATGGCCGATTGTGCTGGTTCGTCACACCCCTAAAATCCTTCGGGAACTAAGTGCTACACAAGTTTCGACGAAATATGAGAAATCGTAGGGTATTGCGATTATAAGTAAGTAAGTGATTGTGATTCATGAAGGCGATGAATGTTGAAGGATGACATAGATCTTAGGCATATGACACATGATGTATGTGATTATTGAATGATATCTATATATGCCATTTGAACATGTGCTACTTGAATGTTCGTTTCTTTCGATTATTTGAGTTATGTCTATATATGTCATTGAACATGTGCTACTTGAATATTCGTGCTTCCACACATAATTATATTTTTAATAAGAACGATGACTGGTGTAACTAAGGATGAAAAGTAAGTATGAGTAAGTTATGACGTGTGTACACTTACGAAAAGGGTAATAAACCTTAGTATAACCCATACATGCTAATTTACAATAACTCAAGCATGTATGATCGTGTTTTACGATATGAGCCTAGTATGTTTTATTTAAACTACTTACTGAGCCGTGGATTGCTCACCCCTTAATTTAACAACTGCAGATCATACGAGTTGATAGCCGGCTCAGGCTTCGCGTAGGCTCCTGGGAAATCGTACCTAGTAGTGGTACCCATTGCGTTCTCCAGAGCTAGCATTTTGTATTTTGAGGTATACTGATAGTATATCATTTTGATAATTATGTGTACGTTAACTTTCACAGTACTAAGATAATATGTGGGATGTAACTATGGATCGCATTAGATGACTATGAGAGTCTAGGTGGTTATCGAGTCCGATCCAGGTCTTAAATTATGTTTTGAATTATGTATAAATGTGGTAGATACGAACTTAGTAACGGTTAAACTCTCGAGATCTTGAAATACGTGATTGCATGAAATTGTGGAGAAACACCAGCTGTTGTATTATGTGATTTAGAAATGCGTTTTGTGCAGGGAATTATACCTGGGGAAATTGATAAAATACAAAGGGGAGGTTTTCGATCTGTTTCTTTTGGGAATAGTAAAATAAGACGAAAATCATAAGAAAAACCTCTTTGAGAAACGTGTCATAGCTCGAGAAATAATATGAGTAAGATAGGATCGGAATTTAGATACTACACTAACACCGAATACAAACCGTAAGTAGAAAAAGAAAAATTTGGTTCGAAATTTTCGTAAGCAAATCTAGTAAGTGTTAAGTGGATGTCATTGACATTCGGGTCGTGACAGATTAAATGGTATCAGAGCATGGTTTGTCTAGTACGTGGTAGTGTAGTTAGATTGTCTGTAGCGTTACATCCCATGTACTGTGAAATTTATGTGGAAGTTTCCAAATTTGACTTATACTGAGATTGATCTGCTCTTGGTATAGGCACTTGAAATTTGAGTAGAATGAGGAGAACGAGACGTAGAGGTGGACCCGGGAGGCCATCTCGGGGGTCAGCAATACCACCCTCGACTCCTTCACCCTCTGCACCTCCATCACCTCCACATCCGACTCCTCCACATCCGACTCCACCACCACCGGATAGCATGGAGGCGAGGATGGCTAGAATGGAGCAGAATTATGAGGTTATGACAGCCTTGCTACAACAACTTGTGGCAAACCAAACTAGTGTACCTCAGGCTCCGCCACCTCCACATGCATCTTCAGCACCTTTGGTGCCTCCATCTGCTCCCGTAGTGCCTCCACCTGCACCACCACAGGTACCGCCTCCACCGACTCCCGTAGAGCCACAGATTGCTCCTCCTCCAGTTACACCCCAAGTAGCCGTGCCGCAGCCAGCTACTATTCAGGTTGGGAGTCCAGTGGATCGGAATATGTCTCTCTTGAAGCAATTTCAAAAGATGAATCCTCCACAGTTCAAGGGGGAAAAAGATCCCACTAAGGCGGAAGAGTGGATAGAGGAGATGGAGTTCCTCTTTAAATACATGGGCTGCAATTCCACCGAGAAGGTATCCTTAGCCGTGTATATGATGAGAGGTGAGGCTCAGAAGTGGTGGAAGACTAATGAGCCCTTGGTATTGGCCAAAGATCCCATTATTACATGGGAGAAGTTTGTTGAGACCTTTATGGATTATTATGTGTCGGCAGTGGCAAGACGAAAGAAGAAGACACAGTTTCTTGAACTAAAGCAAGGGTCTATGAAAGTAGAGGAGTATGAGACCCGATTCACTGCCTTAGTCAAATATGATGCGGATTATGCCAACAATGATGAGAAGAAGGCAGAGAAATTCACTTCGGGTTTGAGGTCCAATATTAGGGGTAGAGTTAGGCCCTTTGAGCTTACGGAGTATGCGGCTATTGTGAGGAAGGCATTGACAGTCGAACAAGAAATTGAGGCTTCTCAGGCCGAATATGATGCTAGAAGACAGCCCAAGCCGAACCAGCCCCCTAATAAAAGATTTGATAGAAGGAGGCCAAAACAAAGAAGATATCAGGGCCCTAGTAAGAGGCAGAAGTTTGTTGCGCCTCGACCACAGGCTATTAGGCCTATTACTACAGCTACACCCACTACTAGAGCCGTAACTACAACACCCATTGATACTTCTCAGCCGTGTACTGCTTGCGGCAGAATTCATAGGAATCGACCTTGTCTTAAATCTTCCGGAGCTTGTTTTAATTGTGGTGAGAGAGGCCACTTGATTAGAGATTGCCCCCATCCTAAGGCCACAGAAAAATGAGATGATAGACCATCGATAGCCCAGCAGAAGAAGGCCCAAGATAAGGGTAAGAAACCCATGGAGCTATTGAAGGACTATGACTGCGAGATTCTCTATCATCCGGGTAAAGCAAACCGGGTAGCGGATGCATTAAGTAGGAAGAGTGTGGGTTTTGTTAGTTACATGATGGTCCGGGAATGGGATTTGCTGGAGAAATTTTCAGAGTTGAATATCAACCTAGAGCCCGATGGTGAGTATTTGATGGCTAGCTTGAGGATAGAGCCTAACATTATGGATCAAATTAGACAAGCTCAGAAAGAGGATCCTAGACTTGTGGAGATCATTGGTGGAATACAACCGGGACAAGACTCAGAGTTTAGGGTTTCAGATGATGGGTTGTTGAGATATAGGGGTAGAATTTATGTCCCGAATGATGAGATGTTGAAGAGGCACACAGCTCCAAATACACTATGCATCCAGGGAATACGAAGATGTATCAGAATTTACGAAAGGTGTTTTGGTGGGCTGGTATGAAGAAAGATATAGCGACCTTTGTGTCGAGGTGTCTAGTGTGCCAAAAGGTTAAGATTGAACACCAGCGGCCAGCGGGCTTACTAAAGCCTTTGCCCATACCTACATGGAAGTGGGAGCATGTGACTATGGACTTCATTATGGGGCTCCCGAGGACTCGTAGGAATCATGATGCGATCTGGGTGATAGTTGACAGATTGACAAAATCCGCTCATTTCCTAGCTATGAAGGCTACTGACTCGCTTAGTGCCTTAGCAAATATGTATGTTAAGGAGATTGTGAGGTTACATGGAGTCCCAGTGAGCATAGTTTCGGACAGGGATTCTCGGTTTACTTCCCGTTTCTAGGAACACTTCCAAGATGCCTTGGGAACTAAACTAAGCTTTAGCACAGCCTTCCATCCTCAAACCGATGGGCAATCAGAGAGGACTATTCAGACACTTGAGGACATGTTGAGGGCATGTGTTATGGATTTTCGAGGCTCATGGGATGATCATCTGGCACTAGCGGAGTTTGCATATAACAACAGCTTTCACTCTAGTATTGGGATGGCACCTTACGAGGCATTGTATGGGCGTAGGTGTAGGTCTCCCATTGGCTGGGAAGAGGTAGGTGAAAGAAAGTTATTCACTCCGGAGATTGTAGAGAAAGCTTCCGAAGATGTGAGATTGATATGTGATAGACTGAGGACAGCCCAAAGTAGACAGAAAAGTTATGCCGACTGTCGAAGGAGGCCTTTAGAGTTCCAAGTGGGTGATAAAGTGTTCTTGAGAATCTCTCCGTCTAAAGGCATAATGAGATTTGGCAAGAAAGGGAAGTTGAGTCCTCGATACATTGGTCCGTTTGAGATATTGGAGAGAGTGGGTGACGTAGCATATCGACTAGCATTACCCCCGGAGCTATCGGGTGTGCATAACGTCTTTCATGTGTCGATGCTACGGAAATATCATCCGGACCCATCTCATGTGATCGAGTATGAGCCACTAGAGATTAGAGAGGACTTAAGCTATGTCGAGAGACCAATTCGGATCTTAGACAGGAAAGATAAGATATTGAGGTCTAAGACAATCCCTTTAGTCAAAGTGCTTTGGCAGCACCACTCTTCAGAGGAAGCCACATGGGAGTTAGAAAGCTTAATGAGAGAGAAATACCCTCACCTATTTCAGATAGACACAGAAAATTTGGGGGACCAAATTTCCTAAGGTGGGGAGGATGTAAAAACCACAAACTTTGTACCACATGATGTGAATAAATAAGAGACATGGAGTAAGTTGAGTATTATGATATATGTTGTAAGAAATAATCTTATGACAAGTAATGAGGATGAAACCTCATTTTAGTGGAATTAGAAAACAATTAACTTATAATTTTGTGTCATTTAGAAAATCTCATAACTAAGTTCAAGAATTTAAATATGAACTAATGAGATGCATATATTCCACCAAATACATAGGTAGGATTGTTTTAATAAAACAAGTATACAAGTATATTAAAGGAAATGTAGTATGTATGAGAAATGAATAATTAAAATAAATTGAAGAATTCATATGTATACACATATCCATACAAAAAGATATATAAATATATATAGGTATATATATATATATACATATTAGACATGAATATATATAAATATACGTATACTTATATGAATATGAGTATGTGTATATATATATATATATGTTTTATTATAATTAAGGTTTTTAAATATAAGTACATATACACATTATATGTAAAGAGTATAATAAAATAAATGAATACATATGAATATATGATTGGTATATGTAGATAAAATTTATTATTTAAAGACAATTATAATTCATATGAATTATAAATATTTGAGATAATAATAAGAATATAAATAAAATATAATTTAGTGTGTGTTAGTGGAGTTTGATGGGACTTTCTCCCATCAAACCCCACTAACTTCACCCGGATACACCAACCCAAGCTTCTAAGAGAAGCCTTGAAAATAGAAGAAATGAGATGAGAGGAAGGGAGATGTGCGACACGAGACAGAAGGCTGGAGATTTAAACCATTCGGTGAAGAGGAAAGAAAGGAGATGAACTGAAGCCGAGAAGAAAGAAAAGTAGCCGGAAAGAAAAGGAAAAGAAGAGAAAAAGACGTTGCAAAGGAACATTTCAGTGAAGGAAGAAGAACTGCAGTTATGCAGTAAAGAAACGGAAAAGAGAGGAAATTCTTGATGTACAGAAGAATGAATTGGGTCTGAAGAAAAATGGGGCTCGTACGGTGATGACTGCTGGAACCGTGGGTTGAAGGAGGAGATTTTATGACAATGCCATGAGCAACTTAATGGTATAGCAAGGATGTTGTTCAGAGGCCATTACTGTCAGATTTTTTTTAGGTTAGTAATGTGGGATTTTGATGTTGTTTGAGGTTGAGTTTGTGAGGCTCAAAGTAGGGAATTGAAGATTGAAATTGGTTGCTTCCTAACTGCTAGAAGGTGACAATCACAGAGACTCTCAAGTGGCATTTAAGACTGGAGGACAGGGGAGTCTCGGGTTGGATTTACCAGCCAAGATAAACGCTGGAAGTGACATGGAAACTGAGTTTCGAAGTGGTGAAATGGAGCTGTGATGATGCTATAAAACATCAGGAAAATTAGGGCAAGGAACGTGAGGCAGCTTAGGAACCATCATTGTTCCTCTCGGCTTGGGAACAGAGCAACGAAAGGGGGTCAACTTGGCTGGGCAAGAAAACTACAGTAACTGACCAATTGGTGCAGGAAAACTCCTCCCCTCAGCACATACGGGACAGCAGTAAAGAAGCTTGATTAACTTCTACCTTTTGGTCCAATAGAAACCTAGAACAAGAGTGGTTCGGTTTAAAGGTTCCAAGAGGTAAGATTTTGCCTCCCTTAGTTAAGTTAATAAATGTGTTTAATATGTAAATCAATATGAAATGATGTTTTATATATATGACGAATAATATGGTGAGGATGGTGAAACAAAATTGGCTAAATGCATATGCATATATACATATATGCATGTCATTAGTAAATATGAGGAATTTATTATGAGTAAGGTAAAATGATATATATATATATATATATATTGCTATATATTTATATAATTGTATAATTGGGAATGAAAGAATAAAATCTAAGAATTTAGATTTCATTAGTATCAAATACCCATATATACATGTACATATATATTACTTATACATATATGTATGTATACTACTTGCTTAAAATACGAAGAAATAAATAAATATATATATATGTTTATACTACTCACTTGAAAATTTAAACAAGAGACAAAGAAAGGAAATAGCATATACAAATTAATAAACCTCTTATTGCCTTATAAAGAAAATAAGTAAAGAGTTATTAAACCGAGTAAATAATGTTTCGAAAGACACATAAAGAATCTAGTCCCTCACCAAAGAAATGAGTTAGAATAGTTTAGATCCTAAGACATATAATTGATATATGATCAAAATATAATTAAGACATGTTATTGAAACATCATTTGATTTAATTGTAGTGAATTTGGAGCGGTGTAGGAGTTTAGCTTGAGTTGAGGATCGAGGAAAGGTAACCTACCAAGCACCGAGGTAAGTGGGTTAAATAAATCTTACTAGCATCGTCTCGTAAGAGATGAAGGAATCCTTATTAAATAATTAATTAAATTATATAGGATATTGGTTGAGCATTACGGGTAAGATAATTAGAATAATTATGCAAGAGTTTTAAACCGAACATAATGTGCCTGTGAAATGCCCTTATTTAAAAGGTGATCTTTGTCGTGTATTGTGTAATGTGTTATGTGTTATGGCACTCTCATGATCATTGAACATGTTAACATATTGTTATGCTTGGGTATGAATACGTGAGTTGAGTACCAAATACACATATCGTCTCGATGTTGAGTCCATAGACCTCAATTAGCACCTAGTTTTATGTACCAAGAGTAAAGACTCGAATTCCGAACCGTGGGAGTCACCTCTAGGATCCTTCGGGAACTACGTGCTACACGAGCTTCGATGTGCTAAAGGCATTAACCGAGTAAAACCTCGAGTGGACTTTGGGCCATAGAGGACAGTACGGATGAGTGATGAAGCTAGGCAATCGTTGTCTGATGGGCCCAGAGAGGTTGCCATGGCCGATTGTGCTGGTTCGTCACACCCCTAAAATCCTTCAGGAACTAAGTGCTACACAAGTTTCGACGAAATATGAGAAATCGTAGGGTATTGCGATTATAAGTAAGTAAGTGATTGTGATTCATGAAGGCGATGAATGTTGAAGGATGATATAGATCTTAGGCATATGACACATGATGTATGTGATTATTGAATGATATCTATATATGCCATTTGAACATGTGCTACTTGAATGTTCGTTTCTTTCGATTATTTGAGTTATGTCTATATATGTCATTGAACATGTGCTACTTGAATATTCGTGCTTCCACACATAATTATATTTTTAATAAGAACGATGACTGGTGTAACTAAGGATGAAAAGTAAGTATGAGTAAGTTATGACGTGTGTACACTTACGAAAAGGGTAATAAACCTTAGTATAACCCATACATGCTAATTTACAATAACTCAAGCATGTATGATCGTGTTTTACGATATGAGCCTAGTATGTTTTATTTAAACTACTTACTGAGCCGTGGATTGCTCACCCCTTAATTTAACAACTGCAGATCATACGAGTTGATAGCCGGCTCAGGCTTCGCGTAGGCTCCTGGGAAATCGTACCTAGTAGTGGTACCCATTGCGTTCTCCAGAGCTAGCATTTTGTATTTTGAGGTATACTGATAGTATATCATTTTGATAATTATGTGTACGTTAACTTTCACAGTACTAAGATAATATGTGGGATGTAACTATGGATCGCATTAGATGACTATGAGAGTCTAGGTGGTTATCGAGTCCGATCCAGGTCTTAAATTATGTTTTAAATTATGTATAAATGTGGTAGATACGAACTTAGTAACGGTTAAACTCTCGAGATCTTGAAATACGTGATTGCATGAAATTGTGGAGAAACACCAGCTGTTGTATTATGTGATTTAGAAATGCGTTTTGTGCAGGGAATTATACCTGGGGAAATTGATAAAATACAAAGGGGAGGTTTTCGATCTGTTTCTTTTGGGAATAGTAAAATAAGACGAAAATCATAAGAAAAACCTCTTTGAGAAACGTGTCATAGCTCGAGAAATAATATGAGTAAGATAGGATCGGAATTTAGATACTACACTAACACCGAATACAAACCGTAAGTAGAAAAAGAAAAATTTGGTTCGAAATTTTCGTAAGCAAATCTAGTAAGTGTTAAGTGGATGTCATTGACATTCGGGTCGTGACAGAAACCTCGAGGGGTGACCCAGTGAAAGGGCTGGGCATTCTCAAAGAGGTTAGGACACATATGTAAAGGCGGACAGCGAACAGGTCGAGGCCTTATATAATGCGATCCAATAAAAGTGTATAGTGGAAGGTCATAAGATGATTGACCCGCTATTGACGGTAAGGGCCTGAATTATGAGGTACTGACTTGGATATTATTACGGGATCATTGGATATGATGAAAAGTAATATGATTGCTGGAGATGACTGATAAAGAGATTAGCATATATGATGAAATCCATAACAGTACGGTTGATTGAGGTTCTATACATTTATACTATTTTTGAGGTATTAAATGAATAATTAATTATAGAACTGGAGCATTATGAGATATGCCTTGCAAATTGATGTACTGTATGGAGTACTGTAAATTGGAGAAGATGCACAAGAATAGTAAAGTGATAAAAGAAGATGACAGCTAACCTAAGTTCTTCAGGACCCTTGAGACAGAACTGTGATGGGCGACCCGTAATGGATCATATGTGTGAGATGCAAGCGAACTATGTTATCTCTGACTCACTTGTAAAGGTAAACCTGGGGCGAAATGATAGCCTAGGGGATGCTCGCCGATGGCCGATTCGAACAGGCGGGACTCTTACAATTAGCTCAGTGGTAACACGAGTGTAAGGAACTAGGTACGTAAGGGTGCCATGGTTCGAACCTCGTGGATAGTATGCTCAAGGGAGTTAAACCTGAATTTATTAAATGAACTTGATTCCAAAGTAAATTACAGTGGTAGTAAATTGGTTAGCTGTAACATGTGTTGATAACTGTTGTACTTACTACAGCTTACTGGAATGAGATTTGTAAGGCTGTGAAGTATGAGGAAATAAATGAATCAAGGTAGAGTACGTGTTAAAATGATTTGAATACTAAATGTCTCTGCCTTGAGGATATACAGTGAAAATGATAAGACTTAGCAATGAAATGTCTAAAAAAGTACGAGATATGTGATTAAAGAAAGTATCAGATGTGATTCCCGATAGACTTTCAGAGTTATATAGAGTGGAGGAATCGAGATAACATTGACTCGATTTTGGATATGAAATCTGATTCTAAGCTTATATCGAAGAACTTAAGAAAATCCGAAAGCTTAAGAAATGCACTCTGGAAAATGTGAGAATAATGAAATGCACGTGTATAAGGTGTGATTGAAGGAAATACAGATAATGTAAATTAAGGATAAGAAAGTTATCTATATAAGTGTAAGTGAAAGAAGCACTGATGATATTGAGATGTAGATAAAATAAAGTGATATAGTAAATGTTTACTATCTAATAAAGTTCTCATGAAGAACAAGTATTCATCTACATGAAAATAGACGCTTTATTGATCTGATCACAGATATATGAGGAGTTAATAAGACTAACTTCAATATAAAACGTCCTTAGATAAAAGATTGGAGACTAATGTCCATAAGATGATAATAATTAGAACTCGATATAATTTTTACGAGTTCCTACTAAGGTTTACAAGGTTAATGAAATACCTTGTGAGATATTGAGCCTAATGAATGAGGTATCCATCTATGAATAAAATGATGAGATACTGATACAGTTTAAGGCACAAATGGAAAATGAGCAGCATAGTGGTATGACCTTACGGACTCTCAAAGATTGTAATCTATATGTTAAGATTGGCAAATAGGAGATGTGGCTAGACAGTACCTCTTTCTAAGATATATGATCTCGAATGATAGAGTGACGTGGATCTGTCTATGATGAAGAGATAATGATTAAGATACGAAATGTACTGAGTCTAGCTAAATACTATTGCCAGTTTATGGAAGAGTTATTGGGTTAGCTGCTCTACAGATGTGACTGATAAGTAAATAAGTTTAAGCCAGTGGACGAATAAATGTAAAGATGGCATACAAAAGGTTAAAAGAGTTTAATAATGGAATATTTTACCACTGATGAAAAATGAGCAAAATGATGATGAAGGAAAAGATGAATATGTCATAAGAGAAAAGTATATGATGTAAAGGGAACACCCATATGAAGTAGTTCCCGAATTTAAAACTAAAAGTGATTTTTGTGGTTATCACATAATTATGGCTAGATGAAAAATTTAGCCAAACCCGAAAGATGAAAATAATTATACTCCAAGGAGTAAAGAAATGATTTACGATTTACTGCCAGTCATGTAAATGGAAAATGATAAATATTATAGCACCTCGAAATGATGAAAATGGTGGAATTACATGGATAATGAGGTGAAAAAAATTGATAATTATAGATTCAATGATAAAGTTAAATAATGAGAATATCAAATTATAATTTGATTATGTCGTTATGGAATCTAAATTATCAAAAAAAAAGTATAATTACAGGTATATTCTAAGATTAAAGTGATAATGAATATACCATAAGAATGAAAGAGGTAATAAGAATATTACATGGAAAGACGATATGGAGAGAAAATGATTATCTCCTGATTCAATTATGGTAAAAGATGGTAAATAGTAAAGTCTGCAAACGAACTGCAACAATTGATGAAATAAATATGAGAAGAATATTGAGGATAACAATGAAGAATCTAAAAGAGATATGATAATATGGAAGTGATTAAAGACTGATTGTCTAAATGGAATCACATTCCTATTATCAAACTCTTAGATTCTTTAGTGCTATAGTCGAGATTTGATTATAAAATGATGAGAATGTATGTAAAGCTCCAGTGAGCACTATATGTGATGGGAATCTCTGAGTAGCTATATGTTATGGGAAATAGCAAAAGGCTTTGGGATTCCAAATTTATTGACAGCATTGCTCTGTACTGATATAAATATCTGAGCGTAGAATGGAAACGCTCAAAGATATGTTGAGATAGCGGATGCACGAGATGTGAAAGCTACTGGGACAGTTACATACTATTGATTTAAAACGTGTAAATGATAGTTATCAAATTATATCAACTTGGCACTAATTAAGAAAACAGATGATGAATCATATGAGATATGAAAAGGAGTGGAAATGGATAACTCCCAATTGATAAGCAATTCACAGGGAGTATAAAAATATGATGAGAAATGATATAGAGTGTAAGTGATTCCAAGGCTAATGGCATATTGGTAGTATTAATTAAAAGATGATTGAGAGGACAAGAATGATGAGTATACGAAACAGTGCCACCTTTAACCTAAGTTAAATTCGGAGGACCGAATTTCTTAAGTTTGGGAGAATGTGATAACCGCAAATTTCTGAATTTTTTATATTACTTATTTGAGAATTTAATTTTAAATGCGAATGATAAATTGAAGTAAATAAAGGAATTATTTACAAGATGGAATATTGTTGGAAATTTCGTAAAAAATGAAGTTAAGGAATTGATAAATTATATGGAGAAAATTAATTTGGATAAATGGAAATCCAAATTAAATAACAAAATGATGAAGAATATATATATTATACATACAATATATATTGTATTATTTCATTATATAAATATATAAAAATGTTATTCTATTTTAAAATATATATGTATACATAATATATATTAGATATATATTTGTAATATATAATATATATATATAATACACATATATAGAGTACTATACTATATATAAAATTATATATATAGTATAATATGTATATAATAAAATTAAAACAAAAAAGAAAGAAGAAACAGAATCGGGAACTCCTGATTCTGTCTCCCGCGTGGGTGGTCGGCCGACCGAGGGCGAAACGAGGGAGCCGAGACCATCGCCGACGAGGGAAGAAGAGGAAGAAATCGACCGGCGGCGAAAAGGAGAAAGGAAACAGAATCGGAACCGGAGGAAGCCGGAAAAGAAAAAGAAAGAGGATCTGGCGGTGCCGGTGGAATTAGCCACCGGTACTGCCACCGAAGCATCACCGGAGGAAGAGGAAGAGGATGGAGGCCACCCGAGGCGCGGTGAATGACAGAGGAAGGCCGGCGAAGAGGCGGAAGAAACCGAAGGAAAATCGACTCGATCTGCCACCGTGCCGTCGATCCAGGCTGAACGGAGACCACCAGCAGACTCACCGTGCCGTCGGCCAGTTGTGGAGCCCTTGAACCACCGGAGAACTGGCCACTGGCAAAGAACCGGCGAGGAAGAAGGCTGAACCGGCTAACGGGAAAAAGGAAAAGAAAAAGAAAAGAAAAAGGAAAAAGAAAAAGAAAAGGAAAAAGAAAAGAAAGAGAAAGGAAAGAAAAGAAAAGAGAAAAAAGGAAGAAAAAGAGGAAAAAAAGAAAAAGAGAGGAAAAAAGGAGAATTTCAAAAATTATGGGAAATCCCGAGAATTCGAAAACTCAGGAATTTTGGGAATCGGTAAGAAATCTCGAAAAGTGATAAATTATTTAAATAATTTATTTATTTAAATAAATATAAGAAAATTCTAAATTTTAGAATTTAATTTCCAGAAAATTCCCTCGATGACCGAGCCGATGGAATCGGGCGAGGTGAACACGGGCGCGACTTTCGAGAGTCAGTCGTCAACTCGGAATAGGTAAGGGATGCATGTGCAGCACTGTAAGGATATTCAGTCTGCATGTTTTAATTTTGAAATATTTTATGGAAATATTTTATGAAATTATTATGATGAATGATTGGTTGGAAATTTGGAATGAAGTACCGGTTGAAATTATAAACTATATTTTCCGTACAGGAGGCTAGCCAATTGGCAGCCGTTATACTGCTGAAAAATTATCGAAAAATTCTAGAAAATTTATAAAATCATAATAAATGAATTATTTCACAAGAAACAATTTTCAACCACGAAAATCGAGAAAATGATTATTTTTCATATTTTAAAATATTCATGTTTTATGAAAAATAATCATTTTCTCGATTTTCGTGGTTGAAAATCGTTTCTTGTGAAATAAAATCATTTATTATGATTTTATAAATTTTCTATAATTTTTCGATAATTTTTCAGCAGTATAACGGCTGCCGATTGGCTAGCTTCTTGCAAGGAAAATACAGTTTATAATTTCAACCGGTACTTAATTCCAAATTTCCAACCAATCATTCATCATAATAATTTCATAAAATATTTCCATAAAATATTTCGAAATTAAAACATGCAGACTGAATATCCTTACAGTGCTGCACATGCATCCCTTACCTATTCCGGGTCGACGACTGACTCTCGAAGGTCGCGCCTGTGTTCACCTCGCCCGATTCCATCGGCTCGATCATCGAGGGAATTTTCTAGAAATTAAATTCTAAAATTTAGAATTTTCCTATAATTATTTAAATAAATAAATTATTTAAATAATTTATCACTTTTCGGGATTTCTTACCGATTCCCAAAATTCCTGAGTTTTCGAATTCTCGGGATTTCCCATAATTTTTGAAATTCTCCTTTTTTTCCTCTCTTTTTCTTTTTTTCCTCTTTTTCTTCATTTTTTCTCTTTTCTTTCCTTTCTCTTTCTTTTTCCTTTTTCTTTTCCTTTTTCCCGTCAGTCGGTTCAGCCTTCTTCACCGGCGGCTGGTTCTCTGGCGGTTCAAAGGCTCCGTAGTTGGCCGACGGCACGGTAAGTCTGCTGGTGGTCTCCGTTCGGCCTGGATCGACGGCACGGCGGCGGATCAAGTCGATTTTCCTTCAGTTTCTTCAGCCTCTTCGCAGGCCTTCCTACGCCGTTCACCGCACCTCGGGTGGCCTCCATCCTCTTCCTATTCGTCCGGCGATGCTTCGGTGGCAGTGGCGGTGGCCAATTCCGCCGGCACCGCCATATCCTCTTTCTTTTTCTTTTTCGGCTTCCTCCGGTTTCGATTCTGTTCCCTTTCTCCTTTTCGCCGCCGGTCGATTTCTTCCTCTTCTTCCCTCGCCAGCGATGGTCTCGGCTGCCTCGTTTCGCCCTCGGTCGGCCGGTCGACGGTGGCTGGCTTCCACGCGGGTGACAGAATCGGGAGTTCTCGATTTTGTTTCTTCTTTCTTTTTTTTTTTGTTTTAATTTTATTATATACATATTATACTGTATATAATTTTATATATAGTATAGTACTATATATGTGTATTATATACAAAAATATGTATATATATTATATATTACAAATATATATATATCTAATATATATTATGTATACATATATACTTTAAAATAGAATAACATTTATATATATATTTATATAATGAAATAATACAATATATATTGTATGTATAATATATATTTTCTTCCTCATTTTCTTATTTAATTTGGATTTTCATTTATCCAAATTAATTTCCTCCATATAATTTATCAATTCCTTAACTTCATTATTTACGGAATTTCCAACAATATTCCATCTTGTAAATAAATCATTTATTTACTTTAATTTATCTTTCGCATTTAAAATTAAATTCTCAAATAAGTAATATAAAAATTCAGAAATTTACGGTTATCACAATAGATGATGTGGTGATTAAATATATAAATTGAGGATTCAATTGTGGAATCTAAATTATGAAAAGAGATTTAAAGACCATACTACATGAAGAGAACATAATAGTCTCATGATTTATGATTATAAGAGATGATCTATGGTAAAGTCTGCAATGAGATGTAGCCTTGATGAAATGATAGAGAAAATGAATATTGGGGATAATAAAGAGTCTAAAAGAGAAATAATGATATGGAAGTGATTAAAGACTGATGATTTAAATAGAATCACTTTCCATTAACAGACTCTTAGATTCTCTAGTGCCATAGTTGAAGTATGAGTGTGAAACGGTGTGAAAGTATGTATACAGTTCCAGTAGGCATTACATGTGATGGGAGTCTCTAAGATGCCATATGCTTAATGAGAATAGCAAAAGGCATTGAAATCCCAATTGTACTGATAGCATCGCTCCGTACTGATGAAAATGCTCGAGCGTAATATGTGGACGCTTGAGGATATATTGAGAGAACGAGTACACGAGATGTGAAAGCTACTAGGACACTTACATATAATTGATTGAGATGTGTAATTGATAGTTTTAAAACCATATCGACTTGGCACTAAGTGAGAAAAATGGATGATGAACAGCATAGATCAGCTGTGACATGAAAAATACTATGCATAGACTCTTAGGTGAAAATAGTGGAAATGAATAACCCCCGATTTGAGAAATGAACTTACGGGAGTATAGACATATATGATGAAAGACAGCATGTAGTGGTCTAAAGTACTCTTGATGTTGAAAGTGTACTGGCAATATTACTTGGAGGATGACCTAGAGGTCAGAAGTAATAAGTATACGACATGTACCACTTTTGGATTTAAGTTAAATTCGGAGGACCGAATTTCTTAAGGTGGGGAGAATGTGATAACCGTAAAATTTTTCATTTATTGGAAATTATAAATATTGGAAAAAAATATTAGAGAAAAGAAATAAA
This sequence comes from Heritiera fomes, assembly GCA_032173925.1. Classification (NCBI taxonomy): domain Eukaryota; kingdom Viridiplantae; phylum Streptophyta; class Magnoliopsida; order Malvales; family Malvaceae; genus Heritiera; species Heritiera fomes. The sequence continues at coordinate 21,381,963 of JAPDPM010000018.1, read as the reverse complement.
TAAAATGGTGAGATTGGAATATTGTGGAAAGATTCCGAGAATGGAGAAAGTGACGGATTAGGAAAATGGTGTGAAGGAAAATTAAATTTGGAAATAAAAATAAGGAATAAATATGAAATATTTTATATAATTATATATTATATAAATGTATTTTGATGCAAATACATATGTATTTAAATACAGTATGGTATAAAGTATATATTAAATATACATTGGTATATATAAGTATATATATATATACTATTTTATAAATTTAAATAATACATATGTATTCAAGTATGACATTTTATGTATATATAAATATATATACGTATATGAGAAAAATGTAAATATTAATTTACATTAAATTTTGAAAATGTATATATTGTAAATATAATATATATGGTATTATAACATATATATAATTAAAAATATATGTAAAGGTTAATTAATTTTAAAGTATATAAATATACATAAATATACTAGATATGTATTTTGTTAATATATAATATATATAGTACTATACTATATATAATAATAATATTATATGTATTATATATGTAATATACATATAATATATGTTATATTATAAGTATATTATATTAGATAGTATAGATAAAAATAGAAAGAAAAATAAAAACAAAAGAGGAAAGTGAAAACAAAAAGGGAAAGGAGAGATCGGGAGGATCCCAACCCTCCTAGCTAGAAACGACGGTGGCGGCGCTGCCGCCACCGGCGAGGGAGAAAGGAGGAGGGAGAGAGAAGGATGATGCCGGCGACGTGAGGAATGAAGACCGGGGACGGAAAACGGAAGGAAAACAGAAACGGAGGAGGGAAATTCTGGTGGAAGCCGAGGAAGAAAAAGAAAAAAATGGATCTGGCGGTGCCGGCCAAACCAACCGTCGCCACTACCACCGAAGCTTCACCGAAGGAAGAGGAAGACATGGGAGGCCACCGATGAGGCGGAGAACGGCGGAGGAAGGCCGAAGGAGGAGGAGAAGAAACCGAAGGTAAACCGAGTAGATCCGTCGCCGTGCCATCGATCCAGACCTAACGGAGGCCAGATCTAGCTTCGTCGTGGTGCCGGCCAGCTACTGAGCCACCGAACCGCCGGAGAACCAGCCACTGGAGAAGAACCGGTGGTGAGGGGAGGTGACCGGTCCGGCTGGAAGAAAAGAAAAGGAAAAAAAAAGAAAAAGAAAAGAAAAACGAAAAGAAAAAGAAAAGAAAAGAGAAAAAGAAAGAAGAAAGAAAAAGAAGAAAGAGGAAGAGAAAAGGAGTTCTGGGAATTTGGAAAATTCCCGAGAATTCGAAAATTACGAGAAATCCCGGGAAACTCAGAAATCCGAGAAATTCGGTAAGGAATTCGGGAATTATTTCCGAGTAATTAATTTGAATAAATAGTGGAAAAATTCTAATTTTTAGAATTTAAATTAAAGAAAATTCCCTCGATAACCGAGCCGATGGAATCGAGCGAGGTGAACACGGGCGCGACCTTCGAGAGGCAGTCGCCGACTCGAAACAGGTAAGGGAGACATGTGCCGCCTATAAGGATATTCGGCCACATGTTTTAAATTATGCATTTAATTTATAAATGCAATTTATAATGATTAGTTTTTGAAAATTGTGGTGATTTATCGATTTCAAATTGTGGTGAAATACCAGTTGAGAAATATAAACTGTATTTTCTGTGTAGGAGGCTAGCCAAATCGACAGCCATTATATTGCCGAAAAATTATCAAAAAAATTACTGAAATTTACCAAAAATCACCGAAAACCAAAATAAAAGATTTGATTTCACGTGAATCGATCTTCGGGTACGAAAATCGAGAAATTAAGTAAATTTCATAAAACATGAATATAGTGATATTTAATTTTAAAAAATTCATGTTTTCGAAAATGATGAAAAGGAAATCACCGAAAATTCACCCGGTAGCTGATATTTCACGTGAAACGAGATGAAAATGAAAAAGAGACTGAAGTGAATATTTTTATAAATATTCTTAAATATTCACTTGATTTTACATAAAACCTTTATGATTTTAATTATGGAAATAATTAATTATAAAAATTCCATAAAGGTTAAGAAATGAAGAAAAACTATGATTTCGTGACTAGAGTTCTCTACACGTGTTTTTAGAAGAAAACATGGTGATGGGAATTTAAAGTTAGAAAATAAATAATTTATTTTCATAAATTATAAAAATTATTTGTTTGAAATTTCGATAATTATAAAACCATGTTTTCGATTGAATGCACGGAAAAACGTGCATATGTGTTTTACTGTGGAAAAAGAAAGTTTTGCCCTTCTATACTTTCAGTGATGATTTTGCAAACTATCTTCATCGTATGGAAAACATGATATATACCTTTATGAAATAATTCGAAAAATGTTATTTATTTTATAACTTTCATAAAGGTGATTATATTTACATGTTAGCCTTATGGATATTTGATTTACTGTGTTTGAAATCTATAAAGGTTAAGGTACGGTTTTTACACTGTTTTGAGACTTAGGCCCCGAGCTTCATGCATCACATATATTGTTACTGTCACGTGGCTGATTGACCAACTAGTCATCAGCGTCCCGGATTGTCGCCTAGCAAGCGTACACCGAGGACATATTGTAGATCATGGCCATAGATCTCTTTACTGTTTACTTTGTCCCTAGTGGACAAGATAGCATGATTTGATTGTAGGGAGATGCCTAGTCTCACTTACTGTTCACTGAAAGGATTTACGGAATCCTGTTTACTGTACTGTTTACTGTACTAAACCACTGTTCATTGTTTACTGATGAAAGACCGTACCAAAACACTGTATTACTGAACTATACTATTTACTAAAATATTAGCTATTGATTACTGTTTTACTGAACTGAAAGCTACCATTTACTGTTTACTGAACTGAAAGCTACCTTATACTATTTACTGAATTGGTAGTTACTGTTTACTATTACTGATTGAACCGTATCAAATTACTATTTTACTGAACTGTACGATACGGTTACTTATTTGAAAAGAGAAATAAATGTTTATTCTAAAAGAATAACATAAGAATTATTTCTAAGATAGAAATAATCGAAGAAGTAATTATCCAATGATTGGATATTTACAAATCACTGTACTGTAGTGAAGAGAAGAGAAGGGAAGTAAACCACTGTTTTTATTACTGAACTGCCACGTGTTTTAAAGTATACTGAAGTGAAAAGAAATAAGTGGTTTACTCTGTGGAAAAACGAAAATTATATCGTTTTGAAAGCAACAAAATTAGTACTCTCTACAGTTGCTTCTAGGGTCCGGAACAAGTTAGGTATTTTAAAATACTAGCCTTACTCTATCTGGATCCCTAGCCGACTGTAGTATCCTTCATACATGTGAGCCTAGAGCCAGCTAGGAAGATTTTAAAGAAAATGAAAAAAAATATTTTCAGCATATAGATAGCTAAATATTAAGTGTGACATATAACTCTCTTACTGAGCCGTGGTTTGCTCACCCCTTAATTTTAAACATTTCCGGTTTTAAAGATTATGAGACAATTGATTGCGGATCAGGTTGTACACAAAAGACAATGTGACAGACCGACTGATTTATATGAGGTACGATCATTTATTTTCAGTATTTAGACATGTATGCAGTACTACTTATCTGATTAAATAAGATAGGGGATGTGTATAATATAAACAATGTTATGTAAATTTGTGTAACAGTTAGTAAAAGTGAAGTATCACCGACAGCCCAATCGGATGAATTGTGTAAAATAAGGTGAAAAATGTGGTAACGGGTCATTACACCATCACCGGCGACGACTTTGGATCTGGGTTCGTGGGTTTCGGCCCCTTCCTCCTCTCTTTTCTCTTTCCTCCGCCGGAGTCTCTTTCGCTGGTGGCTCCTCTCACTTTCATCGAGCTTCGCTGGTGTCGGGAGTGGCAGTGGCGGTGGTGGTGGCGGTGCCTGGATCGGCCAGCACCACTGCATCTCTTTTTCGCTTTTCTCTTCTCGATTCTACCCTCGATTTCTTCTCTTTTCTCTTTCACCGGCATCGATTTCCTCTTCCTCTCTCCTCACCGGTGGTGGTCCCTCTCTCCACCTTCTCGTTTCTCGCCGACGACAGCAGCGGTTGTTGTCGTCGGCCTCTTTTGGGCTTTCCTCCTCTGTTACAAACAGAGGAGGAAATGAATTAATTGGGGAATCGGGGTTAACCGATTCCCTTCCCTTTTTTATTTTATTTTATTATTATTATATATAATTATATTTATAATTATATATATATAATTATATTACTAATAGTATATATATTTTATTTTCACAATATATATTTACACTTTAATTAAATTAATTAATATATATTTCATACATATACATATTTATTTACATACATAATTGTATATAAAAATATACATATGTATTTATTTAAGACAAAATAGTATATATTTCATTTTATAATATATACTATATTTCATAAATATACATATGTATTTATATAAAATTTATTAAAATATATTTATATACTCTAATTATATAAATATATAATATACGCATTTTTATTTCATTTAATTTTTGGATTTCTTAATTTCCAATTTATTTCTCCTTTTCATTTCCTATTTAATTTGGATTTCCATTTATTCAAATTATATTCCTCCTTTCCTTATTTTTCGTAACTCCGACTTTATTTTTATTTTCATTAAATTTCCTTCTTCATTTCTTATTCCAATTTAATTTGTCTTTTTATTTCTTATTTAATTTGGATTTTCATTTATCCAAATTAACTTTTCTCAATTTTATCCAAATAAATTTTCTCCGCTTCTTCGCTTCATCAATTTTGGGAATTTCAACGATATTCTCATCTCGTAAATAAATTTTATTTATTTACTTTAATTTATTTATTTCGTCTTCTCTATTTTCTTAAATATTAATTTTTAAAAATAGGAAATTTTAGGTTATCACAGATGGATTATCAGTTTGTTGAAATAGTGATGAAAGTAATGATAATTATACGATATAGCTTAGAAGAGGAGACTGCAGTTGGAATTTTGATAGTTGAGCGAGTGAATTGTGGAACTATAAATAGAGTAATGATTTGAGAATTTGTCAAATTTGATCTCTTAATTTTAAATGGTTCCGAATGTGAAAATATGGACAATTCAAGAGGTCGATGCTGAGACGATTTCGCCGTATTACATCGTATTACTGATTATCCGTGAGATGATAAACGGATCTACGCTAGTGATATGGGTCTTAGTATCAATGTTATAGTAAATAATGGATGGCTATGCTTAGAGGTGGCAAACGGGCGGGTTCGGGCGGGTTTCGGTCCGGGTTTTTTCGGTTACGAGTTTTTTCGGTTACGGGTTTTTTCGGTTGCGGGTTTTCTCGGTTGCGGGTTTTTTCGGTCTCGGGTTTTCTCGGTTGCGGGTTTTTTCGGTCTCGGATTTTTTCGGTTGCGGGTTTTCTCGGTTTCGGGTTTTTTCGGTTGCGGGTTTTCTCGGTTTCGGTCCGATTTTGGGTTCGGTCCGGTTTTAATCGGGCGGGCTTAGCGGGCTTAGTCAAATTATTTTAAAATTTTATAAATTATAAATATTTTATAATTTTGAATATAATAATTAATTTAATTTTATATAGTTAAATAAAAATATAATAGAAATGCTAAATTAAAGTTAAAATTTAATAAATGGGAATTGTATAATATATATTAAGAAATTTGGTTGGGATGATTTTGAAAACATTGGGAGTGGACCAATGAAGAATATAGTTATCTACAATAATAAAAGAGAACATATCATCTATAATTATTACATTATAATTAATTAATCAAAATTTAAAGTCACGTGAGATCTATCAAAATAATACATAAAGTTCGCACTTGTAAATGATGGATCAATACATAATTTTTAATTATAATTGATTAATTATCGTAAAAAGAATAACAAGTAAAATACTCGAAGATGTAAAAGATATTGAAAAATTTTTAAATCTTGCATTGCATTTGCAAGAAATGAAAGCATTTATGCTATTGTAAACTTTTGCCTTGGAAGCATCTGGATTTCTGTACTAATTAATTTTTTTGTCCACAAACTCCGACTACTAAAAATCATCTTTGAATTGCCAACAACCTCTTGGCCTAGTGGTTAAAGATGAGTTGTGGCATATTGTAAGTCTTGGGTTTGAATCCAACACCCCCATCCTCAGTTATTTAGTATTTCCTTTGTAATAAAAAAATTATCTTTGAATTTTGATTATAATTAAAACGATTATAATAGACATTACATTATATTAGACTTAATAATTCGTATATATATATATATATATATTGTATTCGTATTGCATCAAATATATTTGTATCATATAAAATATAAAAATTATTGTATTAAAATTTATATTGATATACCAAACACAATTTCTTTTTAATTATCATATCTACATTGCATGACAGTATATTGAGATAAATATATTTCAAAGTTTGCTTTTGAAGTTTTTTCATGTGATTCTCAAGGGAGGGAAAAGGCATATTCCCAAAGAATTTGAAATTTTTTGGTAATGTGGCAAAAGCTTGTTTGGAGGGAATTGAAAAATGAAAATCAAACAGATCTCCTTTCACACGAAACTCTCATAAATAAAATATTGTTGTTTTGATTAAATTTATATAAATATAAATTTTTACATTTTAATGTTTTTATTACTTGATAATTATTATTTATTTTTTAATTTCCTGTGATATTTACATTTGTTATAAAATATATAATTATATATTAATAATTATATAAAAATTTATTTTTTAAATGAGCCAAATATATATAGTAAAACTAAAAGAAAGTGAAAATCCAAAAGTATTAGCTATACAAATAAATAACTAACAAATTATAAATAAATCACACTAAACTATTAAACATTTATATAAATAGCTTTATACTATTAACAATAACTTATTGAGTCATTGTGTTTTTTTTTTTGGGTCAATATTGGGTTATTGGAATTTAGATACTCTTAGTTCAATAAATTTAACATATATGACATTTTATTATAATGTAAATCTTAATATATATAGTATATTATGTTTATTATTTTATTTGTAACTCATTATAATAAATTAAAAAAACACTTTTTTAACTAAAAAGTAGTTGAGAAGGTCAATATCTATTTAATCATACTATATTATGATTATTAATTGATCAAGTTAAACTAAATTACATGAAAACATCCTAAGAGATTAAATGTTTGAAATTAAAAACAAAAGTATATTCTAAAAGCATGATAAGAAATTGGAATGAAAAATGTCTAAAATTAAAACTATAATATGCTATGAGAGATTGTTTAATTTATTCTATATTACATGGTAAGAGATTATTATAATGTAACATACAAATCATTATAATAAGATAAATATATTAATAATCTATTTTATATAATTAAGAGCTTGTATAGTTGATTATATATCACATGATAAAATATTATTTTTAAAGTTATAATAACATACAAATCATTATGATAAGATGTTATTTATTAACTATATTATGTATTTATTTGCCATCAAAAAAACTATTCCAAATTGAGTACTAATTTTTTTCATATTCACATTAACATAATAATATTATATTAATATAATAATATTAGATATACACCAATTGATTGAATATCTAATTAAAATGTTAAATAATAGATATTACTAAATTAATTAATATAATGCTAGTTATTTAAATATAATTAATAATAATAATAACAAAGTATAAAAAAATAAATTTTATTAAAATTACCACTTACATAGTAATACAACTCTAATCTATTATTAAATTACACTTTAATTTACTATTAGAATTATTATTTTTATCCACACTTTAATTTTACATTTAATAGATAATAAAGAAATTATTTTTAATAAATACTTAATTCTATCAAAATAATACTTACACACTAGGAGATTACATAATTTATTCTTAAAAGATTATTATAATATAATATACAAATCATTATTACAAGATACTAAATTAGTTTATTCATGTATAAGATTATTATAATATAATAAATAATTAATTATCACTAGCTTGATTTTTTAATGTCTTTTGTTTTAAGGCTAAAAATAAAATTACCACTATAATTTTCTCTTTTAATGATACCCAATTATAAAAAAATTGTATTTGTATTGTTTAATTTAATAACTTAGCTTTTTCTAATCTTAAAATTTTAAATTTTAATTTTAAGATTAGGTTTTTTTAATCTAAATTTAATATCTTTCTATATTTGAAACGTTAAGAAAATATAGTTTAAATTTAATTTTATTAAAAATATTTTTAATGTGTTGCACAAGATATCAAATTCAAAGTTTCAAACAAATATTGAAATTATATAATTTTTATATATTTGATTTATTATTGTATTAAAATTAAAATTTTATTATAAATAAAAATAATAAAATGTTAAAATGATTTTTATAATAAAATCAAATGTCAAATTAATAATATATTTATTATTATAAATGCAATAAAGATAATATTAAAGATTATTTGATATCATATATTATATCATATATTATGGTGTTTTAAATTAATTTAATTTAATTAAAAAGATTCAATATTTATTATGTTGGTAATATATAATTGATAAAATTGTATAATAAATAATAATTGTTTTCAAAATTTTAAACTTTTTAATTAAAAAAGTGTATCAATTATTTATTTATTTTTAAATAATAATTATATAATTATAATTCGGGTTTTCTCGGGTTATAAATTCGGTTTTTTCGATTTTCGGTTCGGGTCGGTCTCGGTTTCGGATCGTATCGGGCTCGGGTTATGTCGGTCTCGGGTTGTGTCGGGTTCGAGTTTTTTCGGTTTCGAGCTTTTTCGGTTTCAGGCTTTTTCGGTTCCGAGCTTTTTCGGCTACGGGCTTTTTCGGTTACGGGCCTTTGACTTTTTTGGTCAATTCGGGCTGGTCCCGGTTCGGTCTCGGGCGGATTCGGGCGGGTTTTCGGGCTCGGGCCAATTTTTGCCACCTCTAGCTATGCTGTTGAGTCATAACGAATATATGATTTGAGTACACATAACTTTATTGACATTGAGGTTGAATTACGACACAATTCAATCATTTATAGATTCAAGCAAATGAGTGATGAAAATATATGAACATATGGTTTTGTTTATAACCATAGAATAGGCCTTGAATAATAAAATTAATAATCGTATAAGTTCAATATTAAATTATACAGGCCATACGAAAAATTGAATTGAGGATTGTGATCTGATTTTATGATAGTGAATGAAATTGAACTGCAAGTCGAAAATTCTGAATGTGTGCCAATAGGTCAAACCATAAATAGATTTGATAAGCGATTATTGATCTTGTGGTTCTATGATCCTCGATATTGACTCTAGGGTAGATATTGGATGACGATATTGGAAATTACATAATTTCTGTATCTTGATGGTTACACTGAAAACATGATATCTAAATGTTCATAGAGACTAAGAAGATTCATACTAATGATGTGATCCTAATATTGATGATGAGATGTATAAATGATTATTACATTCTATGACGATTGAGAAAGGATATTGAATATCGAATGGTCTGAATACAAAGTGATTTGACTATCGAATGAATTGAATACTGAACAATTTCAATACCCAATTAATTGAATATTAAATGAGTTGAATAGGATCTACTGATTTGACAAGAGGAAGTTTTGAAGTCGAATGATTGATGGTGACAAAAAATTGAATGAATTACTGCACTGTATTAGATGAAATATGATTTATATCGATATTTGAAAATAGTATCGAATTTACCTATTATGATCTGATTGAAATCAAAAGGATTGAAATGAGAGAATTGAATTATAGTGAACGTTATAATGAAATGTCATGGTTGATTAAAATGATAGTTCACTATTGAACTCGTGATTTAAATTGCATTGCATTTAAGCATGCCTTCCTATAACTTGAAACATTATAATAATGTTTATATAAATACTGTAAAGTATTGATTTGTTTTGAAATGAAAATATATGGTAGATATATATATTGATATATGAAGCCTCATACAGAATTTTACCATATGCTTTACATGATATTGAAAAGAAAACTAAAGATTTAAATGTTTTATGAGACTGTAGGCACCCTAAAAGAATTAAATTCAATAAAGCATAGTGGAAACCGCCTAATTGGAGCTTTGCTCATTAGGCAGAGATGCTTGTTCGACAATTGTCGTGGACAGGTCTCAGTCACGCCTGATCAGTGGGGCTGAGAGAGATGAGGTCTATGGCCATAGATAGCACCCTAGCTGGTTTCCAGGGGGCGATGACATGATTTTCACTGCTAGCTACAGTGATTTAAGTCTTTATTGATAGAGATGATAGGGATCTAGCCTAGTCTCTAACTGATATGATATGAAGTCTAGAGTATGATTTTATTGATGTAAACTCTAGACTTGACATGATTTATATTGTACATGAGACATGTTTGAAAAGAAATATGTTTTGAAACAGTACATGTTTTAAAAGTACACGTGATATGATTTCGACACCTATATGATTTATATATGATTTTGTGTCGAACATGACATGATATGCGATCTAGAGTATAGTTTGATTTAATATGAACTCTAGACCTGATATGACTTATAGTATATGTTTTAAAAGTACATGATATATGATTTCGACGACTATATGAGTTGTATATGATTTTGTGTCGAACTTGAAATGATATGCGGTCTAGAGTATATATTGATTTGATATGAATTCTAGACCTGACATGACTTATAGTATATGAAAAATGTTTTAAAACCGCACATGTTTTAGACATGCTCTAAAAACGAATACATGAATTGAAATTGAACATATTTTTATCATGCCGTAAAAGTAGACTTGAATGAATTGAAAATTCATACGTTGAGCATGTTCTAAAGTACATATGATACGATTTGAAATATTAGCGGTTTGTACAGTAAAGTTACATAAATTTCATATTAAACTCCGACATGATAATATGCTTCGTACATGAGAGTTCCATGAGGAAAGTCATGACTCGACATTAATGATATTTCATCTATACGATGACATGATATGATATGATACATGAACATAAGATTGATATGAAGAGAATTGTGAACTTACACTATTGTGATCATAAGTCCCTATATGAGAAGTGATATGAGATGATAGAATACAGAAATATGATTATGAAATGAAAAGTGACTTGATACGATATCTCAATTGGATAGAATGTACTATGAGATTGATGAGAATATGGACTAATGGTACATGATATTCAAATTGGACACGACATATTGTTTTGCGATGCACTATAGTATACTGATGAGAAAACTAAAAAGTGATTATGATGATTTATTTAGAAGTCTGAGTGATAGACAGATGACAAGAATTGAGATAATGAGATGTTATCGATGAAAAAGGATTAACTGTAATTGCAAACTTGCAAGTTTTAAGCATTGCGGTTTAAGACAGTATAATCCTATTCTTGCATTTATATTAGTATCTTACTGAGCCGTGGTTTTGCTCACCCCATTATATTTCATCTCTTTTCAGATAATTGAGTTAAACTTTGCCATGAGGGCTTCTGAGTGGGGCCCCAGATACGGATTACAGCTTCGATACTAACCATCATTTTGCGAATCCACTTCGCTATTTTGAGGTATACATTCCTTGTAAATCTCTTGTTTACATGTACAGACTTTAATTAATACACAGTATGTATGTTGTCCCGTGAGTCGGGATGTAACTTAGAAGTGTGATAAAGTATTGTATAAAGGATTAGTGAAATTAGAGTAGTAACTACATTGACACCGAATACAAACCTTAAAATGAAAATGAAATATTTAGTCTATAAATTTGTAGACTAAGAAAAGTATAAGAATCAAGTGAAAGTCGCAGTCTTCGGGTCGTGACAGATTAAATAGTATCAGAGCACGGTTTCTTTAGTACGTGTCGGTGTAGTTGAAACCATAACAGTGTTACCGAAGAAAACCGAAACAAACACGCAGCAAAATTTAAATCATTCGGCCTCCACCAGGATCGATTCGAAGAGTTGCCTGATTAGGGTTTCGAGATTTACCTAACGTTTTCTCTGATTTTCTGTCGTTGGTCGAGTCACAAGCAACAACTTTTCGTTCCTGCCTCTATGGTATCCACACGAACGGATCTAACGACTCTTGAACGTCTCACGATCAGAGGCCTTAAAGAGCGTTTTTGATTCCTTATAACCGAATTGCTAGCTTCGATTAAAAGAATATTTTGTTTTCTATTTTTGTGCGGCTCTATTTTAGAAAACACAAAACATCCTTTTATAGGCAGTAAATTTTACCCTAAAATTTACTGTCAAACAGAACTCTAATCCTACTTAGAATAGGATTAGTTATATCCTTAATCCAATTCAGAATAGGATTAATTATATCCTTAATCCAATTCAGAATAGGATTAATTAAGCTCCTCATTGATCCGTTCTAAGTGTGCGACCCAATAGGTTCTCAAAACAATGGCAATGACAAAATTGTCACAGGCAATGAGCGGTATCTAGCAACACATCATTGCTACCCATGTAACGAGAATGTCAATGACTCGACATAACCTTACTCGTGATAGATGTTACCGTGTAGTCTAATCCCTTTATCCTTTGATGTCTTGATTAGACATAAGTCATGGAATGTGTCACACTTGTATAGTCTAATCAGCGTTTCTTGATTCCTGAGTAGACTATAATCAAATAAAATCAATATCTCATATTGACTTATTCGAGCACGCCATGCATTTCTTAGTCTCACTCTATCAAAGGGCCCAAGACATCACTCTTGTTATATAAGAGGGATAAATCCTATCTTGATCACTCAACATCTCTATACATAGATCAAGGCATACCCAATTACTACCTTTATAGTCCATCCTGTTATGAATGACATCTAGCAGCATTAAAGTATGCAATTCTCTATGTTGGGATCTCTGATGATCTCAAGTCAAAGGATCACATACACCATCATCACTATGAGAATCGCTTATGACACTCATATAACAATCCATGTAGTGTTCTCATGGAGGATCGATCCAGTACATAGTTCTGTAACATGTACCTATGTGATGACTCGATATCCTATATCCATGACAATGGTCATCAGTCAACCACATACTAGTCTTATCGTATCATTGTTATCCTTGTTCACAATAATACTTGACTAGGGATATTTTAAGAATAGTGTGTTATTACTATTCTAAGGACATTATCATATAAGATTACATTACGCAGTTATAAGATAAATATAATAATGAACTATAATAAATAAAATGTCATGATACATAAAAAAATGCCAAAGTCAATCATCTAATGAATGGTTCTAAGGGCATAATCCAACAGTTACATCCTGTGTATTGTGTAGTGTCTGCATGTAAACTTGCTGATTTTCGATCTATACCAAGATTGGTCAGCTATTGGTATGGGTGATACCAGTCGATGGTCTGTTGAAACAGGTTGGGCTTTGACATAAAGGATGTCAATCAATGACCTCTTGAAACGGGCTGGGAATAGTGATGAATGGTATCGATACGGTATAGAAGAATAGTGTGCCATCTTAAAGGAATAAGATATTGAATGATCGAGAACGATTGAATGGGGCATTTGATACTTGGAAGATAATAGAATGATTGTATAAAATACGATTGGTATGTGAACTGAAAAGGATTGAAAGGGGTGAAGAAATTGCCCATGAAAATGATAGAACAAAAGTATATGGCTTGATCGAAAGTACAATCCCACCTTAATTATAAGGACTATTGGGAATTGAAATTACGATTTTTAATTATAAGAGGATGTGTATTGCCAGGAATGAAATGACAACACACATTAGAGCTGTTGAGAGGCTGATATGGATGGTGGACAAAGAGGAAGAGTTTTGAGGTCAAAGTCCCTCCCCTTTAATGAAGGTTCTCTAGTAGCATCACCCATGTAAAGAGGTTACATGGAAATTTGAGAGCCTACTGAAAGAGAAAAGTCCTTATCTTTTCCAATTGAACAAAAGAAATATGATATCATGGAAGTGATTATAGATGGGTTAATCAGATTGAATCACTTTTCCATTATCCGGCTCCTAGATTCGCTAGTGCCATGGTCCAAACACGACAATGAAACAGTGAGAAAGTATGTGAAGTTCCAGTGAGCGTTACATGTGATGGAATCTCAAATTGCCATATGTTTATGGAAAATAGTAAGAGGCTTTAAGATTTCAAATTTACAGACCGCACCGCTTTGTACATGATGTGAATAATTGAGCGCAGTATGGAAAATGCTCTAAAACATGTTCATGAGAACGGATGCACGAAACCCGAAAGCCACTGGGACGATTTCATACTACTGAGTACAGTGTATAAAAGATAGTCACCAAACTATATCGACTTGGCACTAATTGAGAAAGGTGGAGGATAAACAGTATAAATTAAATATTATGTGACGAAAGGTGAAATTGTTAACTCCCGAATTGATAAGGAACGTAATGGAGTATAAATATGTGGTGAAATATTATATGTAATGGTATAAAAGGTGATTCTGGTGTTGAAAACATGCTGGCGGTATTATTTAAAAAGACTATTGAAAGGACAGGAATCATAAGTATACGAAACCGTATCACCTCTAAATATAAGTTAAATTCGGAGGACCGAATTTTTTAAGGTAGGGAGAATGTGAAGACCATGAATTTTCGAAAATAAATAATAAATATCCGAAAAAAAATTTAATTTGGATAAATGGAAATCCAAATTAAATAAGAAATGAAAAAGAGAAATAAATTGGATATTAGGAAATCCAAAATTAAATAAAATAAGAATGTGTATAAAAATATATTTATACAATTAGATTATATAAATATGTTTACACATGTTTTTATTATTTTAAAGTGATGTGTATAGATATATATATAAATGGTTATATAAATATATATAATTAAAAGAAATAATTATATATATTATAATTTAAAAAATAGAAACAGGGGTCGAAACCTGACCCCTGTTATTTTTCTTCTATTTAAGGAAAAACAAAAGTAAAGCAGAAGCCCAGCCGACCACTGTCGGGGGCCACCGGAAGACGAAGAGGAAAAAGAGGGCGTCGCCAGTAAGAGGAGAAGGAAGAGGGAAGTGATCGGCGACCGCCTAAACAGAAAAGAGAAGAAAACGAAAATCAGGAAGAGAAGCGAAAACCCGAGAAGACAAGGAAGAGGAGATCGGCGATGTCTGCAGATCCGGGCACCGCCACTCCCCCCCACGAGACCGGCGGAGACTAGGGGAAGGTGAGAGGAGCCACGGAAAAGAGGAAGAGAAGAGCCACCGACGTCGCTTCCAGATTTGGCGCCGTCGTCGGTGATGGGACAAAACGGAGACTAGATCCGGCATCCTTGCAACGTCGGCCAACTGTGGGAAGTGTGAACTAGCGGAATGGGTGGCAGCCGGTGGCCGAACCGGCCAGCAGAAGCCAAATTGGTCTGAATCGGTCCGAACTGGTTCAGACCAGAAAAGTTAAAAAAAAGAAAAAAATAGAAAGAAAAAAAAAGGAAAGAAAGGAGAAAGAAAAGAAAAAGAGAAAGAAGAAAAGAAAAGAAAAAGAGAAAGAATGAGAAGGAAGAAGAAAGAAAAAAATGTAAGGAAAATTAATAAAAAAATAAATTGATGATATTTATTGAATAATTTATGGTTATATTGATGTAAGTACATTGATATTGAAATTGTAGCAAAACAGAAATGAGACGAATGGTGGAGTTCAGCAAGGCTCGAAAGTCGGAAAGTGCGCTAAGCTTTGGTGAATAGGTAAAATACTTTTATAAAGTATTAGTAGTATTATATTATATGTGGGATTATGATTTTTATATAATATATTGATGGAATGATTTTTAAATACTAAGAGGACCCACAACTAATGGTGGGGGTCTTAGTAGAGACATAGGAATTGTGAGAATCAATGGCTGTGGTATAAATTGTGTTTTCCTTGCAGGAGGTTTAGGAAAATTTAAGCCGTTATGCTGCCAAAATTTTCATGAAAATGTTTAAGGAAAAAGATTAAGCTTCTCATATAAAAGGAATCTAGAAAGAATTATCGAAGATAAACTTGAAAGGACCTTATCGTATCATAGGAAAATTGATTTTTAAAATGGTTGAGAAGGTGAATGGATGAACACAATAACATGAGGAATTATATTGTTAGTCTTATAGAATCGACAATTCGAGTTATATCAACTTTACAAGTCGATTATTGAGTTGACAATGAGATGGAATATCAGTTTGCTGAAATAGTGATGAAAGTAATGATAATTATAAGATATAGCTTGGAAGAGGAGACCGCAGTTTGAATTTTGATAGTTGAGCGAGTGAATTGTGGAACTATAAACGGAGTAATGATTTGAGAATTTGTCAAATTAGATCTCTTGATTTTAAATGGTTCCGAATGTGATAATATGGACAATTCAAGAGGTCGATGCTGAGATGATTTCACCGTATTACATCGTATTACTGATTATCCGTGAGATGATAAACGGACCTACACTAGTGATATGGGTCTTAGTATCAATGTTGTGGTATATAATGGATGGCTATGAAGTTGAGTCATAACGAATATATGATTTGAGTACACATAACTTTATTGACATTGAGGTAGAATTACAACACAATCCGATTATTTATAGATTCAAGCAAATGAGTGATGAAAATATATGAACATATGGTTTTGTTTATAACCATATAATCTGTCACGACCCGATAGCCGTGACGTACATTTATCACTCTATTCACTATTTACCAAATTGTGTCAATTTTACGGACTAACTTTTTCTTTTCACTTTAGGGTTTGTATTCGGTGTCAGTGTCCTCTCTCAACTACTCTCGTATCCTTCATTTAATATACATTTGTTGTTTAATTTACCATTTGGACTTACGTAATACTCTCCTTTAATATTAGACTAATAAAAGAAAAACGTCGAAAACTCCCCCTTATATAAAATCGACTTTCCCCAGCTCAATAACCTGCAAAAATCTCAACTATTTCCAGCCACATATCTCAATCCAGAATTTTCAGTTCATTCAACTAGATCCAATACATACTTCCCAAGTCAACAAATAGATATAAGATACAGTTTACAGTTTCAAAATCACTACAATTCATTTCTCGGATCGTGCTCGATAATCATAAAGCCTATAATAATCTAGGACGATCCTAAGTTACATCCCAAAAGCAATCCCATAAGCATGTACTGTGCAAACTTAACATGTCATACATGGATAACAAAATAAACGATATTATACCTCAAGTGCAACAAAAACAGCACTCGGAGGATTCGGACCGATATAGCTACTCAAAGTATGTCCCCGAGGCTTCGCACCCAAACTCCAAGTGGGAGCCTAACTGGTATGATCTGCGATGTTATTAATAAGGGGTGAGCAAAACCACGGCTCAGTAAGTAGCTTAAGTAAATGCATGCTAGACTCATGTCGTTCTATATGCAGTTGTGGAAAACAATACCGAAGTAATAAGCGAACTCGATATTTAATGCATGATCATAAACCAAACACTTCTTTATGCATTTCTGTTATAGAACGCTTTCAATATGCACTTAATTAAAACAAAACTTACTACGTAATTCATTTAAATGAGTTCGCTATGCCTTCGGTTGGATTCAGTATGTTGTGCATTTCAAATAAACTATCGGTATAATTCGATAAGTCAATCGGTAATTACTTTGATAAAACAATCAATAAGCATTCGGTAACGATCAATAAGTATTGCAATCATTTCGATCCATATAGATTTTCAAGAACGCATTAGTCATAAATCAAGAGAAATCGATAACGATTAGGCATATTGCCTCAGTTCACTAAAAGCAGTATTAGAAATGGAACAATGGTAAGTAGAGATTAGGCAGTGATCCTCAATCAATCAATCAATCGATATCCATCCTAGCTAGTGATGGAATGGTGTTGCAAGCAACACTAAATCTATGGCCATAGGACGATATCCAGTCTCGCTGATCAGTCGAGAGCTGGAACTTGCCTGCTGGTTTTCCAGACAAGTATCAGTCTACCTAGAGCACTAGGCTCGATAGGTACAATACGATAGTCTAGAGCACAAAGCTCAATAGACGGGAAATAAGGCCTAGAGCTAAGCTCGATAGGCTAGAAGTGACCCGAAGGTCGTAGGACATGCCTGCACTCAAAAACAGTTTGAAATCAATTTCCTCGCGTAGCACTTGGCTTCCACGGATTCCAAATCAGTATTAAATCAGTTTTGAGTTCGAAATATAAAGGACTTTCGATTTATTTCAAATATTGGTTCAAACCAAGACTTTGCAGATATAACCTATGATGTAAGTCATTAAACCATAAACATTACGTAATTTAAACTCAAAACATGCTATATGTAAATGCATGTATGCATCGGTTCATTTCACTTAAAATGTACGCTTGGTTGGCCACAACGCTCAAAGCAGAAATAAGTTTCGATCTAGCCCAAGCATAAACGATTTATAAAAATTAAACCATTCCTACGAGATGGTGCTATCAAGCTTTACTTAACCCACTTACCTCGATGCTTGGTAGGTTACCTTTCCTCGATCCTCAACTCAAGCTAAACTCCTACGCCGCCCCAAATTCACTACAATTAAATCAAGTGATGTTTCAATAACATGTCTTGATTATGTTTTGGTCATATATCAATTATATATCCTAGAATCTAAACTATTCTAACTCATTTCTTTGGCGAGGGACTAAATTCTTTATGTGTCTCGCCAAACATTACTTATTCGATTTAACAACTCTTTACTTATATTCTTTATAAGATAATAAGAGGTTTATTAATTTGTATATGCTATTTCCCTTTCATTAGATACATATTTATATATAATCGGTTAGTTATATAATTATAATTGTATCTTAAACACTTATACAATTATACTTGTATTTATATCTCAACAAACCTCTTTTTCCTTTCTTTGCATTTCTTTTTCTGTCTTTTATTTAGTTTTCAAGTGAGTAGCATATATATATATATATATATATATATTTATATACTTATATATGTATGTATTTAGCATTTGCATAATAGAGTTTCTGAGGATTTACTATATGTCTTTATATATGCACTATACATACATATATTTATTTATTTCTTTGTTTTTCAAGCAAGTAGTATACTTATATATGTATACTAGTAATATATATGGTTATTTGATACTAGTGCAAATCTAAGTCCCTAGATTTTATTCCTTCATTTTCTAAATATGCAAATATATATATATATATATATATATATATATATATATATATATATATATACACATATATATCTATAGCAATATATAGATATACCTTTTAAATACATAGCACTTACATGGTATACATTTCCAATTTCAATTCTCTACTTTCCTACATCTTGATACATGTGTATATCTATATAGATATATATTTGCATTCACATATATATATATATATATGTGTGTGTATTACATATATTTTTATATATATATACATATATTTTAGATCTTCCTTTTTCTTTTATCATTTGGCCGAAGCCTTCTTTTCCTTTTTTTTTTTTTTTACATTCATGATTCAATTTACTTATAAATATAGCTATATTTATCTCACTACTAAATTTCCATTCATTAACCATGAAAATTACCAAGATATCTTCATACCCATTTCATGGCCGAAATGCACACACATCACTACACTAATTTCTGATTTCAACTAAGGCCTCCAATACATTTCTCATGCATGATTACATCATAACCTATAGCTGGAAATAAGGGAAAAACATCATCACTTCTTACCTTCCTTTCATTGCTGAGCAGAACAGCCACCGAATCTGCCCTCCTCACGTTGGTTTTCCAACACTAATTTCTGGGTCTAAACAGTTTATAAGATGAGGAATGGATTTTATTTATGAAATTTTATGTTTTGGTATATGAAAGATGATGATTTTCCATAGAGATGATGAAGGAACGTGAGAAGGATGAAGAAAGAAAACTGCTGCAGAGAAATCGGTATAGGGTAGTAAAGAAACATGAAACAGGGGAGTTGGTGCTGCAGTGTTTTTGCCGATTGGAAGAAATTTCAAGAATGCCTCCTTTTGTTTTCTTTTATTTACATATCATCCAATGAGCAAATGCCACATGGTCCACTACTCAAATTTTCTCTCTTTTCTCTCTTTCCTGCACTTCTTTTCTCTTCCGTGTGTTTTTGTAAAGCTTCCTTAAGAAGCTTGTTGAATAATCTGATGGAGTTAGTGGACTTTGATGGGGTAAAGTCCCATCAACCCCACTAACACATATATATATATATTTATTTATTATTATTATTATTTTTTTTATATTCATATAAACTAAAATTATCTATATGTATAACAATGTATATTTATACATGTATATAATATATATATATATATTCTTATATATTTATTTATTTGTTATATTACTACATGAAGTGTGTATTTATACTCGTATTTTAAATTCTTAAATATAATAATATGTATACATACACATAGCCATATAAAAGATATATATATTCTCATATCTAATATATTTTTAGTGTGGTATGTGTATACATATGAATTCTTCAATTTATTTTAATTATTCATTATTCATGCATACTACTTTTCCTTTAATATACTTGTGTACTTGTTTTATTAAAACAACCTACGTATGTATTTGGTGGAATATATGCATCTCATTAGTTCATATTTAATTTCTTGAACTTAGTTATGAGATTTTTCCAAATGACATAAAAGTATAAATTATTTGTTTTCTAATTCCACTAATTTGAGGTTTCATCCTCATTACTTGTCATAAGATTATTTCTTACAACATATATCATAATACTCAACTTACTCCATGTCTCTTATTTATTCACATCATGTGGTACAAAGTTTGTAGTTTTTACAGAATAGGCCTTGAATAATAAGATTAATAATCGCATAAGTTCAATATTAAATTATACAGGCCATATGAAAAATTGAATTGAGGATTGTGATCTGATTTTATGATAGTGAATGAAATTGAACTGTAAGTCGAAAATTCTGAATGTGTGCCAATAGGTCAAACCATAAATGGATTTGATAAGAGATTATTGATCTTGTGGTTCTATAATCCTCGATATTGACTCTGGGGTAGATATAGGATGATGATATTGGAAATTACATAATTTCCATATATTGATGGTTACACTGAAAACATGATATCTAAATGCTCATGGAGACTAAGAGGATTCATACTAATGATGTGATCCTAATATTAATGATGAGATGTATAAATGATTATTAAAGTCGATGACGATTGAGAAAGGATATTGAATCTCGAATGGTCTGAATACCAAGTGATTTGACTATCGAATGAATTGAATACTGAACAATTTGAATACCTAATTAATTGAATATTGAATGAGTTGAATACGAATCTACAGATTTGACAAGAGGAAGTTTTGAAGTCGAATGATTGATGGTGACAAAAAATTGAATGAATTACTGCACTGTATTAGATGAAATATGATTTATATCGATATTTGAAAATAGTATCGAATTTACCTATTATGATCTGATTGAAATCAAAAGGATGGAAATGAGAGAATTGAATTATAGTGAACGTTATAATGAAATGTCATGGTTGATTAAAATGATAGTTCACCATTGAACTCGTGATTTAAATTGCATTGCATTTAAGCATGCCTTCCTACAACTTGAAACATTATAATAATGTTTATATGAATACTGTAAAGTATTGATTTGTTTTGAAATGAAAGTATATGGTAGATATATATATTTTGATATATGAAGCCTCATATAGAATTTTACCATATGCTTTACATGATATTGAAAAGAAAACTAAAGATTTAAATGTTTTGTGAGACTGTAAGCACCCTAAAACAATTAAATTCAATAAAGCATAGTGGAAACCGCCTAATTGGAGCTTTGCTCATTAGGTAGAGAG
This sequence comes from Heritiera fomes, assembly GCA_032173925.1. NCBI lineage: Eukaryota > Viridiplantae > Streptophyta > Magnoliopsida > Malvales > Malvaceae > Heritiera > Heritiera fomes. The sequence continues at coordinate 21,360,040 of JAPDPM010000018.1, read as the reverse complement.
GCTTGTTCGACAATAGTCGTGGACAAGTCTCAGTCACGCCTGATCAGTGGCGTTGAGAGAGATGAGGTCTAAGGCCATAGATAGCGCCCTAGTTGGTTTTCAGGGGACGATGACATGATTTTCACTGCTAGCTACAGTGATTTAAGTCTTTATTGATAGAGATGATAGGGATCTAACCTAGTCTCTAACTGATATAATATGAAGTCTAGAGTATGATTTTATTGATGTTAACTCTAGACTTGACATGATTTATACTGTACATGAGACATGTTTGAAAAGAAATATGTTTTGAAATAGTACATGTTTTAAAAGTACACGTGATATGATTTCGACACCTATATGATTATATATGATTTTGTGTCGAACATGACATGATATGCGCTCTAGAGTATAGTTTGATTTAATATGAACTCTAGACCTAATATGACTTATAGTATATGTTTTAAAACTACATGATATATGATTTCGACACCTATATGATATGTATATGATTTTGTGTCAAACATGAAATGATATGCGGTCTAGAGTATAGATTGATTTGATATGAACTTTAGACTTGACATGACTTATAGTATATGAAAAATGTTTTAAAACCGCACATGTTTTAGACATGCTCTAAAAACGAATACATGAATTGAAATTGAACATGTTTTTACCATGCCGTAAAGGTAGACTTGAATGAATTGAAAATTCATACGTTGAGCATGTTCTAAAGTACATATGATACGATTTGAAATGTTAGCGATTTGTACAGTAAAGTTACATAAATTTCATATTAAACTCTGACATGATAATATGCTTCGTACAAGAGAGTTCCATGAGGAATGTTATGACTTGACATTAATGATATTTCATCTATACGATGACATGATATGATATGATACATGAACATAAGATTGATATGAAGAGAATTGGGAACTCACACTATTGTGATCATAAGTCCCTAATTTTAACTGAGCCGTGGTTTGCTCACTCCCCAATTTTAACATTTCAGGTTTTGATGATGGTGAGATCTAATATTTGTGGATTACGGCTGCACATAATGGACAATGTGACAGACCGACTAAGATATATCAGGTACTATCATTTATTTTCTGTATTTAGACATGTCTACAATACTACATATTTGTAAATATGATAGGGGGATATGTATAATGTTAACAATATTTTATTAAATTGTTTAACATCAAGTGTAAAGTGAAGTATCACAAACAGCCCAACTGGATAAATTGTGTAAAATAAGGTGAAAAATGTGGTAACGGGGCGTTACACAGTATTACTTGGAGGATGACTTAGAGATCAAAAGTCGTAAGTATATGACATGTACCACTTTTGGACTTAAGTTAAATTCGGAGGACCGAATTTCTTAAGGTGGGGAGGATATGATAATCGTAAATTTTTCGTTTATTGGAAATTATAAATATTGGAAATAAATATTGGAAATAAATAAATAAATAAAATTATGAGAAAGGGATACTAGTGAAAATCCCGAGAATTGAGAAAGGAACGGATGGTGGAAATTCGAGTGAAGAAAAGTTAAATTGGAAATTCAAAAAGTAAGGAAAAGAGAAAATTAATTTGGATAAATGGAAATCCAAATTAAATAAGAAAATGAGGAAAAGAAAATGAAATATATTTATATAATTTTATATTATATAAATGTATTTTGATGTAAATACATATGTATTTAAATACCTTATGGTATATAGTATATATTAAAAATACATTGGTATATATAAGTATATATACTATTTGATAAATTTAAATAATACATATGTATTCAAGTATGACATTTTATGTATATATAAGTATATACATATTTGAGAAAATGCAAATATTAAATTATATTAAAGTTGGAAAATATATATATATTGTAAATACAATATATATGAAATTTTCTACATTTATATATAAAGAAATATATAAATGTTAAGCAATTTAAATTAAACAAATATATATACTAAATATGTATTTTGATAATACATAATATATATCTTTATATACATATATAATATATAGTTATATAGTAATATAATATATATAATAATAATATTATATGTATTATGTATATATAATATATGTATATATAGGTATAGAATTAAATCAGAAAATAAAAATAGAATACAAAAAAAAAGAAAATAGAGAAGAAAGAATCGGGAAGCATCCCGATTCTTCCTCCCCAAGTGGCTGTCGACCACTGTCGCCAGAGAAAGAAAGAGAGACGAGGGAGGCAGACGACGTCGGCGAGGAGAGGAGAAGAAGCCGGTGACCAGAAGAGAAAAAGAAACGGCGGGAAAGATGGAAAATCGAAGGAAAATCTAGCAGAAGCCGAGAAGGGAGAAAAGAAAGGAGATGGTAGTGCCGGCCAGTCCAGGCACCGCCACAGCCACCTCGACCCCAACGAAAGTGAGGGGAAGGAAAAGGATGCCACCGGTGAGGCCAACGACGGTGGAGGAAAGCCGACGGAGGAGGAGAGAAATCGAGCCAAAAATAAAGTAGATCTGCCGCCTTGCCGCCGATCCAGACCGAACGAAGGCCAGATCCAAGCTTGCCGTGGCGTCGGCCAACTGAGGGAAGTTTGAACCGCCGGAGAACCGGCAGTCGGAGGAGAACCGACGACGAGGGGAAGGGACCGGTCTGGAACCGGTCTGAGCCAGGAAAGAAAAGAAAAGCAAAAGAAAAAAGAAAAAAAGAAAAGAAAAGAAAAAGGAAAAAGAAAGAAAAAGAAGAAAGAGAAAGAGAAAAAGAGGAATTCCGGGAAATTGAAAAATTCTCGAGAATTCGAAAATTATGGGAAATCTCGGGTTTTACGGGAACCGGTAAGAAATCCCGAAAATGTTAAATTATTTAAATAATTTATTTATTTAAATAATTATGGAAAAATTCTAAATTTCAGAATTTAAATTCCAGAAAATTCCCTCGATGACCGAGCCAATGGAATCAAGCGAGGTGAACAGGGCGCGACCTTCAAGAGGCAGTCGTTGATCCAAAACAGGTAAGGGAGACATGTACCACCTGTAAGGATACTTGGCCACATGTTTTGAATTATGCATTTAATTTATAAATGCAATTTATAATGATTAGTTTTGAAAATTGTTGTGATTTATCGGTTTCAAATTAGGGTGAAATACCGGTTGAGAAATATAAACTGTATTTTTCGTGCAGGAGGCTATCCAAATCGGCAGCCGTTATACTGTCGAAAAATTATCGAAAAATTACTAAAATTTATCGAAAATCACCGAAAAAGCATAATAAATTATTTGATTTCACGTGAAACGATTTTTTGGTACGAAAATTGAGAAATCAAGTAAATTTCATAAAACATGAATATAGTGATATTTAATTTTAAAATATTCATGTTTTCGAGTATGGTGAAAAGGAATCACCCAAAATTCACCGGTAGGTGATATTTCACGTGAAACGAGATGAAAATGAAAAAGAGACCGAAGTGAATATTTTGATAAATATTCTCAAATATTCACTTCATTTAATATAAAACCTTTATGGTTTTAGTTGTGAGATAAATAATTATATAAATTCCATAAAGGTTAAGAAATGATGGAAAACTATGATTTCGAGACTAGAGGTCTCTACACGTGTTTTTAGAAAGAAACATGGTTACGAGATTTATGATTTTGGAAAAATAAATATTTTATTTTTCATAAATTATTGAAAAACCATGTTTTCAAGTAAAAGCACGGAAAAACGTGCATACGTGTTTTACGGTGGAGAAAGGACAGTTTTGCCCTTTTATATGTTACATTGATGATTTTGCAAACTGTTTCACCGTGAGGAAAACACGATTTATACATTTATGAAATATTTTGAGAAATATTATTTAAATTATAAATTTCATAAAGGTGATGATTTTATTACATGTGAGCCTTATGGATATTTGTAAAATATTTCTATTTACTATATTTAAAATCCATAAAGGCTATGGTACGGTTTATACTATTTTGAGACTTAGGCCCCGAGTTTCATGCATCACACTGATACTGTTACTGTCACGTGGCTAATAGACCTGCCAGTCATTAGAGTCTCGGATGTCACCTGGCAAGTGTACACCGAGGACACCATATAGATCATGGCCATAGATCTCACTGTTATATTGTTATTGTGTCCCTTCGGGGATGATGATTACTGGTCCATTATTGGACGATGATAGCATGATTTAATTGTAGGGTGATGCCTAGTCTCACATACTGTTACTGTTTACTGGAAGGATTTACAGAATCCTTTTTATTGTACTGTACTGTACTATTTACTGTAGTGATTACTGTTTACTGATGAAAAATCGTACCAAAACACTATTTACTGAACTGTACTATTTATTGAAATGGTAGCCACTAATTACTGTTTTATTGAACTGAAAGCTACCATTTACTGTTTATTTAACTGAAAGCTACCGTATACTATTTACTGAATTGGTAGCTACTGTAAACTGTTACTTACTGAACCGTATCGAGATAATGTTTTACTAACTATTGAATATACTGTTTTACTAAACTGTACGATGCGGTTACTAATTTGAAAAGAGAAATAAATGTTTATTCTAAAAAATAACATAAGAATTATTTCTAAGAAAGAAATAATCGAAGAAGTAACTATCCAATGATTGGATATTTACAAATCACTGTACTGTCACGTGTTTTATTCTACTGAAGAGGAGAGAAGTAAACCACTGTTTTAGTACTGAACTGTCACATGTTTTAAAGTATACTGAATGTGAAAATAAATAGTGGTTTACTCCGTGAAAAAATGAAAATTATATCATTTTGAAAATAACGGAAATAGTACTCTCTACAGTTGCTTCTAGGTTCCGGAACAAGTCAGGTATTTCAAAATACCTGCCTTACTCTATTTGGATCCCTAGCCGACTGTAGTATCCTTCCTACATGTGTGCCTAGAGCTAGCTAGGAAGATTTTAAAAAAAATGAAAAAAATTTATTTTCAGCATATAGATAGCTGAATATCAAGTGTGACATATAACTCTCTTACTGAGCCGTGGTTTGCTCACTCCCCACTTTTAACATTTCAGGTTTTGATGATGGTGAGATCCAATATTTGTGGATTACGGCTGCACATAATGGACAATGTGACAGACCGACTAAGATATATCAGGTACGATCATTTATTTTTTGTATTTAGACATGTCTACAGTACTACATATTTGTAATTAAGATAGGGGATGTGTATAATGTTAACAATATTTTATTAAATTGTTTAATGTCAAGTGTAAAGTGAAGTATCACGGACAGCCTAACCGGATAAATTGTGTAAAATAAGGTTTAATAATGTGGTAACGGGTCGTTATAGATTTAATGATATCAAAGCATGGTTGGCCTGATGTCTGTGGATACTTTGGAAGAAAAAGTGTTAAACATCCCCAGTAGTACTGTGTCGTTTGAATACATAAAGAAAATGAATAATTGTAAATTGAGAAAAATAAATTAAAGGGAGTGATAAAGTATAAATTGAGAATGTTAAAGAAATAATGGGCTCAGAAATTACCAGAAAATTGGTGATTCTTATAATCTAAATGAAGGCCTGTTCGGTAAGGAACCGAAAGGACTAGGTGAGGGCCCCACCAGTATTTTACGGTTCGGATCGAACTGAGACCTGAAAGTGATGATATAAAGGAAGGGAATGAAATATCATCATGAAATAGACTTTAAGATCACTAATTGAGGTTAATTTGAAGAGAGAGAAAATTTTTAGCCAAAAATGACCAAAATACCCCTACCTCCAAAATTTTACCGAGAGTCAGAATAGACCAACAGAAGTTTGAATTGAGTAATTTGACAAAGAAATTGATCATGTAAAGCTGAGTTACAAGCAGAATAATCCGATTATGGATTTTAGTAAACTTCTCTCTCGAAATTGAACAAGATCTTAATGGTTGATATTAGTATGAGAAAGGATACTATCAGCACATAAATGATCAGTTCATTGATTCAAATGAATACTGAGGAGGAAGAAATAAATGTTGAAAATGCCCCTATGTTGGGCGATGTTCGGAACAGTGATAAAATCGAGCTGAATTGAAATCCATAATAGTACTGTTGACTGAGGTTCTATATATTTATACTAATTCTAAAGTATTAAAAGAATAATTATTTATAGAATCGGAGCATTTGAGTTATGCATTGCAAATTGATGTGCTATATGGACTACTGTAAATTGGAGAATATATATAAGAACGGTAAGTGATAAACAGAAGAAGATGACAGCTAACCTAAGTTCTTCAGAACCCTTGAGACAAAACTATGATGGGCAACCCAATGATGGGTGACCTGTAGTGGATCATGTGTTGTGAGATGCGGGCAAACAATGTTATCGTCGACTCACTAGTAAGGGTAAACCTGGGGCGAAAGGATCGCCTAGGGGATGCTCCTCGACGGCTGATTCGAACGGGCGGGACTCTTACAAGGAGCTTAATGATAACACGAGTGTAAGGAACTAGTTACGTAAGGGTGTCAGGGTTCAAACCTCGCGAATAATATGCTCAAGGGAATTAAACCTGAATTTATTAAATGAACTTGATTCCAAAGTAAATTACAGTGGTAATAAATTGGTTAGCTGTAACATGTGTTGATAACTGTTGTACTTACTACAGCTTACTGGAATGAGATTCGTAAGGCTGTAAAGTATGAGTAAACAATGAAATCAAGGTAGAGTATGAGTCGAAATGAATTGAATAGTAAATGTCTCTACCTTGAGAATACACAGTGTAAATGATAGGACATGAGTATGAAATGTCCGAATTAATAAGAAATGTACGATTAAAGAAAGTATCGGATTTGATTTCCGATAGAACTTCTAGAGTTATATAAATTGGAGGAATCGAGATAACATTGACTTGATTTTGAATATGAAATCTGATTCTAAGCTTATATCGGAGAACTTAAGAAAATCCAAAAGCTTAAGAAATCCACTCTAGAAAATGTGAGAATAATGAAATGCACGTGTATAAGGTGTGATTGAGGGAAATATAGATAACGTAAATTGAAGATAAGAAATTTATCTGTATAAGTGTAAGTGAGAGAAGCACAAATGACTTTAATAAGTAGATGAATTGACATGATATAGTAAATGGTTACTATGTAATAAAGTTTTGTGAAGAACAAATATTCATCTACATGATAAAATAGACGCTTTATGGATCTGATTCGATATGCATGAGGTGTTTATAAGACTAGCCTCGGTATAAAGCGTCCTTAGATAAAAGATGGGAGATTGATGTCCATAAGATGATGATTAGAACTCAGAGTGAATTTTACGAGTTTCTATTGAGGTTACAAGGTTAATGATTTGCCTTGTTAGGTATATAAGCCTAAAGAATAAGGCATCCATATATGAGTAAATTGATGATATGCTGATAGAGCCTAAAGTACAAATGAAACATGAGCAGCATTGTGGTATAACCCTTAAACTCTTAAAGACTGTGGAATTATGTTAAGATTGGTAACTAAGAGATTTGGCTAGATAGTATCTCCTCCTGAGATATATGATCTCGAGATGACAAGATGACAGTGAACTTGTCTATGATATAGAGATAATGATTGAGATCAAGATTAATGAGCCTAGCCAGATACTACTGTCAGTCTATAAAAGAGTGATGAGACTAGCTGCTCTACTAATGTGATGTAATTAAAGAAAGAAGTTAAAGTCGGTAAAAGGATAAGTGTAAAGAAAAGATGATATGCAAGATTTTAAAAGATCTTAGCAGTATAATACCATACCAATCGAGAAAACCGACTAAAAGGATGAAATATATATATATATATATATATGAAGAGATAAAAGTAGGAATATGAAAACAAAAATGAAAGTGGAATAAGGAAATAAGTTGCATGATGAGAAGGGAACATTAATATGAAACAATTCCCGAAGGTAAGACTGGAAGTGATTTATGTTGGTTATCACATAACTGTGGCAAGATGAAAAAAATCAAGCCAGATTTGATAGTGAAAGTAATGACACTCAAAGGAGTAAAATGAATGACACGTGTTATTTTACTGCTGGTATATAAATGAAAAATGATTATACATATAACCACCATAACATGATAGAAATGGTGGAAATATATAGATGATGTGGTGATTAAATATATAAATTGAGGATTCAATTGTGGAATCTAAATTATGAAAAGATATGTAAAGACCATACTACATGAAGAGAACATGATAGTCTCATGATTTATGATTGTAAGAAATGATTCACAATAAAGTCAGCAATGGGGATGCAGCCTTGATAAAATGAATATTGTGAACAATAACGAGTTCAAAAGAGAAATGATGATATGGAAATGATTAGAGACTGATGATCTGAATAGAATCACTTTCCATTATCAGACTCTTAGATTCTCTAGTGCCTTAGTCGCAGTATGAGTGAGAAACAGTGGAGAAGTATATGTACAGTTCCAGTGAGCATTATATGTGATGGGAGTCTCTGAGATGCCATATGCTTAATGAGAAATAGCAAAAGGCTTCGATATCCCAAGTGTATTGATAGCACCGCTCCATACTGATATATAAATATATATGAGTATAAGATGTAAACGCTCCATGATGTTGAGAAAGCGTGTGCATGAGATGTATAAGCTACTGGGACAATTACATATAATTGACTGACGTCTGTAATTGATAGTTTTAAACTATATCGACTTGGCAATAAGTGAGAAAAATGGATGATGAATAGCATAGAGTAGCTGTGACATGAAAAATACTATGCATGGACTCTTATGTGAAAAGAGGAATGAAATGAATGACTCCCAATTTGATGAATGAACTTATGGGAGTATAGATATATATGATGAAAGACAGCATGTAGTGGTCTAAAGTACTCTTGATGTTGAAAGTGTACTGGCAGTATTACTTGGAGGATGACTTAGAGATCAACAGTCGTAAGTATACGACATGTACTACCTTTGGACTTAAGTTAAATTCGAAGGACCGAATTTCTTAAGGTGGGGAGGATGTGATAACCGTAAATTTTTCATTTATTGGATATTATAAATATTGGAAATAAATATTAGAGCAAATAAATATTGGACATAAATAAATAAATAAAATTATGAGAATGGGCTACTAGTAAAAATCCCGAGAATTGAGAAAGGAACGGATGGTGGAAATTCGAGTGAAGAAAAGTTAAATTGGAAATTTGCAAAATAAGGAAAGGAGAAAATTAATTTGGATAATTGGAAATCCAAATTAAATAAGAAAATGAGGAAAAGAAAATGAAATATATTTATATAATTTTATATTATATAAATGTATTTTGATATAAATACATATGTATTTAAATACCTTATGGTATATAGTATATATTAAATATACATTGGTTTATATAAGTATATATACTATTTGATAAATTTAAATAATACATATGTATTCAAGTATGACATTTTATGTATATATAAGTATATACATATTTGAGAAAATGCAAATATTAAAGTTGAAAAATATATATATTGTAAATACAATATATATGGAATTTTCTACATTTATATATAAAGAAATATATAAATGTTAAGCAATTTAAATTAAACAAATATATATACTAAATATGTATTTTGATAATACATAATATATATCTTTATATACATATATAATATATAGTTATATAGTAATATAATATATATAATAATAATATTATATGTATTATGTATATATAATATATATGTATATATAGGTACAGAATTAAATCAGAAAATAAAAATAAAATACAAAAAAAAAGAAAATAGAGAAGAAAGAATCGGGAAGCATCACGATTCTTCCTCCCCAAGTGGCTGTCGGCCACTGTTGCCAGAGTAAGAAAGAGAGACAAGGTAGGCAGACGGCATCGGCGAGGAGAGGAGAAGAAGCCGGTGACCGGAAGAGAAAAAGAAACGGTGGGAAAGATGGAAAATCGAAGGAAAATCCGGCAGAAGTCGAGAAGGGAGAAGAGAAAGGAGATGGCGGTGTCGGCCGATCCAGGCACCGCCACAGCCACCTCGACCTCGGCGGAGGTGAGGGGAAGGAAAAGGAGGCCACTGGTGAGGCCAACGACGGCGGAGGAAGGCCGACAGAGGAGGAGAGAAATCGAGCCAAAAATCGAGTAGATCCGCTACCTTGCCACCGATACAGACCGAGCGGAGGCCATATCGAAGCTCGCTGTGGCGTCGGCCAATTGAGGGAAGTCTGAACCGTCGGAGAACCGGCTGCCGGAGGAGAACCGACGACGAGGGGAGGGGACCGGTCTGAGCCAGGAAAGAAAAGAAAAAGGAAAAAGAAAGAAAAAGAAGAAAGAGAAAGAGAAAAAGAGGAATTCCTGGAAATTGAAAAATTCCCGAGAATTCAAAAATTACAGGAAATCCCGAGAATTATAGGAACCGGTAAGAAATCCTGAAAAGTGTTAAATTATTTAAATAGTTTATTTATTTAAATAATTATGAAAAAATTCTAAATTTTAGAATTTAAATTCCAGAAAATTCCCTCGATGACCGAGCCAATGGAATCAAACGAGGTGAACACGGGCGCGACCTTCGAGAGGCAGTCGTTGATCCGAAACAGGTAAGGGAGACATGTGCCACCTGTAAGGATACTCGGTCACATGTTTTAAATTATGCATTTTATTTATAAATGCAATTTATAATGATTAGTTTTGAAAATTGTTGTGATTTATCGGTTTCAAATTGGGGTAAAATACGGTTGAGAAATATAAACTGTATTTTTCGTGCAGGAGGCTATCCAAATCGGCAGCCGTTATACTGCCGAAAAATTATTGAAAAATTACTGAAATTTACCGAAAATCACCGAAAACCATAACAAATTATTTGATTACACGTGAAACGATTTTCAGGTACGAAAATTGAGAAATCAAGTAAATTTCATAAAACATGAATATTTTTATAAATATTGTCAAATATTCACTTGATTTAATATAAAACCTTTATGGTTTTAGTTGTGAGATAAATCATTATATAAATTCCATAAAGGTTAAGAAATGATGGAAAACTATGATTTCGAGACTAGATGTCTCTACACGTTTTTTTCAGAAAGAAACATGGTTACGGGATTTATGAATTTAGAAAAATAAATATTTTATTTTTCATAAATTATTGAAAAACCATGTTTTCAAGTAAAAGCACGAAAAAGCGTGCATACGTGTTTTACGGTGGAGAAAGGACAGTTTTGCCCTTTTATATGTTACATTGATGATTTTGCAAACTGTTTCACCGTAAGGAAAACACGATTTATACGTTTATGAAATATTTTGAGAAATATTATTTAAATTATAAATTTCATAAAGGTGATGATTTTATTACATGTGAGCCTTATGGATATTTGTAAAATATTTCTATTTACTGTATTTAAAATCCATAAAGGCTATGGTACGGTTTATACTGTTTTGAGACTTAGGCCCCGAGTTTCATGCATCACACTTATACTGTTACTGTCACGTGGCTTATAGACCTGTCAGTCATCAGCGTCACGGATGTCACCTGGCAAGTGTACACCGAGGACACCATATAGATCATGGCCATAGATCTCACTTTTATACTATTACTATGTCCCTTCGGGGATGATGATTACTGGTCCATTATTGGACGATGATAGCATGATTTAATTGTAGGGTGATGCCTAGTCTCATATACTGTTACTGTTTATTGGAAGGATTTACATGTGATAACCGTAAATTTTCCATTTATTGGAAATAAGGAATATTGGAAATTGGTGAAATAAATAAATAGAATTGAGAAAGGAACGGATGATGGAAATAAAATAAGGAATAGAGGAAATTTAATTTGGATAAATGGAAATCCAAATTAAATAAGAAAATGAGAAATGAAAGAGAAATATATTTATATAATTATAAATTATATAAATGTAATTTTAAATGAATACATATGTATTGAAATTATTATATAGTATACATATATATACTGAGGTATATATAGATATATATACTATTGTACAAAATAAAATAATACATATGTATCTAAGTAAAGTATTTTATGTATATATATAGATATATACATAAATGAGAAATGTAAATACTAATTTACATTAAAGTTTAAATGTATATATATTGTAAATACAATATATATGGAATTATGACATTTATATAAATATCTATATAAATGTTATTTAATTTTAAGTATATAAATATACATATATATATATACTAGATATATATTTTTGTAATGTACAATATATATAATTTATATAATATATATATATTGTATTACATTACACATGAAATAATATTATATGTATAATATATGATAAATATTATATGTATAATATATGATATATAGTATATAATGTAGTATATACTAAATTTAGAAAGGAAACTAAACAGAAAAGAGAAACAGAATCGGGAAGACCCCGATTCTGCCTTCCCCAGGCGAGATTGCCCCCGTCAGCGGCCGCCGGAGAAGGAAAGGGAGAGAGGAGAAGAGAAAGTCGTCGCCGGCAAAGGAAGAGGAAGCCGAAGGAAACGCCGGTGAAGAGAAACGGAGAAGGAATCGACGCGAAACGGCGGAAAACCGAGGAAGAAAACGGAAACCAGATCTGGCGGTTGCCGGCGGAATTGGCCGCCGCCACTACAGCCGAAGCATCGGTGGAAGGAGAGGAATGGGATGGAGGCCACCGGTGAGGCCAACGACGGCGGAGGAAGGCCGACGGAGAAGGAGAAGTAACCGAAAGTAAACCGAGTAGATCCGCCGCCGTGCCGCCGATCCAGGCCAAGCTGAGGCCACGGCAGCTTTGTCTCAACGCCGGCCAGCTGCTGAGCCACCGAACCGCCGGAGAACCGGCCGTCGGAGGAGAACCGTCGGTGAGGGGGTGACCGGTTCGGCTGGAAAAGAAAGAAAAAGAAAAAGAAAAGAAAAAAAAAGAAAAAGAAAAAGAAAAAGAAAAGAAAAGAGAAAAAGAAAGAAGGAAGAAAAAGAAGAAAAGGAGAGAGAAAAAAAGGAATTCCGGGAATTTGAAAAAATTCCCGAGAATTCGGAGAATTACGGGAATCGGTAAGAAATCCCGAAAAAGAGTAAATTATTTAAATAAATTATTTATTTAAATAATTGTGGAAAAATTCTAAATTTTAGAATTTAAATTCCAGAAAATTCTCTCGATGATCGAAATGAGGAATCGGAACAGATGGAGTACGGGCGCGACCTTCGAGAGGCAGTCGCCGACCCGAAACAGGTAAGGGAGACATGTGCCGCCTGTAAGGATATTCGGCCATGTTTTTAAATTGCATTTAATTTTATAAATGCTATTAATAATTATCGGTTTTATAGTGTGATTGTTTATCGGATGAAATTGTGATGAAACACCGGTTGAAAATATAAACTGTATTTTCGTGCAGGAGGCTAATCAAATCGGTAGCCGTTATAATGCCGAAAAAATATCAAAAAAAATTACTGAAATTTACCGAAAATCACCGAAAACTAAAATAAAAGATTTGATTTCACGTGAAACGATTTCTAACACGAAAATCGAGAAATCGATTAGTTTTCATAAAATATGAATATATTGATAATTAGTTTTAAAATATTCATGTTTTGAAAATGGTGAAAAAGGAAATCACCTAAATTTACTCCGATAGGTGATATTTCACGTGAAACGAAATGAAAATGAAAAAGAGACTGAAGTGAATATTTTTACAAATATTCACTTGATTTTACAGAAAACCTTTGTGGTTTTAATTATGGAAATAATTAATTATGAATATTCCATAAAGGTTAAGAAATGATGAATAATTATGATTTCGAGACTAAAGGTCCCTACATTTGTTTTTAAAAGAAAACATGGTGATGAGAATTTAAATTTAGAAAATAAATATTTTATTTTCATAAAGTATAAAAATAATTTATTTGAATTCCGATAATTATAAAATTATGTTTTCAATTAAACGCACAGAAAAACATGCATATATGTTTTATGGTGGAAAAAGGACAGTTTTACCTTTTTATATGTTCAGTGATGATTTTTCAAACTGTCTTCATCGCAATTTATAAAGAAATGTTTAAAGCATGAATTTCGTTCTGAAATTAAATTCCATAGTCTTGTGATAATTAGCTAAACGAATTTATGATTTCTATGCATATTTTCCAATAATTCTATAAGTATATGTTTTCCGAAAAAGGTATCGGAGTGGCACACCCCAGGTTAACTTAGACCCTGGCACGCCCGGTCCTTACTATTTTATATCAGTTGTATGATTTAAGTATATGTTTTCCGAAAAAGGTATCGGAGTGGCAAACCCCAGGCTAACTTAGACCCTGGCACGTCCGGTCCTTACTATTTTATATCGATGGTATGTAAGTAAGTTTTGAGACTAAGGCTTTCCTATAGTTTATGTTATTGCCTGTCATGCTTGCCACATTGTGCATGTTTCCGTCCCTTGTGGCATATGTTTAGCCCACATCGTGCATGTTCTCGCCCACATTGTGTATTTTTTCATCCTTTGTGGGTATGTTGGTCCTTCGTGGTGCATGTTCGCTGTATGACTCTGATCAGGTCTACAGCCCATACCATGGCCATAGGTATTCCGTTCCCTCTTCGGAGGAAGAAGTAAGTGTCATGACCGCATACTTGCTATATGATTTTGCCTAGTCTCCATGAATGGTATGAAAAGTTTTATTAATTATGATGTTAAGTTCTAAAGTATGATGCATGTTTGAAACAAGTATGAATTTTAGATATATGCATTAAAGAATTCATACAATGATTTAAGGTATGAAATGCATTATTATGGCATTTGTTTTCTGCATATATCGATACTATGACTATTTTAAATGCATTTCTTATGAGGCTTTAGTACGATACGGTTATTGATTTGAAAAGAGAAATAAATGTTTATTCTAAAAGAGTAACATAAGAATTATTTCTAAGATAAAGAAAATCGAAGAAGTAATTATCCAATGATTTGATATTTGCAAATCACTGTACCGTACTGTTTTTACTGTACTGAAGAGAAGAGAAGAGAAGTAAACCACTGTTTTATTACTGAACTGTCAAGTGTTTTGAAGTATACTGAAGTGGAAAGGAACAAGTGGTTTACTCTGTGGAAAAACGAAAATTATATCGTTTTGAAACAACAAAATTGATATTCTCTACAGTTGCTTCTAGGTTCCGGGACAAGTATGGTATTCTAAAATACCTACCTTATTCTATCTGGATCCCTAGCCGACTGTAGTATCCTTCCTACATGTGTGCCTAGAGCCAGCTAGGAAGATTTTAAAGAAAGTGAAGAAAAAAAAAATATTTTCAGCATATAGATAGCTGAGTATCAAGTGTGACATATAACTCTCTTACTGAGCCGTGGTTTGCTCACCCCTTAATTTTAAACATTTCAGGTTTTAATGATTGTGAGATCAACTGATTGTCGATCACGGCTGTACACAAAGGACAATGTGACAGACCGACTGATTTATATGAGGTATGATCATTTATTTTCTGTATTTAGACATATCTGCAGTACTACTTATCTGATTAATTAAGATAGGGGATGTGTATAATATAAACAATGTACTGTACATTTGTTTAACAGTTAGTAAAAGTGAAGTATCACAGACAGCCCAACCGAAGGAATCGTGTAAAATAAGGTGAAAAATACGGTAACGGGATGTGACATTACAGAATCCTATTTATTGTACTGTACTGTACTATTTACTGTACTGATTACTATTTACTGATAAAAACCGTACCAAAACACTGTTTACTGAACTGTACTGTATATTGAAATGGTAACCACTGATTACTGTTTTACTGAACTGAAAGCTACCATTTACTATTTATTGAACTGAAAGCTACCGTATACTATTTACTGAATTGGTAGCTACTGTTTACTGTTACTTACTGAACCGTATCGAAATACTGTTTTACTAAATATTGAATATATTGTTTTACTAAACTGTACAATACAGTTTATTCTAAAAGAATAAATGTTTATTCTAAAAGAATAACATAAGAATTATTTCTAAGAAAGAAATAATCGAAGAAGTAACTATCCAATGATTGGATATTTACAAATCATTGTACTGTCACGTGTTTTATTGTACTAAAGAGGAGAGAAGTAAACCACTGTTTTACTACTGAACTGTCATGTGTTTTAAAGTATACTGAATGTGAAAAGAAATAGTGGTTTACTCCGTGGAAAAATGAAAATTATATCGTTTTGAAAACAACGGAAATAGTACTCTACAGTTGCTTCTAGGTTTCGGAACAAGTCAGGTATTTCAAAATACCTGCCTTACTTTTTCTGGATCCCTAGCCGACTGTAGTATCCTTCCTACATGTGTGCCTAGAGCCAGCTAGGAAGATTTTAAAGAAAATGAAAAAAAATATTTTCAACATATAGATAGCTGAATATCAAGTGTGACATATAACTCTCTTACTGAGCCGTGGTTTGCTCACTCCCTAATTTTAACATTTCAGGTTTTGATGATGGTGAGATCCAATATTTGTGGATTACGGCTGCACATAATGGACAATGTGATAGACCGACTAAGATATATTAGGTACGATCATTTATTTTATGTATTTAGACATGTCTACAGTACACATATTTGTAATTAAGATAGGGGATGTGTATAATGTTAACAATATTTTATTAAATTGTTTAACATCAAGTGTAAAGTGAAGTATCACAGACAGCCTAACGGGATAAATTATGTAAAATAAGGTTTAATAATATGGTAACGAGTCGTTATACGGTGAGGGTCCCACCAGGACTTTCTCTGTCCAGATCGAAGTGAGACCTTAAAATAATGATATTAGAGGATGAAATTAGTGTAATTTTAAGTACAAGATAAGTGTATCATAAATATATTACATGAGTAGAAATAACTCCTTAGTTAGGTTGAGAAGACGAAAAAAATTTTTGATGTAATTGCTAATATTAGTTAATTAGGGAATTAAAGTATATAATGAATAAAGATAGATTGTGAAATTAAAATTAAAAAAGAACACGATTTATTTTAATTATATTTTAGCAATATATAATAAGAAATAAGATAAATTAATTATAAGAATTAATAAAATAGAAGATAAGAAATTAAAACGAAATTACTAAGATTATAATATAGAAATTGAAATATAATTTGGAAAAGAATATAATCTAATAATAATTATGTTTTAAATAATTAATAAGAAATAAAGTAAGTTAACTATTGAAATTAACAAAATATATATAATAAAAATATAAAATAAAATTTGAAAAAAAATAATAAAAAATAAAAAAAATATCGCAACAATCTTATCGTGGAAGCTTGCTGCATTGCAGACCAAGAAAAGAAAAGAGGAAGGAGAGAAAAGAAATCTAGGTGGCAAAATCTAATTGGACCAAACATTAATAGAAGAAGACAAAAGAGAGTCTTCTTCAAGCTTTATTGGGGCAGCAACAAAAACTGCAGCTAGACTTAACCTTGCTGTCCTCTGTTTCACGTTTCTGCCCAAAACTCCTTAAGGTTTCCTCACGTTTTCATGGCAAAACTTTATCTTGTCTTCATCAATTCACTTAACCTTCCTCACAAAATCTATCCTTCACCATAGGAACACCTTAAACTCAGAATTAGAAGGCTATATGTGAAGCAACAGAACCGGTTTTGGGGAAGTTTGTACAGTCGGCAATGGTGAAAGGTGAGGATTGGTGATGTACTATTTATTTTCCATACAAAATCTATCCTTCACCATGGGAACACCTTAAACTCAGACTTAGAAGGCTGTACGTGAAGCAACATAACCGGTTTGGGGGAAGTTTGTACAGTCGGCAATGGTGAAAGGTGAGGATTGGTGATGTACTATTTATTTCCAGCCATGGTCTTCTATTTATTCATGCCCATGAAATATATTTGAGACCTTAGAATGAACTAATGTTAAGTGTAGGGGAAAATGAAGTGTTCGGCTGTGATGTGGAAATAAGGAAATTTTTGTGATGTTGATGTATATTGGGTAGGATTTAATAGTATATGATGAGTAGAATCTAGTTTGATCATGGTTGTAGTGAGAGTTTCCAGCAAACATAGAAGTGGCATGAATGTTGGAGTAAGATGGGTTGTTCGGCCATGTTTGGGGCTGAACGATGGTGATGGTGTTTTTAGGATTTAAGATGTTTGAATAAAATCCTACGTGAAGTAGGAAGAAACAAGAAGGGAGGAAAGAATGAGAAACAATAAAATTTGTGTGAAGGTGAGCATTCGGTTGGGAGAAGGAATGCTGATGACGATGGGTTTTAGGTGAATAAGAGAAGTTTAAAGAATGTATTAGGTGAGTAGGAAGAGTTTACAATGTTAGAATTAAGGAAAGAAGAATAAATGAAAAATCAACCTAATCTTGAGGAGGCCATCCGGCCATGTTAAGGCAGTAAAGATGGTGGCGTGATTGTGATATAAGATGATATTAAAATGGTTATAGAAATTTAATAATGAATATTTGGTCAAGGTTAAAGAGTGAAAGAATTGAAGCAAAAATAAGTAAAAAATGTAAATTGAACATAAGAAATAAGTAGAAAATATATACGAAAATAAAATTGAAAGAGAATAAATAATGGGTATGAAGAAGTGTTGGTTAGGCTTGAAAATGGGGTTAACATGTGAACTTTCATGGTTTGAAGATTGAAGGATGAAATATAAATGTTAATGAAAATTAATTAAGAACATAAACTTTGAAGAGACTCTCATTAAATATAATTGCATTATGGTAATTGGTAGGAAAATTAAATAAGTTAAATTAATTGTTGAAAATCAATGAAATGGAATATAGGAATTAAAAAGAGATTTTTTAAAATTATAATATAGAATTTTGAATATAATATGGAAAAAAGAATATTCATAAAAGTTAATAAGATTAGTAGTAAAATTAGACTTACAAAAGATTTGGTAATTAAAGAGTATCCATCTTGTAGCATTTGGCAAAGATATTCATGCTAACTTTATAAATTAAGGGTTAAAGGAAAATAAATGAAACATTAAAGAAATTAAATGTGGAAAAGAAAATTATTTAATTGTAACTATATTGTGTTAGTTAATAGGAGAATAAAATAAATTAATTATGGGAATTAATAAGGTAAAAGATAAGAAATTAAGGGAAAAATTTATTAAAAGTCATGGCATGGAATTAAATTTGGAAAAGAATATAAAATTTAATGGTGGATATATGATAGTATTTAATAAGAAACAAAAATAAAACAATTATGGAAATTCATAAAATACAAATAAATTTGATATAAGTAAAAGGTGGAATCAATATAAATTATGAATAAAGATTAAATTGTAAAATTGGAATAGGGAAAAAATAATATAGTACAAGAATAAAAAATTGACTATAGTAAATGATTAAAGATAATAGAATTTTAATAAAATTAAAATTAGGAAATAAGTCAATTTAATTATAGTTAAATTTTGATATTTAATAGGAAATTAAATGAAAGAATTATTGAGAAAGACAAAATGAAAGATAAGAATTTATAGAATAATTATTATAGCTACATATATTGGATTTTAAATATAAATAGGAATTATTATTGACATGGAATTTAGAGAAAGAATGGAATTTAATTGAAATTATGTTATGCTATTTGGTAGTAAATAAAATAAATTATTGTTGAGAATAATAAATTAGAAAATAGAAATTTATAGAATATTTACTAGAATTATAATATGGAATTTTTAATATAATTTGGAAATTTTTATGAAGTGTTAAAATTGGGAAATAAAGTGATGTAAAAGGCTAGTGGGTTCTTATATTGAGCATAATAGAGGTAAGGAACATGTATGATAGTTACTTAGGAAATATTTTACTTGCCTTCGTAA
Source organism: Heritiera fomes (assembly GCA_032173925.1). Lineage (NCBI taxonomy): Eukaryota > Viridiplantae > Streptophyta > Magnoliopsida > Malvales > Malvaceae > Heritiera > Heritiera fomes. Next base: position 21,340,236 of record JAPDPM010000018.1, on the reverse strand, counting down.
ATTATCGAAAAACCCAACCGTAACCGTTTTCCATCTAATTCTTTTAAACAAGAAAATAGAATTATTTTTCATACAAACAAGCTTAAATATAGTTTTAAATTGCCTAAAATATACTATTAAAATCATCATTATGTTATATGAAAGAAATTACATGAATTGTATTATATTAAATGATTTACATGTGTGATAACCGCGAATTTCCTATTTTTGGTATTAAATAACTGGAAATTTAATTTTAAATGTAAACAGATAAGCGAAAGTAAGTAAATAAATGTATTTACGAGATGAGAATATTGTTGGATTTTCAGTAATTGATGAAGTGACGGATTTGAAAATTCGTATGGAGAAATTTAATTTGGATATTAGGAGATCCAAAATTATAAGAAACAAAAATGTTTATATGTACATATATTTATATGTATATATATTTATGTATATCCATATATATATATGAATATAAAAGTACATAAGTACATATATGAAATATTATTATATATGGATATATATTATTTCATATTACAAAATAAGTACATATGTATATTATTATACATTTGTGTGTGTATATATATATATATCACTTCAAATAAAAGTGTATATATATTAATATTATATAAAAAAATATATAATAAAAAAATAAAAAGATAAAACAGAAAAGGGAATCGAGATACAACCCGATTCCCCGTTTTTCTCCTCTGTTACAATAGAGGAGAAACCCACCACATTAGTTGACCTTGTCGGTGAGAGGGAGGAGAGAGGTTACCGGCGAGCCGAGAAGAGGAAGAGAGAGCCCGTCGGCCACGAAAAATAAAAGAGAAAGGAGCGAAGCGAATCGAAAAACAGAAGAGGAAAAGAGGGAAAAGAAAGGAAAAAGGAAAGAGGCGGTGCCGCTTGATTCAGACGCTGCCACCGCTGCCTTCGACACCGGCAAGGTCAGACCAAATGAAAGGAACAACCGGCGGTGAAAGGAGGAAGAGAAAAAGGGGAGAAAAGAGGTGGAGAAAAGCGAACTGGCAACTGTTCTAGATCCGCAGCCGCCGATTGGGAGGAAAAGGAGACTAGAAACGACTTCAGCACAACCTTGGCTAGCTGTGGAGGGGCTGAACAGACGCTGATGGAGGCCGACGGTGGCTGAACCGGTTCAAACCAGAAAAGGAAAAAGGAAAGGAAAAAGGAAAAAGAAAAAGAAAAAGAAAAGGAAAAAGAAAAGGAAAAAAGAAAAGAAAAAGAAGAAAGAAGAAGAAAATGGGTAGGAAAATTTATTAGAATTTTATTATTATTATTTATTGAATAATTTTATAGATTTTTAAATGTGAATATGGGCTTGAACTTGTAGAGATTATACAAGAACGATTGGAGCATGAACAAATTTGGGAGAGATTACATCGTCAACTTTGATACTAGGTAAGATACTTTTATAAAGTACTAGTAGTATTATATTGTATAGTCAAGAGTTGTGATCTTGAGGATGAATTATTAATGAAATGATTTTAAAATGCTAAGAGGACCTACAATTGGTGGTAGGGGTCTTAGTAATGATCATGATATTGTAATAAAATGATTATGGAATACCACTGTGTTTATTTGGAATTGTTGCAGGAGGTTTTAGCTCCTGAAATGTTATGCTGCCAAAATTTATATGAAAATGTTTGATAAAAAAGGTTAAGGTTTTCTCGTATAAATGGAACTTTGGAAAGAATTATCGAAAGATAAGCTTTGAAAGAACTTTATCGTATTACTGGAAAATTTGATTTTTGGAATAGTCTGAGAAGGTAAATGGTTGAGCATGATAACATAATGAATTGATGAATTATATTGTGTAAGCCTTATAGAATCGATAAATTGATTTATCTAAATATCACGAATTGGTTATCAAGTTGAAATTGAGGTTGAATATCGATCTAGTTGAATCATTGATAAAATTAATGATGATTATATGATATAGCTTGGAAGAGAATATCGAGGTTGTAATTTAGATGGTTAAACGATTGAATTGTGGAATTATCGACGGAGTGATGATTTTAGAATTAATTAATTTCGATTTCTTGATTTTGGAGTAGTTTAGAACGTGATAACACGGACATTGCAAGAGGTCAATGTTGAGATGATTTTATTATATTACATTATATTGTCGAATATACGTGAGATAATAAGCAGACCGACACTTGTGGTAGGGGTCTTAGTATCAATATTATGGTATACGATAGATAGTTGTGATATTGAGTTATAACAAATGTATGACTTGTGCATACATAATCTTATTGAAATTGAGGTTGAATTCTGATATAATCTAATCATTGATAGATTCAAATAAATGAGTGTCAAACATGTGATTTTATAGTTTCGGTTATAACTTTGGAATAGGTCTTGAATAATAAGATCGAAAATTGTATAAGTTCGATATTCTGATATAAAATGTCTTAGAACATTATTTCATAGTGAAAATTGGCCAAATCTCTTAAGTGGGTAAACTGCTAACCTAAAATTGATTCGATAATACCTTTATAGAGAATTCTATTATAGTATTATTTCATACAAGCCATATAAAAAGAAGTTGATTTGAAAACTGTGATTGATTTTGTGATAGTGAATGAAATTGGACATCAAGTTGGAATTATGATCGAGTGTCAATATGTTAAACCATAGATGGATTGGATAGGTGACTATTGATCTTGTGATTTTATATCTTCAATGTTGACTCTGGAATAGGTCCTGAATGATGATATCGGTAATTGCATAATTTCAGTATCTTGATGGCTATATAAAAATGTGATATTTAAATATTCATAAATACTAAGAGGACTCATACTGACGGTGGGGGGTCCTAGTATTGATGATAAAATGTACAAGTGATTGTTATAGTTGATAATTATTGAGAAATGATATTGAATATTGAGGAACCACAGAGAATATCGAATTTACTTATTAGGTATGATTCATTTGAAATCAAAAAAAATGGAAATGAGGAATTGGGATTATAGTTAGTGCTATACCGAATGATACTACATTGATATATTTCATAGGCATGATAGCAAATTGTTTTTAACTCGGGTTTTAAATTACATTGCTTTTAAGCATGCTTTGTTTATAACTTGAGATTTTGAAAGGATTTATTCATGCGATACTTATATGAATAAATGTTTGAATCATTTTGAAAAGACTGAATATATAGTGTAAGTGTATGTATTTACATATGTAAATGATCTTAAAGAAATGTGTTGCATACTTTACACTATTTTCATAAGAAAATGAAATGTTTAAATGTTTTATGAGACTATAGGCACCCTAAAAGAGTTAAATTCAATAAAGCATAGTGGAAACCGCCTAATTAGAGATTACTTACTAGGCAAAGATGCTTGTCCAACAATAGTCATGGACAGGGTTCAATCACACCTGATCAATGGGGCTGAGAAAGATGAGGTCTATGGTCATAGATAACGCCCTAGTTGGTTTCTAGGAGATGATGACATGATTTTCACTGCTAGCTACAGTGAACTAAGTCTTTATTGATAGAGTATTAAGGATTTAGCCAAGTCTCGAACATGATATGATATGCGATCTAAAGTATAGTTTTATTTGATATGAACTCTAGACTTGATATGGCTTTACAGTATATGAAAAATGTTTTGAAACTGCACATGTTTTAGACATGTTCTAAAAGTGAATATGAAATGTTTTGATACATTACATGTTTTTCATTTTAAAATATGTCTTAAAAGAGCAAGTAATATGATTTGCAAATTGTACATGCTATAACCATGTCTTAAAAGTAAATATGAAATGAATTGAGAATCTACATGTTTGAGCATGCTCTAAAAGTATATGTAATATGATTTGAAATGATAGTCATCTTATACAGTAAAGCTTGCATAAGTTTTGTACGCTGAGTCATGATATAACGACATTCTATCTATATGATGTCATGATATTATACGGTACATGAACATAAGATTTATACGAAGAGAATTATGACTTTACACTACAGTGATCATGATTTTCCATATGAAAAGTGATATGAGTTGATATAATACATGAGTATAATTGTTAAATGTAATGTGACTTGATATGATATCTCAATTGAACATGATATACTATGAGATTGATGTGAGCGTGGATTAATAGTATATGATATTTAAGTTATACATGATGTATTGTAAAAGTCTAGTAACATAGTAATACACATATTATTACACCATTATGACGGTTGGGCTGTCTGCGATACTTTACTTTCCACTTACATTTAAACAATTTCATATGAAATTATAATATGAATTACATCCCTTATCTTAATTCACAAGAAAGTAGTACTATAGATAAGTTTAAATACGGAAAATAAATGATCGTACCAAATGTAGTAAATCAAGCTGTCGCATCGTCCCCAAATGCACAGCCGAAATTCTTAGATATCAAACTCTCAGTCCTTGAAAATCTGAAATGTTAAAATTAAGGGGTGAGCAAACCATGGTTCAATAAGAGAGTTATATTCAACACTTGATATTTAGCTATTTATATGCTGAAAAACTTTTTCACTTTCTTTAAATTTTCCTAAATGGGCTCTAGGCTCACATGTAGGAAGGATACTACAGTCGGCTAGGGATCCGGATAGAGTAAGGCAGGTATTTTGAAATACTTGTCTTGTCTCGAAACCTAGAAGCAACTGTAGAGAGTACTATACCTATTGTTCTCAAAACGATTACATTTTCGATTTTTCACAGAGTAAACCACTCATTTCTCTTCACTTCAGTATATTTTAAAATACGTGACAGTTCAGTAGTAAAATAGTTGTTTACTTCTGTTTCCTTCAGCACAATTTAAAACACATGACAGTACAGTAGTTTGTAAGTATCCAAAACCGTTGGATAATTAGCTCATTAATTATTTCTATTTTAGAAATAATTTTAATGAAATCCTTTCCAGTAAACCGTGATATTTGGTACCATTTAATAATTCGGTACCTTACAATTCAGTAAAATCGTATCTTACAGTTTAGTAATGAGACATCCCCATCACTACATCGTACCATCTAACTGTTTCTCTTTCTTTCACATAAACTTGATTAGACTTGCTCGTCAATGTCATTCATTCTTCTTCTTAAGCGTAACCTTTAACAGTTCAATATAAATAATTTATTTTCAATAAAACAGACTATGATACATGTATATATATATCATCTGTTTCCACAAGATTTTACACATCATCTTAACTTAAATCCCCGATATCTTACATATATTATTGTTAGCTTGTACTGTACCATAGTTGAATTACAAATTACTTTACATAATTACATAAGTATACCTTCAATATTTACTAGGAAGCGTATCTCGAAGGTAACTTTTAAAATCCACTAGTAAGCTCTTCTATCAAGAGTGAGGGATTACTTCCGATAGTCTGTATGAAAACTGTTCGTAAAAGGGTGAGTCTACGCTCAATAAGAAAAATATGTAAAAGAGCGTATTATGTCTCTATATCCAGTTTTTTTCCTGCGTAGCTCTATAATGTCATGTAAAATCATTATAAAGCATAATCGTATGCTTTCATCAAATATAGAAAAGTTTTTTCATAATAGCATATGCTGGTAAATCAAGTAAAACAAGTAAATCATGTACTTCTTTAAATAAGCATATGCAAACATACTTCACGTAATTTCTTGAAACATCCTTCATATACTTCTTTTCAAATATCATTTACATACATACATACTTCTCTTAAAACATCTTTTACTTCTTTTAAAACTTCTTATACGAGTAAATCAAGTACTTTCGATTTCTTTATTCTTTGAAGTCGCATATACATATATCTTTCAAATAGCATAAAAACTATTTGCATTTTTATGGAGTTATGCACTGCATCATCATCATCATCAGGTGGCATACCCCGTAGGGCTAGGAATCCTCCATCAGCCAATCATGTAACATAGAAAAATTTGGCCAACTATCGGTGGCTACTGTTAACACTAGTCAGGTGTCCTTTTATAGCGACTGAGGCCTGACTTATGTTTCCTCAGCCAAACATACATCACACCGGGACTTGATCAAAGCCCCTACTAAAAGCATAAAAGTGCATAATCTCAAAACATATGTCATATAGCTCTTTGGCCATGACATTTCATACTTCTTTAATTAGGTTTAAAACCTCTTTTCAAACAGGGCAGTCGACTGATCTCAATAGCAGTTGACTGGTTTTGTCAAATAAGTTTCGAAGTCCTCATTTTCAAAAGATGGCAGTCGACTGGTCTTAATAGCAGTCGGTTGCTACAACATAAATCTTTTTTATTGAAATCATTTTTTTAAATTTCGATATCTTTACTTTCTGAAAATACATGGGGTAGTCGACTGGTCCATATAGCAGTCGACTGGTTTTCAAACAGAATACTTCTTAAGAAATAGCAGTCGACTGGTCCATATAGCAGTCGATTGTTTTTGAAACAGAATGCTTCTGGAAATTTAGCAGTCGACTAGCCTGATAGCAGTCGGCTGGATTTGAAACAGAATGCATTTTAGCAAATAGCAGTCGACTGGTTTGAAACAGAATGCATACTGGGAAATAGAAATTGACTGGCATGTATAGCAGTCGACTGGTTTGTCTCAGTTTTTGAAAAATCACGCTTTAGTTATCTCTAGGCAGTCGACTTCCCTTTAAGGCAGTCGGCTGCTCCTAGCCTAATTGGTAATAGGAGTCAAACCCGAGGGTAACTTTTCCTGCATAAAATCAACTGGTATTTCTCCCTAAAACACTTCAAAATACGTCAAAACATGTGGACATAGCCACCCTACGTCCGTTTCATAAATTCCTTACCTCGATTACTTCGAGAACACGGAATCACTTGGTTCACCAACCCTAGCCTTTTACTTCTTCAAATATGAAATTATCATATCAAATCAAACCTTAAAAATTCATCATACACATATCATACCAATTCAGTACAACATCATACCATGAACATAATTGAAAGAATCATCTTCTTCTCTTACCTTTTGCTAGTGACCAAATTTTCAGATTTTGAGATCTCTTCCAATACTTGGATTCAATCCACCAAACTTCGGATATCGCTTAGTCTAGTGACAAGGATCGATTTTCTTTCAACTAGCTAAAGGGATCGATGGAGGCCTGTATCCTAGTGGCCCATACCATACCTCACTCATCCGTATTGTCCGCTTTGGGAGTATCATGTGGGGCCCCCTCACGGATTTCTTTCGCGTCCGCCGCTACTCGAACCACTTACCACTTGTAGGTGTCGAGTAACGACTAACCATTGGACCCAATGGTTAGTCATTACTCGACACCTACAAATGGTAAGTGGTTCGAGTAGCGGCGGACGCGAAAGAAATCCGTGAGGGGGCCCCACATGATACTCCCAAAGCGGACAATACGGATGAGTGAGGTATGGTACGGGCCACTAGGATACGGGCCTCACAATAAAAAAATTTAGTTCATAAATTTGTAGACTAAGAAAAGTATAAGAATCAAGTGAAAGTCGCGGTCTTCGGGTCGTGACAGATTTAATGGTATCAGAGCACGGTTTGTCTAGTACGTGTCGGTGTAGTTGAGGTCATAATAGTGTTACATCCTGTGTACTGTGTACTGTCTACATGTAAACTTGTTGATTTTCGTTCTATACCAAGATTAGTCAACTATTGGTATGGGTGATACCAGTTGATGGCCTATTGAAACAGGCTGAGTTTTTACATAAAGATGCCAATCGATGGCCTATTGAAACGGACTGAAAACCGTTAATGAATGGTATCAATATGGTATAGAAGAATTGTGTATCACCTTAAAGGAATAGAATATGAATGCTCAAGAATGATTGATTGTGGCAGTTTATAGGGAAGATAATGGAATGATTGTATAGAATATGATCGATATGTGAATTGAAAAAGGATTGAAGGAAGTAAAGAAATAACCAAAGACAAATGATCGAACCCAAACATATGGCTCGATTGAAAGTACAATCCCACCTTAATTATGAGGACTATTGGAAACTGAAAACTATGATTTCGAGTTATAAGGGAACACGAATATGAAATAGTTCTCGAATTTAAGACTAAAAGTGATTTCACTTTGGTTATCACATCGAGATGTAATAAGAATACTACATGAAAGGAGATATAGAGAGAAAATGATTGATAAATATTGCATTTATGGCAAGAGATGATTAACAGTAAAGTCTGCAATGAGGTGCAGCCTTGATGTATCGATGTGACAATGAGTGTTGTGGGATAATATGAAACCCAAAAGAAATATGATATTATGGAAGTGATTATAGACTGGTTGATCGAATTGAATCACTTTTCCATTTTCAGACTTCTAGATTTCTCTAATGCCTTAGTCGAAATATAAATATGAAACGGAGAGAATGTATGTGAAGTTCCAGTGAGCATTACATGTAATGGAATCTTGAATTGCCAAATGTTTATGGAAAATAGTAAAAGGCTTTGAGATTTCAAATTTATTGACGGCATCGCTCCATACTGATATGAAAATTCGAGCATAATGTGGAAACGCTCGAAGATATGTTGAGAGAGTGGATGCACGAGATTTAAACGCTACTGGGACAATTACATACTACTGATTAAATCGTTAAAAGATAGTTACCAAGTTATATCGACTTGGCACCAAAGGAGAAAAATGGATGATGAACAATATGAATCAGCGATAATGCAAAAAGAGATGAAAGAGATAACTCCCAAGATGATAAGAAGATTTTAGGGAGTATGGATATATGGTGAAAAATTATATGTAATGGTTTAAAAAGGTGATTCGGATGTAGAAAGCATGCTAGTAATATTACTTAAAAGATGATTGAGAGGACAGGAACTATACGCATACACACCACCAAAATAATTTAAGTTGAATTCGGAGGACCGAATTTCTTAAGGTGGGGAGAATGTGAAGACCGTAAGTTTTCTAAATAAATATTAAATATCCGAAAAGTTTAATTTGGATATTAGGAAATTCAAAATTTTAAAGAAATAAAAAGGTATATATTTATATAATTATAAAATTATATTATATAAATATATTTTAAATGTTAAAGAAATAAAAATATAATTATATAAATAGATTATATAATATATTTTTTACACGTTTTTAAATAAGTATATATATATATATATATATGAAATATATATACTATTTAGATCAAAGTGTATATATATACATATATTTTGAGATAAAATATGTATATATGTATATATATTAAAATTTAATAGTATATGATATATATAAAAATCTAATTTATATATATAAAATATATATTTATATATATGGGTTTAAATTTTAATTATATGTATAATTATATAAATATAATTATATATAATAAATAAATAAATTAAAAAAAAAGAAAAGGGAGGGAATCGGGGTGCCAACCCGATTCCCACCTCCCTCTGTTGAAAATAGAAGAGAGAGAGGGAGGCGTGAAGGCCGGCAATGCCGGCGAGAAAAGGGAAAGGGGAAATCGCCGCTGAACGGGGAAGAGAAAGAAGAGGGGCCGACGGCGGTGAGAACGAAAGAGGAGAGAAGAAAAAGAAAGAGGAAAGCGGGCGGAGGATGAAGCGAAACAAAGGAAGAAAAGAGGAAAGCCGCCCGATCTGGGCACCGTCGCCGCTACCATTGGTGCCGGTGAAGTCAGTTCAAGTGAGATGAATGACCGGCGGTGAGAGAAAAGAGAGAAATGGGAGAGAAAAGGAGGCGAAAGAAGGAAGCTGAGACCCACTCCAGATCCATCGTCGTCCTCGCCGCCAATCGCAAAACGAAGACCAGATCCGGCTTCATGGCCGTCGCGGGACGTTATGGGGTGGTCGAACCGCCGGAGATGGTGGCCGCCGGAGGGTGAACCGGCTGAACCGATCTGAACCGGTTCGGCCAGAAAAAAAGAGAACAGAAAAGAAAAAGGAAAGAAAAACAAAAGAAAGAAGAAAAGAAAAGGAGAAAGAAAAGAAGGAAGAAGAAGAAGGAGGAAAGGAAAAAAAGAAGAAAGAGAAAAAAATGTGGTAAGGAAAATATAGAAAATAAATTGATGGTATTTATTTAATAATTTATGGTTATAGTGATGTAATGCATTGATATTGAAATTGTAGTAAAACGGAAATGCGACGAATGATGGAGTTCGGCAAGGCTCGAAAATCAGAAAGTGCGTGGCGAATAGGTAAGATTCTCTTATAAAGCCTTAGTAGCATTATATTGTATGTGGGATTTATGATGTTATATGATGCATTGATGGATTAATTTTTAATGGAATTGTGATTTTTTTATATGATGCATCGATTTAAATTGATTTGCTAAAAAAGCTAAGAGGACCCACAACTGATGGTGGGGGTCTTAGTAAGAGGTAAAAATTGGTGAGAATCAATGACTGCAAGTATAAATTGTGTTTCCTTGCAGGAGGTTTAGAGGAAATTAAGCCGTTATGCTGCCGAAATTTCCACGAAAATGTTTAAGGAAAAATATTAAGTTCTCATCTAAATGGAATCCTGAAAGAATTATTGAAGATAAGCTTTAAAGGATCTTACAGTGTCATAGGAAATATTGATTTTTAAATGGTTGAGAAGGTTAATGGATGAGCACGATAATGTGAGGAATTTTGTTGTGAATCTTATAGAGTCGATAATTCGAGTTATTTAACATTACAAGTTGACTGTTGAGCATAAATTGAGGTGGAATCTCGATAGTTGGAGTATTGATGGATGTAACGATGATTATATAATATTGCTTTGAAGAGAAGATCATAGTTGAAAATTGATGGTTAAATGATTGGATTGTGAAGTTATTAACGGAGTAATGATTTCCAGAATTTACCGAGTCCGGTTTCTTGATTTTGAAATAATTCTAAAATGTGACAATATGGGCAAATTCGAAAGATTGAAATGGAGACGATTTCACCGTCCTACATTGTACTGTCGGATATACGTGAGATAACAACCGGACATACCCTAGTAATATGGGTCTTAGTATCGATACGATGATACACAATGAATAGTTATGATATTGAATCATAATGAATGTACAAATTGTGCATGCAGAAAATTGATTGAAATTGAGGTTGAATTACGACACAATCCGATTAATTATGGGTTCAAAGATATGAGTGATGAATATGTGAAAAGATGGTTGTGCTTATGACCTTAAAATAGATCTCGAATAATAAGATCGATAATTGCATAAGTTCGGATTAAGTCATAAAGGCCGCATAAAAGTTGATTTGAGGATTTAGATATGATTTTGTGATCGTAAATGAAATTGAACCTCAAATCGGAAATGAGAAACATGTATCAATAGATCAAATCATAGATGGATTTGATAAGTGACTATCAATGCGGTGATTCTGTAATCCTCAATGTCGATTCTGGAATAGATATTGAGTGATGATATTATTATTTGCATAATTTTGGTACCTTGATGACTATTTAGAAACATGATATTTAAAAGCTCATAGAAACTTAGAGGATTCATACTAATGATGCGATCCTAATATTGATGATGAAGTGTATAAATCATTATAATAGTCGATGATGATCAAGAAAGGATATTGAATACCGAATGGTCTGAATACCAAGTGATTCGATTTCCAAATGAATTGAGTACTGAGCAAATTGAATACTGAATTAAATGAATAGTGAATGAATTGCATAGTGATATTTTAAAAAGAGATGCATCGAAATCTTTTAAGTGAAAGTAAATATTTGAAATGATTAGACAGCCACAGACCTTGATGTTTAATATCATTTTGACATTATTCATGACATGTACAGATTGAACATGAGATTTAATTATGCATTGATTTGAGAAAAGACTCGGTTTTAAATGTTTTTTATGAGGGCTGTCTAAATTAATTCAAAATGATATATCAAAAGATTTAGATTTTTGAGACGATAGGTACCCTATTGAATGCCTGAGTGGCATATGCCTTTGTGGCATAGAGTATGTATTTATTGTGTGGTTCTGCCTGTGTGGCATGAAACTCCATTTATACATATATGATATGTACATGTAAATGTTGCTTGATGAGATCATTTCAGGCTGTCCGACAATAGCCGTGGACATATTCCTCAGTTTCCAGCTGATCAGTGGGACTGGGATGATCTATGATCATAGATAAAGAACCCTTCGAGGGAAACTATCCCATTGATAGCTACAATGGGTTAGAGATGATATGATAATAGAATAGGGATTCATGCCTAGTCTCTTACTAAATGTTAAAGAATGTCTAGAGTATGATTTATTATATATGAAACTCTAGACATGATATGTTTTACAGTATACATGAAATGATTGAAATTGAATGATTGAAACATTGTTTATATTACGCATTATATGATTTGAGACTTTATATGTTTTAAACCATGTTTATTTGACATGACAGATGAAATGATGTACATGTGGTTTTATACCACACATGATATGAATAGAGATTGCATATGTTTTGAAATGTGTTTTAAAGCATATGTCTAATGATTCTAAATTACACGACTTTCGTACATGATTATGTACTACATAAAACATGATTTGAAATGAATGTTTTATACAGAAAACAAATTTTATACGGTACATATTGAATCATGTGATGACAGTACACGGTGGTAGCGATATTTCATCTAAACGATGACATGATATGATACGATACATGAACATAAGATTGATATGAAGAGAATTGTGAACTTACACTATTGTGATCATAATTTCTCTAAATAGAAAGTGATATGAGATGATAGATTACAGGAGTATGATTATAAAACATAAAGTGAATTGATATGATGCTTCAATTGGACATGATGTACTCCGAGATAGAGGAAAATATAGACTAATAGTATATGACATTCAATTTGGATACGACAGATTGTCGTGCGATGCACCATAGTGTAAGGACGAGAACACTGAAAAAGTGATTATGATGATTTATTTAAAAATATAAGTGATAGACAGATGACAAGAAATGAGATAATGATATGTTATCGAGGAGAAAGGATTAACTGTAATTGCAAACTTGCAAGTTTTAAGCATTGCAGATTAAGACAGTGTAATCCTACTCTTGTATTTATATTAGTATCTTACTGAGCCGTGGTTTTGCTCACCCCATTAAATTTCATATCTTTTCAGATTATTGAAGTTAACATTTGCCACGCGAGCTGTTAAGTGGGCATCGGATACGGTGTATGAACTTGGTACTAGTCTTCTGAGGTATATGTTCCTTATAAATACTTGTTTACATGTAAGACTCAAATTGATGCACAGTACATATTCTGTTTTGCAAGTCAGGATGTAACTAAGACCCGTTTCAGTGTTAGTTTAATATTTAAATGAAATGACTATAGGTCACTTAGATAGTATAGTAACTACACTAAAACTGAATACAAACTTTAAAATGAAAAAGAAAAATTTAGTTCATAAATTTGTAGACTAAGAAAAGTATAAGAATCAAGTGAAAGTCGCTGTCTTCGGGTCGTGACATAAGGAAGGTACTTTGAAATACCTATCTTGTTCCGAAACCTAGAAGCGACTATAAGGAATAATTACCGTTGTTGAAATAACTCATCTTTCATATTAATTCTTATTCTTCTCAAAGTGATGTGTGAGAACTCGTTATTTCGTACTGTACATGTACGGAATAATAAATTTTAAAATAAATAAATAAATAGTTGATAAATTCTAAATATCGAAATTTAGGTGAGATAAATTTGAAATTTCGAATTTATACAAGAGTAAAATTTGTTTTCTCATGGAGTGGTTAAAGTGGACCAAATAAGCCATAATTTGGCTTAAAAAAAAAAAAAGAAAAGAAGGCTGGACAGAAAATTCGGTGCAGTGGCACATTTAGGAAATAAATGGAAATTTTAGTAGTATTTTGACTTTAAGACAAGAGCTTAATTATAATTAAGAAAATGTTTAAATCCACAAATGAAAATCGGGACAACACAGCGGACTTCTACAAATTTCTTCAGTCTTTTCCACCGCCTCTGTCTTGCTGCATCTTCCTCTCGTTTCTGTTGAATTCTCAAATGCTCACCCGATTTTCCTTATGGAAACCCCCTCTTTCTTGTAGTAAATTGCTGAGTTCTATCATAAAAAAATTATTTTAGGCTGCAAGAGCTTCCCAAATGCTTCTAAAAAGTTCAACTAAAGTTGCCATACGTGATTCCTTCTACTGCTGGCAAAACCAATTCTGCCCAGGTATGGTGATACTTCCGTTCTTGTAAATTCAGTTTGTTATGGATGTATGTGTTGATTAAGTTAATGTCGAGAGGGAGCTTGATTTGAATAAAAAACTTTAAGGGATATCATGCAAGGGTAATTCCTGTGAAAAAAAAAAATTAAAACGATGATGATGATAGTTGCTGACCAAACAAAGACAGAAAAGGTTGACATACCAAGGGAATACACGTAACCTTGAACCATCATGAAATTAATGAAGTACTGACTTAAGCTAATAAGGTGTTATACAGTCAGACATGAGGGTTTCGATATAGGGAATCAGGGGATTGTTGACATGATTGGCGAGAAAGAAAGAAAGCTGAAATATGTGGCTGTAGGTTAGTAACGTGAATGCTAGAATAAATTATGCTAGGTGTGTGTGTAGTGTTTAAAGGACACAGAAGTGAAAATAAGGCTGAACCGAATGGAACCTGCAAGCTGGAACCCGAAAGGAAGTCTTATGTTAATAAATTGTGTTGACTGATTTTAATAAATGGTAGAATGTTAGTCAATAAGTGGGCTGTTAAGAGGTGGAACCAAGAAATGAGTTAGAATAGTTTAGATCCTAAGACATATAATTGATATATGATCAAAATATAATTAAGACATGTTATTGAAACATCATTTGATTTAATTGTAGTGAATTTGGAGCGGTGTAGGAGTTTAGCTTGAGTTGAGGATCGAGGAAAGGTAACCTACCAAGCACCGAGGTAAGTGGGTTAAATAAATCTTACTAGCATCGTCTCGTAAGAGATGAAGGAATCCTTATTAAATAATTAATTAAATTATATAGGATATTGGTTGAGCATTACGGGTAAGATAATTAGAATAATTATGCAAGAGTTTTAAACCGAACATAATGTGCCTGTGAAATGCCCTTATTTAAAAGGTGATCTTTGTCGTGTATTGTGTAATGTGTTATGTGTTATGGCACTCTCATGATCATTGAACATGTTAACATATTGTTATGCTTGGGTATGAATACGTGAGTTGAGTACCAAATACACATATCGTCTCGATGTTGAGTCCATAGACCTCAATTAGCACCTAGCTTTATGTACCAAGAGTAAAGACTCGAATTCCGAACCGTGGGAGTCACCTCTAGGATCCTTCGGGAACTACGTGCTACACGAGCTTCGATGTGCTAAAGGCATTAACCGAGTAAAACCTCGAGTGGACTTTGGGCCATAGAGGACAGTACGGATGAGTGATGAAGCTAGGCAATCGTTGTCTGATGGGCCCAGAGAGGTTGCCATGGCCGATTGTGCTGGTTCGTCACACCCCTAAAATCCTTCGGGAACTAAGTGCTACACAAGTTTCGACGAAATATGAGAAATCGTAGGGTATTGCGATTATAAGTAAGTAAGTGATTGTGATTCATGAAGGCGATGAATGTTGAAGGATGACATAGATCTTAGGCATATGACACATGATGTATGTGATTATTGAATGATATCTATATATGCCATTTGAACATGTGCTACTTGAATGTTCGTTTCTTTCGATTATTTGAGTTATGTCTATATATGTCATTGAACATGTGCTACTTGAATATTCGTGCTTCCACACATAATTATATTTTTAATAAGAACGATGACTGGTGTAACTAAGGATGAAAAGTAAGTATGAGTAAGTTATGACGTGTGTACACTTACAAAAAGGGTAATAAACCTTAGTATAACCCATACATGCTAATTTACAATAACTCAAGCATGTATGATCGTGTTTTACGATATGAGCCTAGTATGTTTTATTTAAACTACTTACTGAGCCGTGGATTGCTCACCCCTTAATTTAACAACTGCAGATCATACGAGTTGATAGCCGGCTCAGGCTTCGCGTAGGCTCCTGGGAAATCGTACCTAGTAGTGGTACCCATTGCGTTCTCCAGAGCTAGCATTTTGTATTTTGAGGTATACTGATAGTATATCATTTTGATAATTATGTGTACGTTAACTTTCACAGTACTAAGATAATATGTGGGATGTAACTATGGATCGCATTAGATGACTATGAGAGTCTAGGTGGTTATCGAGTCCGATCCAGGTCTTAAATTATGTTTTGAATTATGTATAAATGTGGTAGATACGAACTTAGTAACGGTTAAACTCTCGAGATCTTGAAATACGTGATTGCATGAAATTGTGGAGAAACACCAGCTGTTGTATTATGTGATTTAGAAATGCATTTTGTGCAGGGAATTATACCTGGGGAAATTGATAAAATACAAAGGGGAGGTTTTCGATCTGTTTCTTTTGGGAATAGTAAAATAAGACGAAAATCATAAGAAAAACCTCTTTGAGAAAACGTGTCATAGCTCGAGAAATAATATGAGTAAGATAGGATCAGAATTTAGATACTACACTAACACCGAATACAAACCGTAAGTAGAAAAAGAAAAATTTGGTTCGAAATTTTCGTAAGCAAATCTAGTAAGTGTTAAGTGGATGTCATTGACATTCGGGTCGTGACATGATGTTTTCATAGAATAAAGCATTTGAGTAAAATAAACTAATATTCATATATAGGAATTAGTTTAAGTCCATCATCATTCTCATTAAACTCATTTCACATATCACTATTTACATCATGAAACTTCATACCAATAAGTACTTCAAAATTCTACATATTATTTCTTGTCAATTATTGTATTTCACATTTTACTTCTCAACAAAAGTACAATAACTAAGAAATCGAATTTATTAAATATTCATTAAAACTCCAACTTATATAAAATCACACTATAGTAACTTCAACCATAAGCATTATCTCATGACAACTCTTGAAATTGCTTCTCAAGTTCTTCGAATTTTGCTAATGCCATTTGATATGGAAATCTCGAAAATGGGCTCAACCTTTGGCACTAAATTGATAGTAACCTCTATTTCCTTATCCATAAAGAGTCCTGGAAAAATCATTCGGAATTATATCAAAATTTTCCATAATTATTGTAATTTCATTAAGTTTAGGACTTTTCTTTGCTACTTCCACAACGTAAGCTGAAAATCCTTCACATAACCATACATACTTTCTATTAACTTCATTTACAATTAAGTTAGATAATACAACATATTTTTGCATTATACATCTTCAACATTTATATCATAATTGACGGGTGTCTTTCCCTTCTCTTCAGTTGTGGCCTTACGCTGAGTCTGGTTGATCTCTTCCGATTCCTTGGACATCCTTATATTCGTCTTGGGACAATCTCTGATCATATGTCCCTGTTCACCACATCTAAAACATGCGCCACTAGCTAAATGACATGGCTGGGATCCATGAAATTTCCTGCAATGTTCACACCTTTGTCTTATACTCTTAGGTGAACTAGTATTACTACTAGCTGAATATCGGGATCTCTCATCATTTATCTTTATCCTTGTGGGTCGAGGAGTCCCTGTACCATAACCATCATAATACTCACAACTCAATATACATTCAATATAACCATTTAATTAAATTAATAATCATTTTCTTATAATTTACTTGCTTACCTTTCGAGGCTTTTTCATATGGCCTACTTCTTCCAAATGGATACCCATCTCTAGAGGTTTTCCCTTTTGACTTCTGCTTCATCGGTTTCTTGCCTTTACCTTTGGCTCGGAAATCATCATGATGAAGCTCATAGTCCTGCTGACACAACTGAGCCTTACGGACTATCTCATTATAAGTAGTGATATCCATAGTATACAACTTGGATCTGATAGGAGACTTCAGTCCTTCTATAAATCTGTATATCTTATATCCTTTACTCCTGAGGGTCTCTAGATCAAATCCACTTAAGGAAATGAACTTCGATTCATATTGATTAACTGACATTGCCTTTTGAGTCAAGTTCAGAAACTCGATCTTTAGCCTAGTCTGATCGTTGCGTGGGATGTATTGCTCATTAAAGGCTTCCAAAAATCTGTCCCACGTGACCTCAACATGTTGATCTTCCAAAATGGCCCGAGTGGACTGCCACCAATACTCTGCATCGTCCACTAACAGATAAGCAGCCAAACCCACCTTTTCCTTTTCAGAGCATGGCATATACTTGAAGGATCTAGTGACCGCCTTCATCCAGTTCACTGCGGCCAATGTGTCCTTATCCCCCTTAAACTTAGGCGGATCCAGCTTCTTAAATTTCTTAATTAAGGTCACACTGCAATAAGCTGTGAGATCCCGCCTTTCAATAACTAGGACTAGTGGGGGTAACTCTGTTTATACTGGTAGGGGCTGTACTATAGGAATAGCTGATGGTAAACTTGTGACCACATTTGGAAAGTTCGCCATAAACTGCGTAAACATAGTGGTCATATTCTCCATGTGCTTCTCCATCTTCGCCAAACTAGTATTCAGGTTATGCGACAGAGATGGAAAAGGAGACTGTACTGGGGGTAGTTCTACGTGACCCCTTCCTCCTCCTTCACCAATACCCCTTCTACCTAAGCTCATTCTATCGAAAAAATCACAAAATTGAGCTACTTAGTATAACTTCAAATAGTTATACATCGTATATGTATTCAGACATGTATAGTACATTAGGGATATACTCTAACTCTAGCTTATTGACATTGACAACCTCAGTCTAATCAGCTCTGATACCAATATGAAATATCCCTGTCACTACATCTTACCATCTAACTGTTTCTCTTTCTTTCACATAAACTTGATCAGACTTGCTCGTCAATGTCATTCATTCTTCTTCTTAAGCGTAACCTTTAACAGTTCAATATAAATAATTTATTTTCAATAAAATATACTAATGATACACGTATATATATATCATCCGTTTTCACAGGATCTTACACATCATTTTAACTAAAATCCTCGATATCTTACATATATTATTGTTAGCTTGTACTGTACAATAGCTGAATTACAAATTACTTTACATAATTACATAAGTATACCTTCAATATTTACTGGGAAGCGTGTGATAATTGTAAATTTTTCATTTAATTGGAAATTATAAATATTGGAGATAAATATTTGAGAAAATAAATTAGTTGGAATAAATAAATAAAATTATGAGAACGAGATATTGGTGAAAATCGTAAGAATTGAGGAAGTAAAAGAATAGGGAAATTCGTGTAAAGGAAATTAAATTGGAAGTAAAAATAAAAATAATAGAGAGAGAAAAAAAATTAATTTGAATAAATTAAAATCCAAATTAAATAAGAAAAATAAGAAACGAAAATAAAGTATGTTTATATAATTACAAATTTTACAAATGTACTTTATACAAATGCATATGTATTTAAAATACTATATAGTATATTTTAATATACGTTTGTATATATATGGAAATATATACTATTTCATAAATTTAAATAATACATATGTATATAAACATAATATTTTACGTGTATATATAATTATATAAATACATATAGAACAAAGGTAAATGTGGTTTTATATTAAAGTTTATATGTATATATGTTATATTATAACATTTATATAATTTGTATATGTAAATGTTATTGATTTTAAAGTGTATATATATATATATATATATATATATACTAGATATATGTTTTGTAATATACAAAATATATGATTTATATATAATATATATTGTATTACATTATATATGAAATAATATATGTATAATATATAGTATATATATATTATATGTATAAAATATAATTTATAGTGTATAATATATAGTAAATTATATACTAAAAAGGGAAAGGAAATACAACTAAAAATAGAAAAGAAATAAAAAGAAAAAAAGGGGAAGAATCGGGACAGAGCCCGATTTCTTCCTAGCCGGAAGCCGCCGACAGCATCTTGCCACTGTCGATGGGGCAAGACAGAAGAAGAGAAGTGAATGACACCGGCGACGCGAGGAAGAGGCGTCCGGCGACGAAAGAAGGAAATGGAAAGCAAAACGGAAAATAAAAACGAAAGAAACCGGGGAGAAAAGGAAAAATAAGAGACGATGGTGCTGGCCAAATCGGTGGTCGCCACTGAAATCGAAGCTTTACTGGAGGAAGAGGAAGACGTGGGAAGCCATCGGAGGTGTAATGAACGACAGAGGAGGGCCGGCGAAGAGGAAAGAGAAACCCAACCTATTCCGCCTCGATCCGCCACCGTGCCGCCGATCCAGGCCAAGCTGAGGCCACCGGCAAGTTCGTCTTAATGCCGGCTAGCTACTGAGCCACCGAGCCATCGAAGAACTGGCCGCCGGCGAGGAACTGGCGAGGAAAGGAACTGGACCGGTCTGAACCGGTCTGACCGAGAAAGGAAGGGGAAAAAAGGAAAAAGAAAAAGAAAAAGGAAGAGAAAGAAAAGAAAAAAAAAAGAAAGAAAGAGAAAAGAGGAAAAAGGAAGAAAAAGAGGAAAAAGGAGAATTTCGGGAATTCGGAGATTCCCAAAAATTTGACAACCCGAAAATTTACGGAAATTTGGTAAGATCCCGGAAATTAAATTTCAGAAAAATTTAATAAATTATGGAAAAATTCTAAAATTTAGAATTTTTATTTTCAGAAATTATTTTTAGCAATCAGGATAAGGAATCAGGAGAGATGGAGTGCTGGCGCGATCGATAAGAGGAAGTCGCCGACCCGAAAAAAGGTAAGGGATACATGTGCAGCACTGTAAGGATATTCAGTCTGCATATTTTAATTTTGAAATATTTTATGGAAGTATTTTATGAAAATTATTATGATGCATGATTTGCTGCAATTTTTGGGATGAAGTACTGGTTGGAAATTATAAACTGTGTTTTTTCGTGCAGGAGGTTAGTAAATCGGCAGCCGTTATGCTACCGAAAATTTTAAAAAAATTTCATAAAATCATATTAAATGATTTTATTTCCAAAAATTGATATTAAATCACGAAAAATGAGGAAATTACTAAATTTCATAAAACATGAATATAATGAGATGGAATTTTAAAATATTCATGTTTTTGAGAATGGTGATAATGAAATCACCGAAAATTCTTGGAATAGATAAATTACACGTAATACGAGACGAAAGATGAAGTAAAATACAGTGAATATTTTTATGAATATTTTTATAAATATTCACTAAATGATTTTTAACCTTTATGGTTTTAAATTATGGAATTATATATTTTTATAAATTCCATAAAGGTTTATTTTATGATAAAAAAATACGGTTTTGAGACTAGTTGGCATCCTATCATGCTGATGTTTGATATGTGATACGTTTAGTCCCGATCGACACCTGATCAGTGATCCACCGAGGACAATATAGATTATGGTCATAGATTTGACCTATTTATTTCTTTACCCTCCGGGGTTTATAGTATGATAAGATTGATGATTATCTTAGACTCTATAAATGATAAGTGACATGTTAAAAAGGAAAGTGTTTTATACGATATGGGATATGTCATAAGGAAAATGTGTTATAGGATGCGTGATATGTGAAAAGAATATGTTTATATGATATGAGAAGAAAATCAATTGATTTATAGCATTTTTACAAAATGCTCATTTCGGTACTGATTATAGTATTGTGAGATGATTTTCATAAGACATGTGATACGAACATGTAATATGTTTTCAAAAAGGAAGAAATGATAAATCTAATATTCTTACTATGATTTTAAATGGAATATTAGATTATAAGTACTACACGAGTTCTGATGAGATAGTGAAAAGTATATGGCATAAAGGCCAACCCGAGTAAATAGTCGATTTCTGTACCATGTGAGCCACCTCTAGAAGACTCAAAGGACCTAAGTGCTACATAGATTCTTTGTGAACTATGAGGAGCCACCTCTAGAATCCTTTGAGCACTAAGTGCTACACGAGTTCTGATGTGATAGTGGAAAGTATATGGCACAAAGGCCAAACCGAGTAAAGACTCGATTTTTGTGCCGTGTAAGCCACCTCTAGAGAACTCAATGGACCTAAGTGCTACATAGATTCTTTGTGAACTATGGGGAGCCACCTCTAGAATCTTTTAAGAACTAAGTGCTACATGAGTTCCGATGTGTTAATAATCAGTCTAAGTCCTAAAGGCCAAACCGAGTAAAGACTCGATTTCTGTACCGTGTGAGCCACCTCTAGAAGACTCAAGGGACCTAAGTGCTACATAGATTCTTTGTGAACTATGGGGAGCCACCTCTAGAATCCTTTGAGAACTAAGTGCTACACGAGTTCCGATGTGTTAGTAAGAAGTCTATGTCCTAAAGGCCAAAACGAGTGAAGACTTGATTTTCGTACCGTGTGAGCCACCTCTAAAACCCCAAGGGACCTACGTGCTACACGGATACCAGTTGTACCATGGGAGCCACCTCTAGAATCTTGAAGGACTTACGTGCTACACGAGTTTCCTCGATATGACACTTAACTCCATTGCTAGTTAAAATGGATGTCATAACTGAATCAGTGAACTGGGGCTTACGCCTAAAGTTATTAAGTGATTGGTTATTTGAAACTGTTTTCAGTGAGTTAAGCTATGTGCTTAAAGTTTATTGACTTTCGTTTTGCAAATGGATTGATTTATTAACTTGCATAGTAATCGATTTATCGACGTGTATCGTGACTACTCTACATAAGTGCTTGCTGCTTTGCTAATGTGATAAGTGTAATAGATTTGAATAGCTTACTTTACTATTTAAAGTACTGTACTAATTATGAGAGTATAGTAAAACATGAAATGAGTTTTTAAAGAAAAATAATGATGATTTAACTAATATTCTTTTCAAAGAATATATGAATATTAGTTATTCTATTTAAATGCTTTAATTCATTATTTTGAAAAGAATATCAAAAGATTATGGAATGAAAAGGAAAAGGATTTATTAATTCAAAACGAAATAAAAATTTCTCTCTACAGTTGCTTCTAGGTTCCAGAACAAGTATGGTATTATAAAATACCTACCTTACTCTATTCGGATCCCTAGACGACTGTAGTATCCTTCCTACATGCGAGCCTAGAGCCCATAGGAAAAATGAAAAAGATTATCAGCATATGGGAATCTGAGTATCAAGTGAGGCATATAATTCTCTTACTGAGCCGTGGTTTTGCTCACCCCTTAATTTTAAACATTTCAGGTTTTGATGATTGTGAGTTCAGTGGATTGTGGATCACGGCTGTACGTAAAGGACAATGTGACAGACCGACTAAATTATTTGAGGTATGATCATTTATTTTCTGTATTTAGACATGTTTACAGTACTACTTATCTGATTAATTAAGATAGAGGATGTGTTTAATATAAACAATATTATGTAAAATTGTTATACAGTTAGTACAAGTGAAGTATCACAGACAGCCCAACTGGTTAAGTTATGTACCATAAGGTGAAAAATGAGGTCACGGGTCGTGACGGATTTAATGGTATCAGAGCAATGGTTGGCTTGATGTCTGTGGATACTTTTGGAAGGAAAAGAGTTAAACATCTCCTGTAGTACTGTGTAATCTGAATACATAGAGAAAATAAATGATTGCAAATTGAATTAAGTGTTTAGAAGGGAGTGAGCAACTTTGGAATAAGGAATGCTAAAAAGGGAAAATGGCTCAGGAATGTTACTTGAAATGGTGATCTTATGATCTAAATGAAGGTCAGTTCGGTATGGAACAGAAATGGACTCGGTAAGGGCATCACCAGTACTTTTCTGTCTGAACCGAATTAAGACCTGAAAGTGATGGTATAAGGGAGGGGAATGATATATCATAATTAAATAGACTTTAAGATCACCGATTGAGGGGAATTTGAAAAGAGAGAATTTTTGGCCAAAAATGACCAAAATATCCCTGATACTAAAATTTTACTAGGAGTCAGAATAGACCAACAGAAGTTGGAATTGAGTGATCTGATAGAGAAATTGATGATATAAAGCTGTATTACAAGCAGAATAATCCACTTATGGATTTTAGTGGATTTATCTTTCGAAATTGAACAAGATCTTAATGGCTGATATTAGTATGAGAAATGATACTATCAGCACATAGATAATGAGGTCATTGATTCTAAAGTACACTGAGGAGAAAGAAATAAATGTCGAAACGACAAAAATGCCCTTATGTTGGGCAATGTTCGGAACAGTAATAAAATCGAGTTGAATTGGAATCCATTGATAGTAATGGAATTATTAATTGCATAGAGGATGTTATATGAATATAACGATCCCTATTACTGATTCCACTAACACTTAGATTACGGACGCGAAAGAAGTCCGTGAGGGGCTAAGTGCCACGTCTGCATGACGGGGGCCACTTCTAGAACCCAGAGCGGACAGTACAGATGTGTACAGGCGGACGACGGATGGGCCAGGGCCTTATATGATGCGATCCAAAGAGTGTAGTGGAATGTCATCAGATGATTGGCCTGGTTATTGACAGTAAGGGTCGAAAAATTAGAGTGTATTGAACGGGATCGTTGAATACTATGAAAAGTGAAATGATTACAGGAATTGACTGATGAGGTGAATAGTATAGATAATGAAATACATACTGGTATGGTTACTTATGGTTCTATACATTATTACTACTTTGAGGTATCAAATAGATAATCTTATATAGAACCGACATATCTTGAAATATGTGCCACAGAATGAGGTACTGTGCGGAGTACTATGAATTAGAGAATAATTATAAGAACAGTGAAGTGATAAAAAAGAAGATGACAGCTAACCTAAGTTCTTCAGGATCCTTGAGACAGAACTGTGATAGGCGACCCAATGATGGGCGACCCGTAGTGGATCATGAGTTGTGAGATACAGGTGAACTATGTTATCGCCGACTCACAAGTAAGGGTAAACCTGGGGCGAAAGGATCGCCTAGGGGATGCTCACCGACGGTCGATTCGAACGGGCGGGACTCTTACAAGAAGCTTAGTGATAACACGAGTGTAAGGAACTAGGTACGTGAGGGTGCCAAGGTTCGAACCTCGTGGATAATATACTCAAGGGAATTAAGCCTGAATTCATTAAGTGGAAATGATTTAAAGTGAATAACTGTAATGAATCGGTTAGCTGTAAAGTGTGTTAATAACCATTGTACTTGATACAGCTTACTAGAATAAGGTTAGTAATGCTGTGAGAGATGAGTGAACAATAAAATCAAGGTAGAGTATGAGTTGAAA